>JAYRBT010000043.1:2235430-2255432 GCA_036023395.1 Myiotriccus ornatus
CACACCAGGGATGGCCAACACACACCAGGGACGGCCAGGAAACACCAGGGATGGCCAACACACACCAGGGATGGCCAACACACACCAGGGATGGCCAGGAAACACCAGGGATGGCCAGGAAACACCAGGGATGGCCAATACACACCAGGGATGGCCAACACACACCAGGGATGGCCAACACACACCAGGGATGGCCAGGAAACACCAGGGATGGCCAACACACACCAGGGCAGGGCAGCAGGAGGAGTGGGTGAGAAAGCACACTCAGCATCCCCTCACCCCTCCACACACCGCAGGGTTTCTTGCCCAGCCTCGTGCTGCTCATCTGCAGGAGGGTTAACCGGCCTGGGAGCGTGGGGCGGGTACACCAAAGGTTTTGGGATGAAAATCCAAAGCCTCCCAGAAGATCTGAAAGGAATCTTGCATGTGATGAGCTGGCTGTCCTCTGCAGGGACGTCCCTGCTGGGGATGCAAAAGGCTCCAGGCGTGTTTTAATCGATTTACTCGTTGCTGTCCCAGTGTCACCACCAAGCACTTGGGGCAGAGGTGAAAGACAGTAAAACCCAAACCTGCTGGAGGTGGCGACCCAGAGCGTGATTTCACACTCTGAAGAGCTCAGGGGTGACACTGAGGCCTCTCCTCTCCCCAGCAGTGTCTGCTGGCCCTCTCACCACCCCATCCCAGGCTCCCTCCCGTGCCAGCACAGCTGGCCATGGGATTGCACCACCGACCAGACTGGGAATAGATCTGGCTGCAGAAGAACCCAGCAGCAAAATAACATTTGGTTTAATTTTAAGGAGCATCATTTCCCTGATCTGCTTTGCAGCACGTGCCAGCACTGGAGGAGCGGGAGCCGCTGGATGGGGAGGGAACCAGCCAGGGAAACACCTCCTGCTGCCACCACTGCAGGTACCCAGAGCCTCCCCGAGCTCCAGAAACATTAACTTTTTATTTAGAGATTCAATTTAGGGCTTTATTACCTCTAAACAAAGCATTTATAAGCTGAATCTGGCAGCAGATGGCCAGGGTCTCTTCTGGCTCTCACCAGAACACAAAGCACAAAACCACAAAAGTGCTGTAAAAACGGAGAATAAGCACAAACCTGCAGTGGGAACAGCAGCAAATTGTCCTTTTCATGGCTACACAGGACATTTCTAGGGGCTAATATATATTTATATTTATATAGATATAGAGATATATATATATCACACAGGAGGATGGCTACCTAAGTCCAGGCAATGCTCATGCCACGCACCACGGATTTATGCAAAACCTCTCTCCCAGATTTATCAATCCAGCAACTCACACAAACAACGATTTCCCCCCTATTAAAAAAATGTGTTGAAGGCTTTGATTAACTGCCTCATCTTCCTGAATCCACCCTTTAGATCCAGGGCACGGGGTTGCAGTCTGGGATGCATTCTGCTAATGTCAAATCAACTCATTACCCAAATCCTCGGAGGAACAAAGCCTGGCAGCCTCGCCTGGACTTTTATTATGGATTACAACTCTTGTGATCAGTTAATCCAAGAAATTACTCAGTTCTTCCAGTTTACAAAGTCAAAATATGATTGCTCTTCAAAGAATGCAAACTCGTAGGAATTAATCTCTTCATCGAGGGATATAATCGGTTTTTTACTAATTTTATACAAAAATATTGCCATGTGTGGGCTCCATAAATCTGTCGCACGCTGTTAGTAGTTACTTTCCCCAGATGCTTTGAACTTTCACAAAAAGTTGCTTAACCAAAAAAACACAGCTGCCACATGTTGTAATTTCCTCTTTGGGGGCATCTGTTACCGTCCTTACAAAGGTTCTGCCAACTTTTCCTGAGGACTTTTTCTCTATTTGTTGTATTTCTCAGTATCTTTGTAATTTTATCGCAGCAAACAAAGCCGTGCTTTCAGCACCTTCCCAACCCCCTGAAGGATGAATTGCATAAACTCAGGTTATATTCAGCATTCGGCAAAGAAATCACATTTCCCAGCCCTTTGAACTCTCTCGGACCAGTTTTCCAACGATTCTTGGGTGTTTGACTTCTTGCCTGACCAACACTGGTGTCAAATTCAGGGAAGGAGGAGGGAAAGGGGGGGAGGAAAAACTTCCGTAAGACAATAAATTAAGAAGAAAAGGAATAAAAGGTCATGGCGTGAAATTTACCTTCATGTTCTACTGCCCAAAAGTTTCCCCTGGAGCCTGTGAGGGTTTCTCCTGACTTCAAAGGCGTTATTTTCAGAGGTGAGTAGGACTTGGCCCGAATTCCTGGTGACAAACACTGGCATTCCTTGGGTGACCTCTCAGCCCAACACATCAAACGTTCTGCTTAAGTTGCACCTACAAAATATGCCTGGAGAGGCCCAAACGGCCCCTGCATTGTCCAACCAGCAGGCACCTGCCAAAACCCATAAAGCAACAGGGCAGGGAAGATCTCTGCTCGCTCAAGAACGGCGCCTTTGAGATGGAAATGAGTGAAATTCAGGCTGAGGCAATGTGGGAGCGCTTTCAGCCCCCCAGCCCCCGTGGAAAATGGACATCTGGAAAATGCCCAGCCGTGGGCTGACATCCGACACGGGGAATGGGAACAGCACTAATGGGGTCCTGATGGGATCAGGGTCTCTAACGTGCATCAGGGATGCTGAAGGAGCCAGGGTGGTCCACCGGAGAGATGTTGCCTCCCTGTGAAACCATCACCGTGGAATAACTCCCTGGAAGTTTGTGTTGCAAAGCGAAACCATTTTCCATGAGCGTTCCCTGGGCGCAGGAACCCCCCGTCGCTGACCCGCTGCTCCTCCTCTCCAACACCCCGCTCTTTCCAGCCCAGAAACATCCCTGCCTTGGGGAAAACGAGGCAAGGTTGGCAGGAAGGACGTGGGCTGTGCCTCCTCAGCCCGACTCACAGGCTCATCCCCTCACGGGCCGAGGGGAGTCTCGGCGGGTTCCCCAACACCTCAGCGGTGCAGAGATGTGGCACAGGCAACTGCACACCCTCCCAGGCAGCAAACTGGCTCAGTCACTCCTTCCCTTCTGTGCTTTGCAGTAAAGGACTGGTTTAAATATTATCCTGGGGGCACAGGGACCATTTTGCACCAGCGTGCTGCTTCCCGAGGAAATGCAGAACAGTTCAAGCTCAAGCAGGAATCTTGACTCCTTTTTTTCTAACTGTACTTGGGGATTTGTTTTGCTGTGTGGCCATGTAAAAGCTTATTCCTCTCCTGACTAATATGAGGAGAGAGTGAGTGATTTTATTTGGCAGATATTGCTCATTTCTCCCATTGTTTTTTGGTTTGGTTTTTTTTGGTTTGTTTTTTTTTTTTATTGGCTTTTTTTGGGTTGTTGTTTCTTTTTTAAACCGCCGATAAAATTAGCTGAGTTTGAGCTTTGTTTTGCTTTCTGCAGCTTAATTTTAAGTGCAAACCTTGTCATCATTCCTCTGCCCTGATGACACTGAGAGGGGAGTGTGAGTAAGCCAGAGCTTATCACCTCCTTCCTGCCCAGGAGACATGGCTCAGGTTGTCAGAGCACTGGTAACTCTGAGATAAAACATCAGCCTGAAAGTAAATGTTTGACTTTCCCTCTTACCTTGCACTTAAAGAAATCTGTTTCTTTTATTTCTTTCCTTTTTTTTTTCCCCCCCGCCATGACTAAAGCAAATTTGGCCTAAAAGCTGCTGTGAATCAACAGGAATTGCCTGCAAGGTGAATGTCAGGGTGCAGAGCTGAAGTGATGGAAGAGGAGCAGCCTTGGCTTCGTGGTCCTTCCTTTTTCCTCCTCACACACACCCGAGCCATCACTTTCCCCATCCTACAACAAACCTCCCAGCAGCTGGAGGAAAAACAGGACGGACCTACATTTCTGAGAATATCCTGAGTCGGAAGGGACCCACAAGGATCATCAAGTCCAGCTCCTGGCCCTGCACAGGACACCCCAGTAATCCCACCATGTGCCCGAGAGTGCTGTCCCAGCGCTGTCCGTGGAGTTTTTTCCACTTTCCCTGGTTTTATTGCACTGACTAATAGTCTGGGGCTTTTCCTATCTCCCCACCAAGGCTCGTGAGCAGGCTTTGCATTGCTATTTAGGGCTCTGATGGTAATTACCAGTAAGCACAGAGGGAATTATTAGACCTCTCCACATCCCCCACGAGTGGCTGTTCATTATAATCCCAGGCTTAGTACCTGTGGTGGTTCTGCTCCTGGAGCAAGGCAATATCCTGTCAGAATCGCAGCAGGACAGCTTTTCAAACACATCATTTCGTGGAATTCCAGCACGAAATCTGAAAAGGAAATAGGGAAAGAAAAGCCAAGCTAAGCTCCAGGAGCTCAGCACCTCCAAGAGTTGGGCCCTTCAGCAGCACTGCCCTAGCAGGGGTCCCTGCTATCCCTCTCCTTTAATGACCCATTTGACTACAATTTGCAGAAGCAGGCTCAGTAATATAATTAATCTTGGACTATAAAGTAACTGCTGTGCTGCCACGAGGCTGAGAAAAATATACCTTCTGGAAAGTGCTTTGTCTTGTAATAGGCTGCTCTGCTAATATGTATTCTAATAACAGTGCAAAGAGGAAAACCATTTGGAAGGGTTTGTTATTTCTCAGCGCTCCGTGTTGGAATTCATGTCACTGTAGAAGTTATTATTGTAATAAAAAGTAAAAATGAGTTCTCAAAATACGCTATAGCATATTATTCAGGACAGGCTGTAAGCAGAGCCTTAATGTTAAGCACATGCATGGATCACTCTGAAGTCAAAGCAAAGGGATGGATTGAAGCAAACTGTTTTCCTGACTCAGGACTCCACTCTGATCCTCCAGATAATATAAAAAGACAGACACGAACTCATGGGGAAAAAAAACCCTAATCATATTAAATCAGTGGTAAATTCCCCTGCACCATACTGCATCCCAGATCAGGACAGAGTAAATTACTGTATTTATTTAAGGAGCATGTCTGGGCCAGCTGTGAAGCCAAGCATTGGGCATTGCATCCATAAGCTCCTCACCACTGAACAACACACATTTCCAAAGGGATTCAGCTCCATCTTTAACATTTGGTTGATTTGCCCCTTCTACAGTTTCCTCCAGTCCCTCTTGCTCTGATGGTTAAAAAACTTCTACACTGCATCCAGGGTCAGTTTTCCTTCTCCCATAGTTTACAGATCCTCCCACTATTTATAGAGTTCTCTTACATGTGTTTTGAGCCTTCACTGTACAGAGATGAGCAAAAACAACCTCTTCTATTTCCCTGTTAGAGGAGGGACTAACTGTGTTGCACTAACACAGGTGTCCTCGAAGGGAACATGGAAATGCCTGAATTTTTAAGGAGCACATTTAGGAAAAGCAGCAGAGCAGAATATGGGGCAAAAAGACCCCAACAGACTGAAACACCAGGAGATGGAAATTCTGCAACTTCAGATCATATTGTTCAGAAGATTTACACAGTGTAGTAGTAATTCATGCAAAAAACATTTTAACAAACCCTCCGTATGGCATTTCTCATTGAACACCCCCCCTCCCCTCATATATTAGAGTCAGCACAATGTATTTGATTTTTCTTCTGGTTCAACTTCCACCATCCTGAATTCAGGGGGGAAAATTGTAGTATTTTGGGAAGATTTCCCAGTCCTGAAGTGTTTGAAGAGCCTGCCCTGTGTGCAGAGACCTCTCGCAGAGACAAGTGGTGCCACCTAGGCCAGGAGAGCTGCTCTGACAAACCCAGCAGGCACATTTCTTTAATAAATAATAAAAATTTTAAAAATAGCAAGACCAAGCTGTGCAGAATCCATAAACCATCCCTGCTCTATCCAGAAATCCAGTGTGCAACAACCCACACTACTGCCAGTAACATGATTCAAAGAGGTGTTTCTCATCTTCCCCATCTCTTCAAGCTGCTCATTACAAGAACTTATTCATGCAAAAGTCAAGAGTGAAGTGTCCTTCCTTCCTATCCTGGGGCTTGTGGAGATGCTTAACGGGATTTTAGGAAGGCAAACTCACACTGAGCATCAGCCTGACGGAGGCAGAGAGCTGCCAAGTTATTATTGCAGCATTTTGTTATTATTTAATAGGAAGCATCCCAGACATCTTAACAAATAGGAGTCCCTCGAGGCTATTTTGCACGGTATTTCTTGGATCCTGTGACTCAGCACTTTATCATCACTGAAATGATACAAGAAGTAAGACTCGAAGAGGCAGCAAACAGCACTTCCAGCGGATGAGAAGTGGGTGCACTGGTCAGGAACCTCTGGGCTCTGGGCCTTTCCGATGGGAAACTGCCCATCCCACCGCCCAAAGGAAAGATGCTGCACCCGCTCCGGGTAACCAGGCTGACGGATCCATCCGGGAGAAGCCTCCAGTGCATTTCCCAACCTCCTCGTGGTGGCCATATGAGGGATGAAAACTGGTTTCACACCAGCATTTGCTGACAGCGAAATATAATGAGAAACACTGACATGAAACAATGCCGACCGCATCCTAATTGGCACTTCGTGTCCCCACCCCGGGGATCAGAGCACTCCAGTGTAGCAGAACTAATCACAGCACCGACCGCGCTCCCCCCGGCCCAGCTCCCGCCTGCTCTGCTGTCCCTGGGCTCCAGGGTGGGATTGTCCTCCTGTCAGACCCTCCAAATAAAAATCCTCAGCACAGGGAGCCCGGTGGTGGTGGCTGTGGGACAGGCCTTCTGGCTGAATCCCAAGGAAAGGAAAAAGAAGGAATTCAAGTTTAGTCCCGTCTATTGAACACGGACATCACTGGTGTGTCAGGAAGTGATGGGAAGCCTGAAAGCCTCTTTAAGGCTCTTCAAGGGCACACGGGCCCTGGGACCTTTGGACTTTCCACCTGAGGTACTGGCACATGAGGATCTACAGAATCCCAGAATCCCAGAATGGTTTGGGTTGGAAGGAACCTTAAAAATCATCTTGTTCTACCCCCCTACCATGGGCAGGGACACCTTCCACGAGCCCAGGTTGCTCTAAGCCCTGTCCAACCTGGCCTTGGACACTTCCAGGGATGGGGCAGCCACAGCTTTTCTAGGAAACCTGTGCCAGGGCCGGCCCACCCTCCCAGGGAAGGGAAAAGAAGGGAAGGCAAATACAAGGGGACAGGAGGACGAGGTTGGGGGGAACAGGAGGACACCCTGGAGTTTCCCACCTGCTGTGTCCATGGGGTTGCACATTTTGGCATCCCGGCCATCCGTAAAAACCCACCTGGGATGTTTCTCCTGCAACAGTGAGCAGATCCCCAACGTGAGATCTGAGCTGACCCTGTGCAGTGTTTGGTCCACGTTCAAAAAGAGGAGGTTTTCAAACTCAAGGAGTCTCCTTATTCTACCCACTATTTGCTAAGAAACTCCACAGTGATTCTGGACTAATGAGAGGGTTTCACACACTGGTCATGACCTGCCACTGCTCCTGTGCACGTATGTAAATAAAACTTGTTGCATCACACTTCAGCTTTGAAACTTGTGAGTCACATCTATCTAAACATCATTTTTGGCAGAGCATTTTGAACATTTTCTACCTTTAAAGGTTAGGGTTTTTCCTTTGCAGGAACACCAGCTACTGTAAAAGCCTTACTTTTAACCCAGATCAGGGCTGGGAAAAGCAGCAAGAGCCACTCGTGCTCCCTTTTGCAGGCTGGGGAAGGCAATGCAGTAGTTTTAGTCCGACTGGTGGCTTCCCCAAGCGTCAGTCTGTTCCCACAGTTATCCTCTGTCCCTTTTTGCTCTGTGTCCTGAGAGACAGAAGCAAAAAAAAGGACAGTGCAGAAAGTTTTGGTGGATTTTCCTCCTGCTGAGCTCTGCTGTGGGGCTGCTCCACTCCTGCTCCCACCTGCCAGGGCATCTCAGAGGGACTGAAACCTCCAGAGCTGCATTTCGCTTCTCTTTTCTCCTCCCTGCCACCAACCCCAGTCCAGGGCATAAAAACACATCCATTCCAGCAAGAGAAACGCTGAAAACCCCACGAGGCAGCGCCGGAGCAGCAGGAGGAGCTGGTGCTCAGGCAGGGCGGCGTGCGGGCAGCCACCAGCCCCGGGCAGAAAGTAGGTCCAAGGTGATGGAAGTCGAAAACAAACCCACCCCGTCCCGTACCCGGCGTTGTTGTTTTCTCCGGCGAGGTTACTCAGGAAGTTTGCAGCAGGATACGCCGCTGACCTCTGCTCGGGGAGCCGCGTTAACACTTCGCTTACCTTTTCTCCCACAGTACACGGAATGTTTCCTCCCTGGGAATCTGGCTCCAGGGGCTGCAGGTTTCCTGTGCTGGGGAGCAGCTTGACCCTTTGGGATGCGCCCCGGGGACACCCACCCCGTGGGCTGGTGGGGTGGTACTGGATATTTCCAGGCAGAAAGAAAGGAGCATTTCAGCTGGGGATGGAGGGAGAAGGACAGGTCCAGACCTGTGGGGATGGGTTCGTGTGAAACCTCTGTCTGAAGTCCCCTGGAGAGACGTGGATGCGATGGGGACACAGACAGGGCACGAGGTGGGTTCAGCCCTTAGCAGGAGCCCAAGGGTGGTCCCCAGGGCCACGGAGTGATGTGGAGAGGCTCCCACACAGAAACCTTGGCAAAAAAACAGAGCTTTGGGTGCAGGGTGGTGCTGGAGGGAGCTCCGGGGGCCTCTCCTAACCTGGCAGAAGAAATGCTGCAAATAACTCTGGGGTAACACCTGCTGGAAGTGACAGGGTGTGTGAGGGGGAGAATGTTCACCTGCCCCATGTGCTCAGCCCCCCTCAGCTGCTCCAGTGGGATCCCTGTGGGAAACTGCATCGATTTGGACTCCCTGGCTGCCAGGAATGTAATCCTCAGTTATCCGTGCTTTATAGGAGGGAAGGAAGGAATAAATGATGAAAAACAAATAAGTTGTTTGCCTGTGTTTTTTGAACTAAAATTGTTTCCAGTCAAAAAAGAGTCAAAATCAGGGGCTTTGCAGGGTGCTCTGCTTAGTGCCATGACCAAGGAGGCCAGAATAGAGGATGGTCCATTCCAGAAGCATGAGCAGGTTCTACCACCTGGATGCAAAATAAGGGTTCAATATCCAGAAAATCTGCCCTCATGCTGAGGAGTCCTGTGGAGGGACCTCTCTGGAAGTGACTCCTTGGGAGAGCCTTTGCTTTGTCCTGAGAGATGCTCTGTCCCATTTGCTTACCGGGACCCTGCAGCCCCTAATAAGCTCTGGACTAATCATGCAGGTCCTGGGAGGTGGAAATCCCATCTCATACGTGCATCTGAGCCACAAACACACCCTGGAACGGAGCCAGGAATTATCCTTACCCTCCACCTCTTGCAGCTCTTGCCCTCTCTGGGCCCATCCAGGGAGGTCCATCGGAAGAAGGAGAGGGACAGCACCATCCTCAGGGCTCTGCTGGCTCCCACTCTCCTGGCTTAATGGCATTTTGTAGCCGGGGGGGGCCAGGGGGGCCACAACAATGGCTCCAAAACAGGCTCTGGAAAGAGCGACTCACTTGCTGAGCCATTGAGGATGTTGTTTATATGTTAGATCCTGTTTTCTTCCTCCGGCAAAGTGCTTCTCCTCCCAGGTGCATCTCCCGAGGCGGCTTCCTGCCTGTGTGACCCACGGGAGAGGCCGGGATCAGCCGGGGGTACCCCCTGCCACGAGGGGCCAGGGCACCTTGGAAGGGGGAGAAGCCCCCCCAGCCAAGAGCCCTGGGCTGGCTGAGCCTGTGAGGTGGTAAATAAACTCATCTCTGCGGTGGTGAGAGCAAGGCTGGGGTGTGCTGCTGTCTCGCCCGGGTTCTCTGGGTCCGTGTGGGATTCCTGGCATCCTCCAGCCCCACTGGGAACCAGCCCCAAGCGTTGGGGGAGCTCAGGGTGGAAGGGGTCACCACCACCGTGAGACCCTCTGCGGGCACCTCCAGCCCTTGGGAAGCCCTCAGGAGCCGGGTGTGCACAGAGGCTCCCGGTGCTGCAGTGGGATTTTTCCATGGAAATTATTCTAGACAGTGCTCCAAACTGGCAGAAAACGGGACAGAGGCGCCATCCATCCCCAGCACAGGCTTGCTGGAGCTGCTCTGCACACTGCTGGTGGCAGGGAAGCTGGTGTTCCTGCGGGGACACTGACCCAGGGGGACAGGCCAAAAAACTGGAGATTCCTAATTATACTCCAAGGGAGGGAATCCGTGAGCCCGGGGAGGCTGCGGTGCCGTGCACGAGGACATGGTGGTGTCACCACCCCCAAGGGGCTCCTGCTGCAGCCTGTGCTGCCCTGGGGGAAGGACACCCACCTCCCTCCCTGCCTTCAGCATCTCCCACTTGCCCAGGACGCTGCCCGGGCTGACACGTCCCTCGTTACGGGAGGGGAGATGGGAACCAGGACACGGGCTGGGAAGCGCAGCAGCTGCCAACATGGGAATGTTTGGACAAGGAGAGAAACCTCATTCAAACAAATAAATAAACAAGCTGACATCCTCCGGGCCCAGGTTTATGATAATAAAAACAGAGCGCGCAGCCCGTGGGAGGAAAACGCGCCGTGTATTTTCACATCTCCCGCTTCCTCCGAGGCCGTCGCAAGAATTTCCTCCGTGTCCATCGCTTCCTTGTGACATTTCTGAGCTCAGAAATCCCTATCTGAGCCCTGGTGCCCTCTCCTTGGCGACTGACGCAGGAAGAAGCGCCTTTGAAGGATCCCTCTCGGGCAGATTTTTGTGCCTGGTGGCTTTGAAGTGCTGGAGGCAGGGCAGGGGCAAAGCAGAGCCCACCACATCCCAGCCTGGGGTTCTCCCCTTTTTCCAGCCTTGCAGTGATCCTGGAGAGCTGTGCAGAGCAGTGTTTCACAGGGTCATTTACCCACGGGAGGGTCTTCTCCAGCCAGGCTCTTCCTATTGACTTCCAAGGGATTTTCATAGAAATCATGGAGTGGTTTGTATTGGGGGCACCTTAAAGCCCATCTCCTTCCACCCCCTGCCATGGGCAGGGACACCTTCCAGGCTGCCCAGAGAGCAATCCCCAATTCTGAGGAAATAAGATGTATCTGGGACCTGCACCTGCTGCTTGAGCTGGACCCATTCCATCTATTTTTTAATAAAACCCTCCCTTGCAGTTTGCAGTCCCAGAGACATCCCACACACACACTGATGCCGTGGGGTGCAGCAGTCAGGAACTCACTGCAAAGTCGTTCAGGGATGGGTAAACTGAGGCACCAAGCAACAAACTTGCTTATTCACCCCCCAGCTCCGTTGCGGAGTCCCAAATAAACCCTGGGAGGTTTTAGTGTTGTTTCCATGTGAGGGTGCCTAAAATTATCTGTGCTTTCAAAAAGTGGGGGTGAAGCCTTTTCCTGGCGTCTCAGAGCCTCTCGTGCCTGGAGCAGCTCTCAGTTGTTTGCACTCATTTGTGAATGAACTTGAGAAACCAAACCTGATACTACAGTAAACAGGTTACAGAGATGTGAGCTGGGATATCCTGGAAAGCCCCAGCTGCCCTGAAAAGGAAAAAAAAAAAAGGGAAAAAAAGCTCCAAGTGCATTCCAGAGTCTTTTAAACGGAGGTGAAGTTGCCCCGACTCTTGTTTCAGCCAAGGCAATTTTTTTTTTTCCCAGTGAGTGGATAATTTGGGCACCTTTGCCCTAAAGCAGTGACCTCCAGCTTTCAACCCGGGGCCGTGTCCCCAGGGCAGTGCCATTCACGCCTCGCCAGCCCCCCATCCCCCCGAGCCTGAGAGAGAGACCCAGCGGCCAGTACCCCAGGGGAAAAAAAGAACCCAGTCACCTTGGGAAGAGAATGCTTCCCATTTTTTGGCTCTCAGAGGTGTCAAAGGAAGCAATCTGACGTCGAAGGGCCGGAAAAAAACAGCTTCTTGGCTGCTGTTGCTCATGCACAGCGAGGTCAGTGCGAGAGATATCAGTGGCTTAAAAATAAATGCAGCGTGGAGGCTGCCATTCAGCCATATCCTGCATCCCAAAGCTGCGAGGGCTGCAAGCAGGAAGAAACTGGAATGACCTTCCCTCCCCCCTCCCCCATTCCTGCTGGTTTTATATATATATATTTTTTTTTTTTTTTTTTCCCTTTTCTGTGCTGCTGGCAGTAAATCACTGAAATTTCTGTGTTCTGATTGTGTCTCATTAAAAACACGGGTTAGTGGTGGCCTTGGCAGCGAGGAGGGGATAGTTGGACTTGCTGATCTTAAGTATCTTTTCCGACCCAAACGATTCTGTGATTCCGTGATGATGATGATGATGATGATGTTGAGCAGCTCCAGGTAGTCCATAGTCCACACCCCTTGTCCTGTCTGCAAAGTGAGCTCATAGACATGCACATTGCAAATAGAAATTCCTTCCTAATACATTTAGTAGCTTCTCCAGCAGATTAAAACCACATCAGAAATACATGAGTACTGTCCTGATGGAGCTTGTCCAGGCAGGAGTCGCTGCTCTTGCCGTGGGATGCTGAGGACAAGCACACAGAGGGTGAAGCTGCTGGTCACACAGGTGATGCTGCCTTGCTCGAGGAGCAGCTCAGTGCTCCAGGAAATGCTCTGGCATCCCCAGATCTGGCCCTGTTCACTCCTGCTCTTTGTACTTCACCTTCTCACCTTCCTACCTCCCTCTGGGTCCTCCAACCTCCACCAGAGATGTGAAGGAAGCTCTGAACGAGGAGCCTGGGTCAGGCAGGGGCAGGAGCAAACCCTTCTGGGAAAGAAGCTCCCAGGTAGAGGCTTAAGAATTTAAACACTTAATACATGGAGTAAAACAGCCCTTGCCCCAGATGCTTCTCACTTGAGAAGACCTCAGAATATTGTTTCTGCTCCATCACCCAGGGGGTGTTGGAAGAAGCCCCAGAGCCAAACCAGGCAGCTCTAAGGTTCCATGGGAATGGGGTGTCCAGGCTCATGGCTTGTAGTAAAATTAGAAATATTGATTTTTTTTATTGTTTTTTTGGCCTGTACTTCCAGTCTCAGTGAGGTTTCCCCAATCAACCCCAGGGATGTCCATGAAAGGGATTATTTGAGGAGCCTGGTTCTGCTTCCTTCCCTGCCTGGCCACACTGAAAACTCAGCACCACCAGTCCCATCATTAGCGAACTGCTGGAGGCATCTCCCCATTGCAGCAGCACAGCAGTGGGTTTACTGAAACAGGTCTGTTTGCTGGCAAGGTAAAATTCCTGCTGTCCCTTCTGCACCCTGTTCTGGTCCTTTCCAAACCCTGTCAGTACATTTTCCAACCAGCAGCAATGATAAGAATCACCCAAAAAATCTGTAGACAGAAACCAACTTATAAACCCATTTACATTTTCTCCTGAGAAACTTCAGAACACAGGAAAGAATCGACACCCAAACAGAGAAAGAAAGAGGAAGAAGATTTATGTCTCCTAAGCTTACAGGATCAAAACAGGCCATGATGTCAGATGTGATGGAGCCCACAATCCCCTTTTGATGTCTGCAGGAAGGAAAGAAGATGCTGAGAACTTTCTCAGCTCTGTGGACGCTATTTCCACGTCCAGGGGTCAGGAGGTGGTGGAAAGAAAAATAAAGCCCCACTGGGAAATAAGAAGTTGAAAGAGTTCTTTCCTGCCCCGAGGCCGCTGGGCAGGGGCAGAGCTGTGCCCAGGGGTGGTGGGGTGGGTGGGATGGGGCTGCCCAAGCCTGGGATGAACACGAGCCACAGTCCCACCCCTGTGCTGTGCCAGTGGCTGTGCAACACCTGCACTGTGGTGCTGCCTTCAAACAGCTGTGGAGGTTCACAAAGGGATTGAAAAAAGCAAATGGCAGCAGTGGTAGCCACAGGTTGACCTGACCACGTCCCCTCTGACAATAGTCTCTGATCCCACCATGCTATTCAGAGGGAATCCCTAAATTTAGATATACCAGCTGTGAGAGCGCTATGCAAGGTATTTAAGGGACTATAATTTTAGACAAAGCATAATTGTGAGATATATTTAATTGTGTTATATGTGGGGCTGAGCGATGCCAAATATTTTCCATGGTTATTCATGTAGATCTTTACATGAATTAGCAATAGCCATGGGCATCCCTGTCCAGCCTGTCACATGAGGGAGAGGGGAAGCTGAATCTTGCATTTTTCCCCAGCTGGTGTTTGTGAGGAAAGTGCTCAGGCATCCACTGGAGCAAGGAAAAGAAAAATCCCCAGCTTGCCTGGGGTGGGTCACAGGCATCCTGCCTGCAGTGGGAATGGAGTCTGTCCATCATCACAGTAAACACAAATACATCAATCAATAAAGGGGCTTTACCAAGCAAGCCAGGAAATTTAGGGAAATTTTTATCTGCTTTCAGATTTTCCACAAATAAACAAACAAAAAAAAAGCCCTTCAGGGTTTCTGGGGCCAGGTCAGGGACTGGGGCAAAGCAGCAGAGCTGCCTTGGAGTCAAAGTGCTAACGTGGGACAACTGAGGAGATCTGGCTCTGAGGTGCTGGTGAGTCACTGGTGAGCTCTGCTGGGGGAGCCCAGCCCTGCCCTCCCTCAGCCACGAGCACCCAGCACACGCCTGTCTGCAGGCACAGGTGGCTCAGGAGCATCTTGGAAAAACCCTCCAAAAGCCACTTCTGCCCAGCAGCTGGGGAAAAGGAGTTTTGCTTCCAGCCAGGACAGTAATTTCTGCCCACAACCCTCTGGCAGCCGTGCCCTTCCTGCCAAAGGGAGGGATAACACAGCTCCTGATTTTTATGCGGCTCTCTGGACAGCTCCAAGACTCCATGGGAATTCTTTCTCCCTTTGGGCCACCTCTGCATGGCAGGATCAGTCCTGGAGCAAAAGGGCAGTGCCAGGAAGTGCTGGAATTGCACTGGGGAGAGAAAAGCCAGGATCCTGATCACTCACTGCTCAGCAGTGGGCGAATATTTCACTGCCCACTTGAGGGTTTTCTTAAACCCCTCTGCACATTTTCCTAGACCAAGACATGGAAGGGAGCATCTCCTGCTGCAATCCCCTTTTCTCCATGGGTCAGGCTTTCATCCCTGTGCCAGGGATGCTGCACTGCAAATCCCAGAGCACCCTTATTTATTTCTGCAGCCTGCTGGAGGATCACCCCCAGTCGAGCCGGTTGGTCTCAGTTACGCCCTTGCCAGACAGTGTTTGAACTAACGTCATTTTTAATAAGTCACAGCCAAAACACCGAGTAGGTCTGGTTTGTTTTGCTGGCTGAACCTCTACACTCTTGTGCCCGGGTAGAGCTGATTGCCTGTGGTGTCTTAAGGAATTCCTTCGTGCCAGTTGGAATTATCCTGAGCAATGGAAAACCCACCGGGCGTGCTCCGGGGTGCTCCCCCCACCAGCCCAGTGCTCCCTGGGGAGATACACAGCCTGCAAAATGCACCTACAGCATGTGTTCATAAGCTCTCCGACCTCCAGGGAAATTAAAAAAGAGGAAATAAAGCAAGAGTTTTATAGGAAAGCCGTGGTGGTGCTCCTGGGGCTCAGCACTGAACCGAGATTCCAACAGGGCATGGAGAGCTCTGCCCTGGGCAGGGAGGACCACAAACCAGGGATGGGGTGTCTGAAAGAACATCTCCCAAACCCGCTGCAGATGCCCCAATTGCAAGTTCTTGCTGCTCTGCGTGTTCTTTGGTGCTTTCTCTAAAAAATATGAAAAAATAAAATATGGATTTTAGTCAGAATGCCCGTGGGCTTCTCGTGAGGGAGTTATGCCAGATCAAAAGCCACGAGTAGTTTTATTAGAATTGCTCTGGGATCTCCTGCAGTGCTGCAGAAAGGGCTGCTGGAAGGCTCTGTGTGTCCAGGAGGCTGTGCAGCATCCCTGGAGCTCCCACAGGAGCATCCTCACTCGTGGGCTGGCCCCTCTCCTGCCCCGTGCCATCCTCAGCCAGACCCACCACGGCACCAGCTGGTCCCAGATTGCCCCGTTTTACATCAGACACATCACCCATCGTGATGGCAAGAAGTCTGTTCTTCCCCGAAGTGTTCCCAGAGTTTCATGCTGTGAAGGCCAGATGTGAAGTGCTCGGGAAGGTTTTGGCTCCCAGCACTTCCCAAATAACCCCGTGCAGGATGAACAGGGCAGACAGCAGAGTCATCTGAGCTCCTCCAGGAGAAACAACTGCACTTTCTAAGCTGTCCCGATTTCCTTTCTCTTGTCCCCCTCCCTCCTTCTTTTCATCTTCTTGTATTTCAGGAGGGAGAGGAAGAGGAGGAAGGAAAGGGTAATTTTGACTGATGATGAGGAAATGGTTTGGTGTAACTCGAGCCAGTTTTTTGTCAAACACTCAGCACCCAGCATCATTTTCCCCAGCCTGGGGAGGCTCATCTTACCCTACTACCTGGAGGGTGTTTAACAGGCTGCATCCATCCCCCCAGCAGGTCAGAGCTTTCCACACTTCCACAGAAGGGGGGAATTGGTGCTTGGTTTTGTTTTTTTTCTTCATTTGCTTTTTTTCCAGCATGACTTGTCAGGCTGGGGAGCAGCTCCTGAGCTGGCCCCGCGCTGTGGGAAGCAGCAAGGAAAAAAATCCCACGTGGAGAGCCTTAAAAATTGCCATTTTGGGCTTTTGTGCTGAATTACCTTCAGCAGGGCTCAAAAGGGGGAATGTAGGTCTGAGTTTTTATGCTGACAGGAGAAGGCTGAAGTGGATATAGGAAAAGGCTGAAGAACTACATCTGCACTGGAGGGACTTGACCCAACAGGCTGCAGCTCTAGGAATGGATTCAGCAAAAGACAAGACAAAGGTATTAGAGATCAGGAGCTGGTCCAGCTCTCGTGGGCCACAGGGCATGAAAACTCCCTTTAGGGTCTCTGTTTTGGCATCACTCTCCTCCCTGCGGCCCCTCCAGCTCAGCTCATGGGACTCCCCCTTAACTCAGACGTCTCTTTTCGCCCCAGCATCTTCTCAGTGACGATGGCCAAGGGCAGGAGAGCTCACCCAGCCCTGCTCTAACCACACACAGCCCTCACTTCATGTCCACTGGGCTGGATGGGAATAGTCTTGGCTGAAAACAGTCAAGACCAGAGAAAAAGGTGAAGTAGCTCAGAGGAGAGACAGCAGGAGGAGAAGAGCCATTGTCAGCGCACAAATCACAGGTGGAGGCAAGGCATTTGTCAGCATCATGAATAACAAGCACTCCTTCCTTAGCTGACTAAAAAGGATTAATTTTTAAAAACCCAACTGTTTTTTATTATTAATGTTCCACCTGGGTGCCTCGAGCTTGAGAATAAAATAAATTTGGGTTGGTTTCAGATTTATCTTCAGGTGGCTTCACGTCAAGTGTTTCAGAGATAAAATGTGGTTTGCAAACAGGACAGAATGGTTTTATAATATGTTTGTAATCAAATAGTTTCATGGAGATATTATTCTCTACTCATAGAATCTCATTAAATTCAGTTGATGGATTTTTATATTTGATAACTGCTTTGAATAAAACAGTTCGGAGTTTGTTTGTTCGTTTTTTTCTTATCATTTGGGATGAAATCTGGTAAAGTTGTGTGAGCATGTGGTTTAAACCTGCTTCAGAGCAGCTGTAAGTGTGTTCTGCATATTTATCAGGTATCGCAATACCATGATTCACTACTAGTCAATAAAAAAGGAATTATCATAACAGCTTCCATGTCACGCATGGGATCACACTGCAATTAGGAAGGAAGAGCCCACAGTTATTCACTCCAAATGGTGTTTTATAAGGTACCAAGGGGATCATTTCCATGCAGAAGTCACACCCTGAAGATGCTGTGGCTCAGCACCCGCTGCTCTGGGCCAGTGCAGAGGTGTCAGGGCCAAACCAGTGTCACCCTCCTGCAGTGCTGGGCAGGGGCAAAGCTCTTCAGGCCAGAGTTCCTTCGTCACAGAAATCACTAGGAAGTGATACAACGAAGAGGATTTAGGACCTGAATGACTTCTGCAGGTCTGGGCCGATGTGGTCCTGTATGGCAGCCAACACACAAGAAAATCTAACCCAAATCCCTTGCATTAATCCCACTATGGAAAAAGAGCTTGTGCAGTGAAAGCAGAGAGGTGATGGGCTGAGTGCTCCCCCCCAAAAGTGTTAAACTGCACCAGAGGGGAGCAAGGGGCAGCAGGGACCGCTGTCCCCCCACCACGGACTGCTGAAGGACCTGCACGGTGTCCCTGTCACTGTGGGACAAAGTGTTTGCTCCCACTGGGGTGACAACAGTGCCCAGAAAAGGCAGCAATTTCTCAATTGCCCCGTGCTCAGCCCAGGGAACAGAAGAACTGTAAATGCCACTGCGGGGGCTGAGACCCGACCTCTCCACTTGCTGCTCAGTTGGGTGTGAGAGAAGGGAGAGCAGCCCCTCTGCCATCGCCAGGCTTCGTTCCCTCAGGCTTCAGGGGAAAGGTGCCCTCGTTTCCCGGAGCCTGCAGTGTCGTGGAGCTCCTGGGTCTCCGGAGCCTCGGCCGCGATCGTCGCTGGCTCCAGGGCTCTGCTCAGCCCCCGGCCAAGCACAACAAGGACCTCGACCACCAGCCCCACAAAGTCTCTCCTAGTTAAAGGCTCTAGGGATGGATATTCCAAAAGCTGCTGAGAGCGGGTGGAAGCAGGACAGTGTAAATGCCTTGGAAAACGCCTCAGTTTCCACACGAGTTCCCCCCACCACGTAAAACTCTGCAGGGGCTGATCCACCAGAGCAGACCAGCAGTGAAGCCAGTGCAATGGCCCTTGGGCTGCTAAGACATAGGAGAGATGGAAAAACACCTTCATTCCTGATCATTCCTGATCAGCAGAGGTCCAGAAACTTGGCAACCGAGAGCTTTTTTCCCCAGCTTTTGTACGTAGACTGTTACTGATTCCTCTCCTGCGGCACCAAATTTCATGCTCAAGGATGGGTTATAGCACCTAAAAAACAAAAGCTTTTCTTGCTCTGCGGGCAACAGAGATTGGAAACATTTGATCCACCTTTTCAATGTGTGTTTTCCTCTCCCAGGGGGCTGTGACCTTGGGCATTGCCCATCAGGGGTAGTAAAACCCATTCTGCAGACTTGGACGTTATCTTCCATCAGAGAACCCTGAGGCCTTTTTACACTCATTAATTAAAGCTCACATGCTGCCTGGGAGGCAGACACAGGCTATCCACCTTAATTTAAGTTGGAAAAGGTTAATTGGCTCGTTGGGCCTCACAGAGCCAGGCGAGCAGGTGCCCTCCCATTCCTGCCGAGCTCCCAAATAACTCGGGACCAGGTTATTTGTGGTGGTGCCACTTTCTCTTGAATCTCTCACAGACCACACAGGGGAATCAAGAGAGCAATAGCAAAAAAAAACACCCTCCTGCCCATATCCATCATCGCCTGCCTCCCCTCTCGCTTTTCTTAGCATCCAGAAGAGAGAAAGAAAAAAAAAAAATTAAAGGCAACCTGAAACCACTCCACACTCCCAATGAGAAAATAAAAATGGATGTTGCAGGCTCATGTGTTCTATACGTTTCCAAATATTTCCATCTGCTCCTGAAATTTCCATTAAGAGTTGCCAAAAACTCTTACAGAATTGTTAACACGATGGTAAATTTAGATTCTTTTTTATGGAGAGACGTTTCCCCACCCTCTTAAAAGTCTGGTATCAATTTGTTCTGTCACTGATAAGCCAAAGGTATTGCTGGGTTTGCCCTTTTGCCCTGCTTGGGGCTCAGGGTGGGCAGAACCCTTTACTGGGATGGGGTTGGGGCAGAGAGGCAGCACCTACATGGGGAGAGGGTCCTGCTGCACCCCTTGGTGTGTCCCCTCCATCCTCCTGGTGTCAGCACAAACAACAGAAATCCCTTGAAAGAAAATTGCAGCCCATCTGTAACCGGTTTCCCCAGCAAACACACCATGACTGTTCTTCAGTTTGGAAGCTCCCAAAGGTCAGAGGCTCTTGGAGTGTCCCAGGGTCCAGCCCCTGATTAAAATCTTGGTGTTAACGAGCAGGTTTCTGTGCTCAGAAGGGTGAAGGGCAAGAGCACATCGTGACAGGACAAGGGGGAATGGCTTCACACTGCCAGAGTAGGTTTAGATTGGATATTAGGAAAGAATTCTTCCCTGTGAGGGTGGGGAGGCCCTGGCACAGGTTGCCCAGAGAAGCTGTGGCTGCCCCATCCCTGGA
>JAYRBT010000043.1:2261317-2313187 GCA_036023395.1 Myiotriccus ornatus
GGGGCAGCCACAGCTTCTCTGGGCAACCTGTGCCAGGGCCTCCCCACCCTCACAGGGAAGAATTTCTTCCCAATATCTGATCCAACCCTGCCCTCTGGCAGTTTTAAACCATTCCCCCTTGTCCTGTCACTACTGTAATACCTTCAGCATCACTCTCTGCACTTCCAGCACCAGAAAGCCAGAGAGCCAGAACTGTAACCAAGTGTGGCAACACGTGGCTTTGTAGCAGGAAACACCAGGGCAGTTTGGGAGAGCAGCAGCGATGTCTGCACCTGCAAGGTCAGTCACGGTCTGAAGAACCCTAACCATGAATCCTGACCACTCTATCCACGGGAGCTGCCACTGCAGGTGCTCCTCAGGGGCACGGAGAACCTGCTGGAAGGAGCGAGTGCTCACCACTGGTGTGAAAACTGGGATGGGGATTTTGGAGTGCTGGCATATCTGCATTTTGGAAGCAAATATTACTGCCCATCCAGGAGGATCCCAAATGACAGGAGTAAAGAGACCATTAAGGGCACTTCTGCTCAGTCAGAAGGACCTCAACCTTTCCCTCTTCTTCTCTTCCTCACTTCAGTGTGACGTTGGTTGTGTTAATGCAGGACATTATTTCACCATTTCACTCTCTGCACATCTATGAAATAGTAGGCAAGGAAGGCAGAGGAACAGGATCTGCTGTTTTGTCAAATCAAATAATTGCATTGCAAAGCTCAGCACAGTTCACATTATTGTGCCATTTTCCATCAAACCACCTCCCCAAGGTGCACATGCATCTCAGACTATTGCAGGGGTTGGCAGCTGCTTCGCTGTACTTACTCCTTTTTATTAATTTTTTTTTTACCTTGGGGCTTTTAAAATTGATGGGAGGTTGAAGGCAAGAGCTGATGCATTGTAGATGACAACAAAAGAGGCTCCATAAAATTGCTTCTGGCATCTCGTGTGCATTCCGTCTACATCTTAGAAATTATCGCTGTATTGCAGCGATAAAAATAGGTTTGTATTTGGAATTGATTACAGTGAGATAAAGCCTTAATAAAATAAATTTTTAAAAAGTACCGATGCATAAATATTCTGAACATACAGGGGTAACTTGATTTGATAAAATAAAAGTATGGCTCTTAACTTCTCCCTTTTAAGCGGGACACACACGCACATCCCGCTGCGCAGAGCGAACTTCAGCAGCCGTTTCGTTCAGGATTCTCAGAAATGGGTCTGTGCCTCTCGCAGCTCTTCTCCTCAGATGTTTTTATGGCAATCTCTGTATCCCCAGCACTCCCATTGCTGGCGCAGGGCAACATTCCCCCTGCAATCCCGGAGTGTTCAGCTCAGGCCACCGTGCTTCGTGCAGGGATAAGAGCTGATCCCTTACCTGTGCCCCTAGAAATTATTCTGTTAACTGGGCTGTTTCTGTCCGCAGCACATCAGTGCTTTCACCCTAGCTGGGGCTGCAGGATCAGCAGAGGGAGCTGGGATATTGTTTTCAGCGATTTTAATACAAATGGAAGGATAATTTTATTTACAGGAGGAAGAGGGAAACAGCGATCCATGTTTCAGCGTGACCCAGGCCAGGATGATTTACTCAAGCAAAACGCTGTTTGACTCAGGTTAATAAATTAAGGGTGAACATTGGCTTTGCACCACAACAAATGCAAATAGTCAACCTTTAAAGCAATGAGAGGCTTAATTGCAGATAACAGAGATGGGGCTGGCAGTGGAATCCAGGGTTGGATCCAGGACCCGGCGAAACACGGAGCAAAGCACCACATCTGTTTTCCAGCCCAACAGCTGCGCAAAACCCTTCGGCCACGTCGCTGCAAGGTGCTGAGCCCCCAACAGCATGGGTGGGTGCCCAGCCCTGAGATCCACGCCCCAGGTGATGCTGGGCACGGGGCTGTGACCCCCTCGCAGCCCCTTGGACCCCTCTATCCACGCTGGAAAGCTGCTTTCTGGGGGGGTGGGGGGCAGGAAGCTGCTGCTCTGGCCCCACCAGGGCCCTGCCAGCGCCGCGGCGGGAGCCGGGGCCGGGCCTTTGATGTGGGATGGACGGGATGTGGCTGCGCCTGCTCCCGCCAGCCGGAGCGTGGAGGGGAAACCATCGGCAGCAGCACTCACAATTACCCCTGCGGAGCAGCTTGAGCATTCCTGAGCTCTCAGTAATGTACGATAAGCTGTTACGAGTAAGATGATCCTTAAAAAAAAAAAAAAAAGCCAGTACCAAGTGTGTCCCCCAAACAACTTCCCCTGGGAAAAGCACAGGTAGGCCGACAGCACATTAATTTTGAATTTCATTTATTTATTTTTGTGTACATTTCTCGTAATTTGACTGACATACCATTGCTATAAAGATGCCCTGCTCTTTGAATATTTCATCCAAGACCACTAGTTTCAAGTGTGGTTATGAAAAGTCACGGCAAACATATGACTGGAAAGAGGTGGTTGGTTTTGACTTCCAGGCAGTTGTTTGAAGCGTTTCATAGATGCACACAATATTCAGCAGAACACACGCACACGCAGTGCTGAGTTACACACACACACACACACGCACACACACACATCTGGAAAACGGTTACAGTGGTTGAAGTTTCAAAAAGGTGTCCTGTCCCCTCTCTCAGCAGCAGTGAAAAACCTTTGGATATCCTGAGAAATAAAACCAAAGTGTAGTAAAGATGATTAACTTATTCCATCAGCAAGGTTTGATGGTGTTTTTGTTTGTTTTTTTCAAGTCAAATATATTTTTCCAATCTAATTTCTTTTTAAATGAAGAAGGTGGGGAGGAAGGATCTGGGGCAGCGAAGGTTAAAGAATAGCAGTTCAATTGTTCCAATATCCTTAATCCAGTATGAAATGGATCCTAAAAGCGTCTCAGTGAAACAGCAACCTGAAGAAGTCTATCAAACATTACACACATGGTCTTACTGTCAGAGTCCTCTTACTGATCATCCTCACAGCATGAGGAACGGAGGTGAGATGGATGAAGACAACACAGGTTAAAAGAAGTGTTTGAGGTGGAGCCAGATGGAGTGGGGGTGAAGCCCAGTGGCCACTGAAGGACTCTGAGCACAGGGAGGACCCTGAACTTTGCAGTATCTGACTGATGAAACTGCACCTGGCTGGGGACAGGGACAGGAGCTTGGGGTGATGTGCCATCCCAGCATGGGGCAGTGCTGGCTCTGCCCTGCTCCAAACCCTGAGCAAAGCCCCCGGAGACCTTCCCCAGCACTGGCACCCCCCTGTGTGCCATCTCACAAAGAGATCAGCACCTCATTCCTTTTAAACAACACTCTCCAAGTTTGCTATCTCTGGGCTAACCCACCCTCCCCGAGGCGGGGTCCTGCGTTAGGATGCAGCAGTTTTGATTCTCACAAGGAAAGAGTTTCCTCCACGAGGCTAAAAACTGAAAATCGCCCATAATGCACTGGATGCCTTCTCATCTACCACCACCTCTTCTGTTCCTCCCACTGATGTGACCCCCAGTGATTTTCCTGAGGAGCCCCAGAGCCGTGAAGTGCCCCGTGCCCTGCGAGAGGGGTTGTGTGAGGTGACAGGCTCTCAGCAGCAACGAGCACTGCGGAGGAAACAGGCCAGCAAAGACTTAGACAACAAAAACAAACACGGAGCAATTAAAAGAAGGATGGGAGATGTGGTCTGATGTGCTTCTGCCAAGAAATAAATATTTTTACGTTGCCTTTTTTTTTTTTTTTAAAAGCACTTGCATTGTGTTTTTTTTTTTAAACCTCCATAACGGTGGAGTTACTCCCTGCACCCCCCCAAACACGTGCACACACACACACTCACACATACACACACTCTAATGCACATACTTTTCCAGCTTTGTAGAGCTACTGGATTTACTTTGAGACAAGTTTCTTGTGCATTTGGACGATTTACTTTGAGACAAGTTATTTGCAAGAAGGCAAAGTTCATGCATGGCTTTGACAGCTCCACTTTCTCATAAATGGTTTTTGAAAAGCAGAAAGCAAATGAGGGCCAAAGCTCCATTTAAAGTTCACCTCGGATGCCTGAAAAGCATTTATACCCACATCCTTCTGAGGTCCCTGCTTTATGAACTTCTAATGAATTCCACATTCTGCTACCCAACATTTCTTATACACAGGGGGAAGAAA
Organism: Myiotriccus ornatus; assembly: GCA_036023395.1. Classification (NCBI taxonomy): domain Eukaryota; kingdom Metazoa; phylum Chordata; class Aves; order Passeriformes; family Tyrannidae; genus Myiotriccus; species Myiotriccus ornatus. The sequence goes on from JAYRBT010000043.1 coordinate 2,265,439, forward strand.
AAACAAACCAGAAAACCAATGCAAGCTGTCTGAAAACAGATGCACCACAGCGTCCAGGCTGCCCGGGGAAGGGGTTGAGTCACCGTCCCCAGACATGTAGATGTGGCACTTGGGGACATGGTTTAGTGGTGGCCTTGGCAGTGCTGAGTTTACGGTTGGACTCGATGATCTCAGAGGTCTTTTCCAACCTAAACGATTCTGTGGTTCTGTGATTCTGCTGTTCTTTATCAGAGAGGCTGGGGAGGCTTTTGAAGCAGCAGAGCACCTTTCAGAGAGGAGAAGGGGGATAAAAAGAACTGGTTTTGAGCCCCCAGTCCTGCTTCTCTCACCCAGGTCACACCCACACGGGATTTCCCCTCGACATCTCTTGCAGAGCAAGAAGCAGCTGCTCGGTGGTTGCTCCATCATTTCTGTAGGATTTGTGGCCCCCATCCCAGAGCTGACGCTTGGCCAGAGGGTGCCTGGGTGTCCCCCAGCCCTGCCTCGAAGCAGTCCTGGCCACCTGAGCCCCACCCTCCAGGGCTGAAGGCAAACTAAGTCCATGCAGACTCGACAGAGAAAAGCCTGGTGTGAGACTCGGACGAACCAAGTGCTTCACAAACCAGCCTTTAATTTTCAGGTGGAAAATGATTGTTTCCTCCGAATTCCAGCGTGATTTTGGTTAGTGATGTGGCACAGAGCATTTCACCAGCTAAACTGAACCCTGGTGTTAAGTCAATCCCCTCTCAACTGGTGCACCCAACTGGTGCTTCTCCTACTAAAAACTAAAGTGAGTAGGTTTCTTCAGAAGCCTCCAAGATGTTTAAAATACTTTTTTTTCTTAAAGGATTCCTCATCCCCATCCCCAATTCTAGAGCAAACCAGGACACTAAAAAAAAAGAAATCATCTAAATTTCTATAAATATAATTTAAAATAATAATTAGCCATTACTGCCATCCCAGCTGCTGGGAGATACTACAGGGGTTCCATATGGCTCAAGGGCAGGCTGGGAGACACCTTCAGCACCTCTTGGATAGTACCAGATACGGATAAATAATAAATAATGAGAAGATGAGAAAGAATAATCAGCCTTCCACATGTAAGGAAAAGCAGAGACTTTCACAGTTAGAAAACAACGATGTTACTGTAAAAAAAAATCCTAAAAATAAAGTAAAATAAGGACTTGCATTACAGCAGGTTGGAAAGTCTTCTCCTTTCTAACATGTTCAGAACACACAGGTGCTTTGCCTGTGCCCTCTCCAATACCAGAGAGCACTGGGCAGTGGTTGCTTTTCCACTGTGCTCATATTTTGGGGTTTTTTTCCTAGCCAAAATTATGTAGAAATATCCTTGTTACAAATATCCCACCATCTCAAGAAAAAGCAGATTTCACACCTTAAGACAGAAACCCTAGAAATTCCATATATTGATGCTTAACATGGATCTTTGCCAATGAAACTGTAATTCCTTAAATTGAAGATTTTGGACATTTTTAGAGTTGGGTTGTTTGGTTTTTTTTTTTTTTTACTACGAGAAATGACAAGTTTTACTCCAACTCATTTCCAGCTCACAAGAAACTACATTTAGCAGCTGCCCCACAATGTACTGCTATTAAAAAATAAATGCAAAATCCCAACTATTTTGTATGTTGTGACTATTTCCCCGGGGCCAGGGACAACTCTCACCAAGCACACACTGCTCGAGTCACTATTATGGAGCAAACAAACCAGTGGCCGAGCTCTGGAAATTCACTTTACACACAGATTATAAAGGGAGTATCTGGAGTCAAATCCTGGGTTTGGTGATACTCTGTTTTGAACCCCAACCTGCCAGAAGCCCCCCAGAAGGCACAGTCCATGCTGTGGGTGCTTATGCAAGACCCATGACTAAATTTGGGCTAAATATGGACGGAGAGCTCTGCAGCTGCACCTGTACGTGGGAAAATTTGATCCTGGCTGAGCAGCTACAACAGAGACTGTAATTCGTCTTCAAACACACCTTTTTGGCTCCTCTGAGGCACTTAATCTACATCTCTCCGCTCTGGCTGTGTAAATCAAGGACACCTGGCCCTTCCTGGCTTTTCACAGCATTCATCCTGGAAAAAAACCCACACAACTGAGCTGAGAAACACTGAAGGCTTTTGGATATTGTTCCAGGACACTCCGAGGTGGCTGAATGTTCTTTCCTAGAGGGAAAAAACCCAAGCCGTGGCAGATCCCGACACCTCCATCACACAGCCTCTGGGGAAACTGTCTCTCTGTCTGTTTTTGGAGGCCATGGACATTCCTGCAGCCAGGCTGCTCCTTCCAGCCCTCAGACATTGGCCCCCTCTCCCCACAGCACTTATCTCCATCCACCTTCTGGCACCGTCTGGTGCGTGATGGGTCACAGCCTGTTCGAAAGACCATGGTCTGGTCTCTGATTTTCTCAAAAATAACAATCATCTGGGGTAAAAGCAGACAGAATCTGAGCTGGCCTGAATTATTCCTGTAAGATAAACCAAACAGAAACTCTCCTGATCGGTTCAATAATACTTGGGGTGTGTTTAGTCTTCATTCAAGAATTACACCGTTCCGAGTTTCCTGGATTTAGCTAAGCCCAAAAGCGAAAGTAACAGATCAAAATACCCTGAAATAAAACTTCTAGGAAGGGTTTTCAGGTCTGGCTAAAACCATAGAGCTTTGGAAATCGCCGAAAGGCGTCTGATCTTCTGAGATTTCCATCCCTACTTCCAGAGCATTTAAGGCGCTTCCAAGCTCTTCCCAGCTTATCCTCGCGGTACCTCACAGCCCCAGCTGGACTCTTGCCCCATCATTTAGAGAAAACCAAGAGCCTTTCGAGGAAGGAAAGGCGGCCCATCCCGGCTGCTGGCAGGGACGAGCCGCCCTGGAGCGACGCTGCCGCAGCTCCGGAGCCGCCCCGCTTTCCCGCAGGGATCCTTAACGGAATGGCAGCGAAGCACGAAGGGAGAAGCTCTTGCTTCGGCTGGATACCTGCAGGGTAGCGAGTTCCTGGCTTGTGGCTTCCCCTCAAGCAGGGACTGCAGAGCACAGGCGGCTCCTTCCTCTCCCCCAGCTGAGCTGGCTGGAGGCCCCTTTCCCTTCCCCTCGCTCTGACCAACCGCCGAGAAAAGAGGCTGCCAGTAAAGCCCCCGACAGTAAAACATAAACCGTGAAGGTGACTGAGACTGAGTCAGGTGTCGATGGAGGCAAAGGGCTTTCGAGCAGCCCAGGGGGCCACTAAAGGAGGCCACGCCATAAACATCCTGCGGCCCAAAGCGCTCCCGCTGGAACGGCACTGCCGGCTGCGCGGGCCCCTCAAGGATTCGCCCATCCTGGTGGCCTGTAAGTTAGATATTTCCAGCATTAGGCTCGTCAGAGACCACCTTAAAATGTTTACCCATTTCTCCCTCAGCTACAGAGGCCTCTCCTGTGCTCTTCCCATGGTTTAAGTCGGAGCTCAGCAGGGGAAGCAGCGACGCACGAGGCCATGCAGCAGCAACGTGTCTTGGTTCACTTGTAGGTTTTTTCCCTATGGGTTTCCTTTTGGGTTTTAGATTTTGCTTCCCTTGCTGGAGTTGGGGGTGCATTGGCAACCTGGGACTTGTGAGCAAGCCCACTGCCCCAGATCTGAGCCTGAAGGAGTACACGGAGAAAGAAAGGCTGCTCTCAGCAGGCTGTGCACTCGATGGAATTTGTGGCTGTCTCCCACCCTCTCTTTCTGCTCCTGACCTTCCCCCGGCAGGGTGGATTGACACAGCTGCCTATCAGAGGACTCATTTTGCCCCTATGCCATTAAATCCACCACTAAAGCTTACTGCACTCTTTTTAGACTCCTCATCATTTTACACAGCACACGGGCCTTCATGTCCAGACTGGCACCACCAGCTCCTGGCTGTGTCTATATGCATCTGCAAACACCTAAAAACTGAGATTCAGTGAGCTTTTTCTGGCCCTATTTACTAACAAAATCCACTGTTTCTATGGTGTGGGGTTATGTGAAGGAGCAGTGTCCTTTCAACCTGTCGCTGCCCAGAAAGCATCTCCTCCAGCCACAACCCAGGAGAGAGACTCTCCCAGCACTGCGGAGCACTGGGCTGCCAGAGCACATGTCAAATTTCATATTCTCCATCTGCTCCAGTAAAGGCTGAGCTGAAATATTAATTAGGAGATCTGATCCCTTCTCACCAGAAACAATCTGGATTTTATAGCCCAGGCAGAGGCCAGCGAGGCAGACAAAGCTCTGGGATTCATCCTCTGCTGCTGGTTAACAGCTTTCAAGGAAACAGGGAACCTGGGGGGAGGACACAGACTGTAAAACATGTGGACATCTGGGCTGCTCTGTCCACCCTCCATCTCCCCCATGCTCACTCCCCACCTCCTCAGTGCATGTTCAGAGCAGAGAGAGGCGACTCCTCTAACATAAACAGCCATAACATGGCAATAAAGATTAATGTGTAAAACTTGCCATTTTATGTATAATCCGTGGGGATTTACAATCATTAATCTTTATTAGTGCATAATAACTGTTTAGACATTAAGGACAGATTCTCAGCTGGACAAAACTGGCCTTATTCCAGCCAAGCCAATGGAGCAATGCCAGTTTACACCCTCCGAGTTCTAAACGAGACCCATCCCATCTGTAGGAATCATATCACTAACAGTATTTCCCCAGCAGCAGGGGCAGAGCAGTGAAGGCAACTATTTGTCTTTCCCTGTATCCGAAAAAGAGAGCTGCATGTGTCCAGGAAGCTCAACAATAGACATGTCAATAAACATGAGGAAATTCAATGAAAAAGCAACAGCAACAAAAGGAACCCCAAGGAGCAGGGAAGTGGATGATTTTTGAGGCAAGACTATAAGGTCTGGTTTGGCAGGAGCGTAACTAAGAGGGATGTAGCAATCTTTGGCATGTGGAAGAGTGAAAGCACCAAGACGGGCTCCCAGAGTTCCTCTAAGAGGAACAAGATGGAAGAGAGAGAAGGGGAAAAAAAAAAAAAAAGCATCTTGGCTGGCTTTTCTGAGAGAGCAGTTTGGGGGTTGTTTTTAATAAAATGAGGTCTATTAAACAAGGGAGCCGGTGGGAACCTTGTCTGAACTACATCAGACCAGCCACTAAAGCAATGCTGTGTTGGCCCAGCAGGATTTCCTCCTCCAGAATGTCCAGGGAAGAATGGAAATGTGCAGGTACACACTTGGCTTGTAGCCAGCACGGAGAAATCCCAGCTGAGGCTGTGCATGCTGGGGTCTGCCCTCAGCACCAGGCACTGCTCCCTGCCTGGGCAAAGGGTCTGGCAGCTCCTTCCCACCAAGGAGCAGCAGCACTGACCCAACAGCACGTGCTGACGAACAGGGAGATCAACTGCAAATCTTTTTTGAGAGCTTTTTCGGAGTAGTGACCCATCATCTGCCTCCTCCTTCACATAGGGGAGGCCACCTGCCTCCAGAAATGGTGTTCCACCTCTTTAACAAGTCAGAGCTGCCTCTTTCCTCACCAGTAAACCTGACACAAGTCAGAGAAAACACAGAAATACAGTACAGAGATATCTGTGTAAGGGTTTGTACACCTGGAAAAAACTCCAGAAGTGATGGGCATTACACCCACTGCAGCAGCATGAACCTGGTGTTCAAAAACAGTAACCAGAAAATGCCCTCTGACTCCTCTTTCAGATTTAAGGGGCCAGTGGGCTCTTGGAGACCCAGAAAACAGCTTTCCTGCCAGTGACACTTTAGAGCTGTAGCAATGGCAAACATTCAGGAGATTGCGGGAACATCAAGAGCTGTATGGTGGGGGGAAACAAGAGGATAAAAATCATGCCCAGGGAACCCCAGGGATGGGCTGTGCCTCTTTCCTGCAGCCCAAAACGCTGTGGCAGAGCAGAGAGACCCTCCCTGCCCTGCAAAGGGCTCCCTGTGCTGGAATCCATCCACAGCTGGCCCAAGTCACAGCTCAGTGCTGATCTCCAGCAGCTTTGCTCTCCTCCCTGCTCCCTGGTGGAGTTTGGGTTCTTTCAGGTTTATGGCATGAGATACTGTGCCTTTAAAAATCCTAGTTGAGGGCAATCCAACAGGCTGCCCACAGTCCTGTGCTGTGTGAACACAAAAGGGCTTTCTGAAGAACAGCTTTAAGCCTCAGCACCTTGGCTGTTCAGGTCCCAGCAACCCTATCTGTCCAAGGCAAGGCTGTGCTTGTGTTACTGCCAAGCAAAGATGTGGGCAGTGACCAAAGGCTTTTCATCTCCACAGAGGTTACAATCAACTCAGAGAAAGAAGAGTCTGACTTTCATCTTCCAGCCCGGTGTTTTTGCAGAGCTTTTAGGCACACAGGAGTCTCTGGCTCTCCTCCCTGATCCGAGGCCACCAGCTCAGGCTTCTCTCTAAGAAATCCCTGGGTCAGGCCAAGCTTTGTGCCCACACATGCCACGAGGGATGCAGGGACAGACCAACAGCCTCTGCATTCTCCCCTCCACAATGGTGATCCCTCAGATCACTGTTTTCATCCTCACACGGATCCACACTTACTCTGGGCTGACGCAAACGGCTTTTAAAGGAACAAAGTCATGGAGAATGAGCAGGGAAGGGAAGTGATTTGTTGCCTGCCCTATTGTAATGTCATTAAAACAAAGGGATTAGAGGGCCCAAGCACTGCAAGAGCAAAAAGCATAAAAGCAAGCACTCAGCATGCAGTGTGGAGGCATGTAGGAATCCTTTTAGAGGGTTACTAGCTGCAGACAACACTGACATTAATTTTCTATTGGAAAACGCTGGTGACATTAATATCTGCTATTAATACTGAACTTTGACAGTATGTCATAAATTCAACCTGTCAATTACAATGGCACTGAAATAAAGGTGCTGTGAGGTCAAGGAGATGCGGTGTCCAAATGAGACTTATATTCCAGGAGAAAAGCGGCAAAAACAATCTTTAACAAAAGCATCAGATCCATATGTAGGAAAACCAAAGGGTGGTTTTAAATGTCATGTTTTTCAAAGGGAGAATTGATGCTGGAACCAAGTCTATAAACTGGCTGGCTGGACTTTTAGCTGCAGCTGAGGACAATCAATCAAAACAGCTCTGCGACTCTGAGAAAGTGAGAGAGAGAAAACACACACACACAGACACACCATGGAATATGAGAGGGCAGATTACGAGCCATGCGAGGCCTCTTAAAATTACACTGTGAAGTAAAACATCCTCGCGTTTCATCCGCCACAAAATGTGACCTGAAAGGTTCCCCTCGGCACAGGGCGGGATGAGGAGCCCAGCGTGACCGAGGGCTGGGCAAGCGGAGGGAGGGGAACCTCCTCCCCCAGAGTCTGCATGACCCGTGAGCTGCACCCCAACTCCTGCAAGCCCTCTTAGAGCCCCCCCCGTGAGGGGCACGAGGGTTGACAAAGCCCCGCGAGCAAAGCTCTCCTATCTCTTCCCAGTGGCAGCCCAGGCACTGGCGGTGTCTGTGTGCGCCTTTCGAAGTGTTGGCATGTCCCCAGCGCCAGAGGTGCCACCGGTGGGGAAACCCCTGCTCTTAAATTCTGCCCTCCCCATCAGCCCTTCCAAGGGATCGCTTCCTGAAATACACTCAGACTGTTCTGGAAGCCCAGCCCTCACCAGCTGAGACTGGAGAGCCTAAACTGGGAGAGCAAGAGCTGGACCCCAGGCTGAGTTACCTCCTGCACAACAAATACTGCAGAGCAAGGCTTGTTTCCAGCTGGGGTTTGACTCCGAGAGGCCGTGCCAAAGCGATGGATGGGGATGGGAAGCATGTGGAGGGGCAGGAGGCACAGGCAGTGCCCTTCACAGGACTGGGAGAAGGAGGCCAAGGAGCTCATGGCCAGGTGAGGCAGCTGGGCGGGTGTGGCTCAGTCAAACAGCGCCAAACTGGGGCAGCCTCGCTCCAGTTTCAGCAACACCTCACAGTGCACAGTCCCCGCTTTCTCTGGACAGCAACTGTGTGACCTGAAGGCTGAGTGATCTGTGTCTCCCTTCCCACCCCAACAGCCCCTGATCTCCTGTCCTTGGCTGGCAGCTTTTCTCCAAGGACACGGCCAACAGCAACGAGCCCCTGGTAGGGGTGGGCTGTGTCCTGCATGCTTGCCAGGCTGCAGTTCCCACAGGACACGCCTGCAGCCCATGCCAGAGCCCAGTGCTCCTCCTGCCTTCAGCATCCCAGCCGGAGCTGGACACAGCCCAAACCACATGCCAGCACGGGCTCCTGGGGAGCACCAGCACTCCCAGAGTCTGGGCAAGCACAGAGGGATTGCTGCCCACACAATGCCAAGAGCCCTAGAAACCAACTCTGAAGTATCCCATTTTTCACAGGTGTCGTGCCACGCATCCTGTGATCCTGTCCCATCCGGAGAAGGAGAGAAGAACTCCCTTTTAGGCCCAAAGCAGCTCATCCCCAGCCCAAGGGAGCCTCGGGCACTGCAACGCCGCTGGGCCCGCGGGCAGGCGGGCACTGACCACGCAGCCTCCTCCTCACCTTTGTGCAACTCATCCGACAACCTACTTCCCTCTGGGGCTTTTGTCCCAGACACCAGCCCAGCGATTCCCCCTCCAGACCCCATAACCTGCCCGGTGTGAGGCCCTGGGACGGGGGGCAGGGGCTGTCCCAGCTGGGGGCTGGCAGTGCCCCCCAGGCTGGGCTCGGAGCGCGGTATCCGGAGAAGGGGCACCGGGACCTCCCTGCCTTACACCTCACACTCTGTGAGAGCAGCTCGACTGGCTGCAAGTCTTGCTTATAAATTCCTTTTACGATGCACATTAAATATTTTCCACAACAGAGACACTTCTCCTCTTCTTCCTCTTTTCCTCTGACACCTTTGTCCCCAGCAAAACCCTACGACTGCTGCTTGCTGTGGCCTCATTTAGCATCATCATCGTCACCACACACTCATCCTCATATAAAACAGAAATCTATTCCACCAAGCACTTAACATAAATATTAAAATAATGGAAGGGACAAAATATAAATCTACATACAACTTCATGACTACCATAGCACCTATTACCATGACAAAGCAAATTCTGGTTCAGGGGGAAGGGAAAGGGGATGAGGAGAAAGTTAGGAAGAGGGACTTCGACTGTCATTAAATATGTAAATCACTCTTTTAAATTCTTTTTTTTGTTGTTGTTGTTTTGTTTTTGTTTTAAGGTTACCAACCTTATTAAAATTCATTTCACTAACCAGCTCGTTCTATGTCACTATGGATACCAAAGAACCCTTTAAAAAACTTCGGCGAGGCGGGGGTTTCTCAGAATAAAAAACAAAACAAAACAAAAACACGGCGACTTTCTGTTGGTGCTTCCATGACAAGTCCTGCCACGCGCCCCTCCCCTGCACCCACCAGTCCACAGAAGGGCAATTCATTTACAAGTCCAGTTCTCAGTCTCCCAGGATGAGCTTGACAAAAGAGGCGACGTCTGTCTCTTTGGATTCGTGCAGGGTGAAGAAAGGATGTTGCTGGGGAAGAAAAAGAGAGAGAAAACAGCAAAGTTTATTATTCACGTTCGCTGAGGACCGAACCAAAAACCTTTTGAGACAACCCTCTAGACAGTGAAAAAGGGGTTGTCATTAGCACCACAATATTGGGCTTTCCATGTTTGCAGCTGAGGCAAGTCAGGGAGCCCCAGGGGCCACTCCAGGAAAGCTGAACAGCTGTGCTGCCCTTGTGGATTCCTTCTAAACCCTGGCCTGGCTGGGAGGGCTGAGCTGGGCTGCTCTCAGTGTTAAAACAGTGCCTCCATCTCGAGCTCATCGTGCCCCTCGGAGCTCTGCTGCTCCTCCCGAGACGGTGGTTGCTCATCCCCCCTCCCAACGGGAGCAAGGAAAACCTTGAAGGAAGGCTGACTGCAGTGGGTTTTCCCTCAGCTTCCTGCTTTATCTGTGTATTTACCCTCTGGTGACTTCTGAGTCTCATTTCTTCCCTGAATTGCTCCTATTTGCAGCAGGACATGGCTACGTTACCCCAGCCACCGCACAGGAAAGCCATCCCGACTGGAAAACCATCCGCACTTGTATGTTTAACTACTTAATCCTGACCAACATGGGGAGACATCCTGCCAGAAAATCTTGCCTACACTTCAGCACGAATGGAAAAATATGTGTAAGGAGGGAAAACACAACCAAACACCCCCTGACGGCAACAGAAGCCCCTCTCCACCAGCACCAGCGACTCCGTTCGGTACCGGGGGCTGCAAAACGTCAGCTGAGATCAGCCCACTCCCACCTGAAATCCCCAAAGCACTGCTTGACACCCTCTGTCCCGGCAGATAAATGGATTTATTTGTATGGAGAGTGCCAGAGAGAACCAAAAGGCAGCCAGGGCCCTGCAGGGCTCACAGTGATCTCTATCTATGCAAGGCTGGAGGAGCCCAGTTTGAATCCAGACCCTCTCAGTTCAAGACAGGTTTTTAAAGACAATCTGGGGTTTCCAGGGGTTTGGGGTTTTTTTCAAGCTGCCCCTCACCTCAGTCCCTGAGCACTGGCTTTTTCAATGGTTGTTTATGGCAGTGAGAAGAGCAAAGAAAAGAGATTTTCCAAGGTGGGCTTGAGTGGAAAGTTATTGAGGCAGCTCTGAGGAGATGGGAACCGACCCAAAGACATACCAGTAAGGAAGAGGAAGTACAATTATGTGGGAAACAGGGCTGAAATGAGTTGAGGCAAGGATCCAGGCAAAATTTAAGGTCTCCCTAGGTCAGACAGTCACAGGAATCAAAGCGTCCTGAGTAACTCTGGGAGAGGTGACCCAAGTGACCTGCCGTGTTATTTATCCCAGCGTGATGCCACTGCTTTCACATCCCAGTGAAGTCACGCCCAAAGCAGAGCTACCACAGCCTAGAAGCACCCCCAAGTGCGACATGGGTGGCAGCAGTGACCTCCAGCCCCGTGTCCCAGTGAACCCAAGCCCTCTGCAGTGACTGAGCCTGGCCAGAGCACAGAGCCCCCCGTGCCAGGCGGGATGTGCTCCACGCCATGTGCAGACCACCGGTCCTGCAGTAGTTTCACGCTCCACTTCACCTGGGGAAGTGGGTTTGAAAATGAAATTAAGCATCCATATCAGTTTTCCTGATGCTCAAGATAGCACAGAGTCACATTTTCCATGAGAAACCTCAATTCCACAGGAAAGCAAGGGAGCAGTCTTGGTCTAAATGACAAGTCCAATCCAGTACCGCAACTTAATGCCGTAAGAGAGAGAAAAAAAACCCCAACAAAACAGCAACCCTCAACCACAGGACCTCACAACATTCATGTCAGCCATAAAATACCACAGCATTGAGATACTCCAGAGAGGTGATCCAAGAACCTAATTCAATAGAAATGCACTCGCTTGCCAGTGGGAATTAATGCTGCAACAGACGGAGCTGCTTCGGTGAACCTTTTTGATAAAAGGCCATTTGGCAAAGTTCAGAAATTTGCTTAAAATAAATACATGTATTTATTCAATAACATATCAAAAAAAAAGTTTTGCTTTTTTTGGTTTTTTTTTAAAGTCATAAACCTCGGGCCTCCCTTTGTTTGAAACCAGTTTTTGGGCAAACTGTGTGTCAATCAGAGCTATAGATAGTCTAATTGCATTACAGGGCCCAGCACGAAATGCCACGGGAATTATTCATTGCTCACAACTCAGGTTCAAGAGGTACATGGATTTCCAGCATGACCTGAAGCCAGAGCACCTTAAATCCTGGCACCTTCACACCTCTGAGCAGAGTGAGGTGACAGAGTGATCCTCTGGATGGCTTGTGCCAAGAATTACGGCTCAAGGGATACCAATGCCTGAGGAAATTCTGCAGCAGTTTCCCCTTAATCCAGAAGATCTTGCCAGTGGCACTGGACAGGGGTGGGAACATAGGGACAAGCAAGCATTTGGGTCAGGATCTTCAGAAACAACAAAATTAGGCACCTTTCTGCTTTTAGCAAGCTGTGAATCAGGTGAGAGTGACAAAAGGACTAGATGCCTACAGTAGTGAAACACTGACTTTCTAAACTCTCCTGCTTATTGCCAGCTTTTAGGAGCACCAGGATCAATACCAGAGAGTCAGGAGAAAGAGGCCATGAAACTGTGGAGCTCTGGCAGAAAAATCTGCCCACAAGAACCTGTTCTTGCCAGCTGCAGCCCAGAGCAGTGGCTGAGCACAGCTCAGTGCCTGCCCTGGGAGCTCACCCAGAGCCCTGCCCTGCCCTGCCCTGTCCCCAGCCTTCATTGGCCTTTTCTTCCTCAGTTATTCCTCTGTCCTAGACGTGTTCCCAGCAAACCGTCTCTAAGCAGCAGATGAAATTCAATAACCGGAATTATTAGTCACAGACTCGTCTCTGTCCCCAACATCCAGGAATTACTCTGTCCAAAAAGCCTCCTCTCCAAGGCACCATGGCAGTAAAGCCCAGGGCACTCAGCTCCTGCAGCCCATGTGGAGCATCCAGGGCACACTGAGGCATCTGAATCCATCACACAAACCCAAGAGGAGGAATTTTATCCTCACTGATTCTTCACAGCCTCATTCTTTTCCCCTAGAAAATCTATTACCTGCTTTTACCAATTTTTCTCCCTTGACCTGACTGTAAAAGCACCTAAATGAGATTTCAAAGAGCATCTCCAACTTGCAGTCACCCTCCCAGGACCCTGAAGTGTCACAGTTCTCACATCTGTTATGAAAAAGGCGATGCTAGGCATCCCAAATCATCATCACTACTGGAATCCCTGCCTTCAGCATCTCACTGTAACCCACTGCAGCTCTGAACCAACACACTGCTTGATGCAGCCACACTCACCATAAGCTCTGGGTATGTTGGCCGTTCTTTGGAATTCTTCTTCAAGCTTTAATGGAGAGAAAAAAAAAAAAGATTAGAAGTTACATTCTGTCTGCAATTTAAGCCATAAAATTGTACCATGACAAAAAACAAGATCTGAAGTCCCTGTAGAATAAGTTCAGCTACTCATCCATGCTGAGCAAACCTAAACCTTGAGGACACCTCAGCCAACATGATCCAAGGCCAGTCAGATCAAGAAACGCAGGGCTGGGTACACAAGTGCTGTGAGCTCAAGGTCAGACAGGACCTGGACACACCATAAACACCAGTTAAGACACTGCCTGTTGCTGGGGGTCAGGCACAACTGCGTTTTTGGGTGTCCTGCAGTAGGCCAGTGACAAAGGGAATGGGTACAGGTTCCAACCTCTGACTGGGAGCAGTGACTGAGTGGCTCCAAAGCACGTGTACAACTATTTGTTTACCCCCGTGCCGTTATCAGCGGGGACGGTTCCATGGGACATCCTTTTTTTTTCTCCTCTCCTACAACAGATGGCTCTGGAGGGTTGTAGCGGGGAGTTATTTTGGTTTCCCTCCAGCAGAAAATAGCTTTTTGAAAAGACAGGACGTAATCTCTACTCACTTCCTGGCAGTGTATTTAGGGGAAAGACACTTGGAGCAACTTGAAAAGATCTTCACACACGTACGCGGCGGTGGCGGGGAAAAGGTGTCACACTGAGCAAAACAAAAGTGAGAACCTCGGCGATGATAAGTCGCTCCTCTGCTGGGATTTGCAGGAGCCCAGAGGAAGCAGGGGACACACACTGAATAGATATTTCCTGCTTGTAGAGGGCTCGTGTTCAGTGTCATGTTGTGAATGGACAGAGGAACCGAAGGACCGATACGTGCCAATAGCGCCGAACTGAAGGCATGGGATGTGTCACATCCTCTGAGCTCCAGAGCAGCCCAAGCCAAGATGACAAGGTGAATTTCAAGGTTAGGTGTGCCTAGATTTGGTATAATCCTCTTAATTTAGACCCTCAGTGAATAAAAACCTTCCTCCTAGGTTATTAATACCAGGAAATCTGCTGACAAGTTACTGAAATCAGTGTAAATTTTCAGGAATTCAGAGTCATATTGGGGTCTGATTCTGACTCAGACATCCCAGGAACCTTCCTGCAGTGGATACAGGTGATCAGACTTCACTGCCCCAGGCGGCAGATGGATTAGACACAGAACTAAGCCAGGCTCAATACACTGAGTGGACGTGACCTGGTTTGGTGTCAGAAGAAATTCTCAGACCCCAGCAACACAAAACTAGTAAAATGTGCAGCCAAACTCCCTGTTCTGAGTCCCTGCCGCAATGCTGGCGTTGACAGATCTTCAGTGATCCTGAAGGGCAGGCTTTGCAAAGAGAGGAATCGCCACATGCTGCCCAAAGTGGCCGTGGATGTAACTCCTAAACCAGCCACAGCTTGAGCTGCGGGACACTGGGCTTGCAAGAGCAAATCACTCAGTGAGGAACAGCCTGCCTGGAACCAACAGGCAGCTTGGCAGTAACAACCAGCACGCGAGAACAGCAGCTGGACCAAAACCTCTGCGTGGGCCTTGAGAGAACGGTGGGCATTTTGGGAGGGGGTTTTTCCAAGGCAGCTCCCACCTCTCCAGACACAGAGCAGTGTGGGCACGGCAGGTATTCCCCAGCATGGGTTGGTGGGGAGGCGGGGAGCTGAACCACGGGGGCATGAAAACATGTTCGGACACAACTCCCAGGAATCTGAAGGCCGGCACTGAGAGTCCCAGGGCAGGAGTGGCTGAAAATCCCCTTCCTGGGTCACGGCAGAGCCGCCCGGGCTCCGGCCCCGACACTGGCACTGGGGAACAGTCTCGCATTTCTGTATTTGTCCATGCGCCGTCCCTTCTTGGCCACCACACAAACCCACCATCCACCTGCCAACTTGGCAGGCGGCGCGTGGCACTGCAGCGCCTGGAAAATCCAGCCGCCTCCCCGGCGGTTCCAGGGAAGCTGGAGGGAGCAGCAGTCAGGAGCTGTGGGGCAGCTGCCAGCTCTGTGAACCACGGGCTGAGGGCAGCTCTGAGCCTCCCCGAGGCCTGAGCTCTGTGCAGCTCTCGCAGCTCCAGACAGCAGCGTCTGCTCCAGCCCCGCTCCGGCGCCGCAGCCAAACTCTCCTGCCGCTTCCAGCGCCGAGTCCCGTGGAAAGCAGCTGGAGGGCCCCGGGGAGTGGGAGCAGGAGGAGGTGGCCATTCCACATCCTGCTCCCCCTTCCAGCCTCGGGGACATGAGGGGGCTGGAGGAGCGCCCTGACTGCACCTGCCTGTGCACACAGGAGCCCTGTGTCCTACACCCCTTCCTCCTGTGCATCCCCCCAGAAGGGACCGAGCCTGTTCCTCGCCACCTCAGGCAGGCAGACCCTCACAGCCACCATCACCGCTGCTCTGCCTGCACACTGCCAGGCCCCCACCCGGCCCAGCGAGGGCACAGCCCTTCCCGGGGCGATGTTCTGCCCAAAAACCAGGTTTGTACCCCCAGGAGCTGCCCGTGGGGACAGGGGCGCAGGAGGCCACGTGTGTCCCCCAGCCTCCCCCCAGCACGGCAGAGGCCGGGAAGGTATTTTACCATTGCGAGGTAAAATCGACGAACTCCGCCGAGAACTTCTCCGCTGGGAGCTGCGGCGACGGCTCCTCCACCACCTGCTTGAGCTGCTGGAAGGGCGTCCCCCAGGAGTCGTAGGGAAAGCGCAGGATGGCCAGCTCGATCTGGGGAGACACGGCCCACGCCTCAGGACTGGGGCCGGACACCCCACGGCCCGCCCGCCCCACAGTTTTAGGACTCCCGCGTGCCCACCCTGGGGTGTGGGTTTTTTTTAGGTTCCACACCTAAAAAAAAGGGCTGGATCACGTCTGCTAAGGAGATGGGCTGAAAGATCGGGGATTGTTCAGCCTGGAGATGGAAAAGCTCCAGGGAGACCATAGAGCCCCTTTCAGTGCCTAAAGGGGGCTCACAAATAGGAGGAAGAGTGACTTTTTACATGGGCAGATAGTGATTGGACAAGGGAGAAAGTTTTAAACTAAAAGAGGAGAGATATAGAAGTTAGAAGGAAATTGTCCCCTGTGAGGGTGGGGAGGCCCTGGCACAGGTTGCCCCAAGAAGCTGTGGCTGCCCCATCCCTGGGAGTGTCCAAGGCCAGGTTGGACAGGGCTTGGAGCAACCTGGGATAGTGGAAGGTGTCCCTGCTCATGGCAGGAGGGTGGAACAAAATCACTCTTAAGGTCCCTTCCAACCCAAACCACTATGATTTCCTCACCACCCTGGCCACAACATCTTGCTTAACCTCCTCCAGCCAGAGGAGACCCACATGGATCCACACCCAATTCCCTTTACCCCCATGCCCGACATCACCCGGGAAAGAAGTTAAAACTCGCCCCACGTTGCACCGGGTAACTGCTGTAAAACGACTCTGTGAGCAGATGGATTCCCCCTATACATTGCGTGGGAGACACCCCCCATCCCTGCTCTCCTGAGGGGAACTCTGCTAATTGCTGAGTGCTGGGAGGGTGTCTTTGTGTTTGGAATCCAACCTGCTCCAGGCGCCAGACGCCTGTGCCTTAGTCCATGCTGCCATCTCCTGGCAGCTGCGGCAGCAAGGACCTGACAAAGCAGCTCCATCCTCCTTCCCTTCAACCCTGCAGCACTTTTCCTGCTCCCCCCGGAGCTGTATTCCCGTTCCCAGCCTGCCACCTTCCCAAGGAACTGGTGCCAGCAGGGCTGTGGGGTCACCCTACCATGGTGATGCCCAGGCTCCAGATGTCGGATTTGACGCTGTACCCCTTCTGGTTCAGCTCCGGGTTAATTCTCTCAGGCTGTGAACAGAGACAGAGGTGGGTGAGGAACAGGGGTGGCTCCAGTGCCGTGTCCACTCCCAGATGCTAAGTACTATTGTCCCCACAAGGCAAACATGCCAGAGGGAGCAATTCCAGTGCCTTTCCCAAGGCCACAGGGAGGTGAGGAGGCAGCAGGAAGCTGTGCCCAGGAGGCCAATGAGATCTGTCTCCCTCTCTGACCCTTTCCAAGGGGACTGTGTCCCTTAACTTCAGGGATACATCTTCCCAAAGGAGTTCCCAGGGCACATGCCAGAGGCTGATCCTTCCCCCCCTTTGGCTGCTGCCCACGCAGCTTCTCCACGGCTCAACTTACAGCCATGTAGGGTTTGCATCCTGCATCCATGGTTTTAGCAACCGAGTCGACGAGGTAACCGCTAATCCCGAAATCGCACATTTTCACCTGCCCCTGCGTATTGATCAACACGTTAGAGGGCTTTACATCTGCAAGAAGGAACACAGACCACAGTCACTGTCACACGTGGGTGGCTGGGCCAAGCCAAAAACAGCTGAAGAGCTTCCTATCAGCAGAGGGCACCCAAGGAGCCCGTGAAGAACCCTGACTGAGCCCTGGACACACCAAAACTCTGCTGGCTGCGGCTGCTGCGCGTTCAGGTGACAACCCCATGGGCCTGTCACGTGTCCTGACAGTGTCCCTTCGCTTGCAGGCTCCCCTCTCCAATTTGGGGAAGCAGGAGGCAACCCTGCACGTAACCACCACATCCCACTGCATATGGGATGGCCACAGACACCAGAGCAGCTCTGCAGGGCTGGGGGCATCTCTGCGGGATGTCTGCAGAGGGCTGCAGCTCTGGCAAGTTCCCCTGGATCCGGCCTCTTTTCCAGCAAAAAGAAAAAACCATGGAGGCAGCACGAGGAGTGGGCAGGAAAGGGTGAAAGGGAGCAGGGGGTGCAGGGAAGGAGGGAGTTGTAACTAAGACAAGGACCAAAATTTCAGAGATGGGCTCTAATTTTGAGGATCCCAGGCCTGGTGGCAGCGTGAGCAGCAGCAGGTGTGTGGGTGCTCCACACCTTATGGAAACCAGTCCAGTGTCTCATCTATTTATTACTGCCAGATTTATCTGCTTCCCATCATGGCCTCACAATCCCTGGTGCGTTCACACTTGCATCACGTTATAATCCCCATCAGAAAGGGAAATTAAGGCACAGAGAGATGCCAGAAAGCAATATCCAGGAGAGCATGGAGTTGCTTTCCTGCACAGCAGGCAATTGCCCTGTGAGGATAATCCCAGATGAAGTCCCAACACAGCACAGGTGACTCCAAAGGGGGCAATCTTTTCCCTGCTGCCACCCAGAAATCACAGGTCTCTTCTCGTTTCCATGTGATAATCTATTAAATACAAGGCTGAAACACCATCTGAAGGAGGCCAGAAGCTGCTTTTGAGTCCTGCTTATTACATCTGGGTGGTTTACAGCTTGTTAACATCTGCTCTCTAATCAGCACTCTGCAATCAAAACTCTCAGGTATCTGAGATCCTCACCCATCTGTTACTATGCTGAAATAAGACAATTTTCAGTGGAAGTCAAACAAGTAAACGGAAGGACAAGCAGCATTTTCCACCTCCTGTAAATGATACAGAGGGCAGAAACTCAACTTCCAGCCACAGGCAGAATGTACCCAGTGTGGCTGCCTGCTCCAGCTCAACTCTGCTGCTTCAGATGCTCCTTCCCAGGCACTCACACACTCCAGGGAGGGCTTTTTTCCTCCTCATGACAAATTGAAAATGACCCCTTAAAAAAAAAAGGTGTCAAGCAGCAACTTCAAATTTGCTTCTTTCTAAGTGTGTTCATGGCATCCTTGAGATGCTCTAGAGGGGAAAATGTCAGAAGAGCTTAAGGAGGGTATTTATGATTTCACTTGAGGCTATTTTAGCTATCAAACTGTTCTGCTCCACCAGTGCTCAGGGAAGCTCAGGGAAGGGGATGAGGATGGGTAGATCACTGGGAGGGGCATCGCTCTGGCACGGAGATGCCTCTCCCTGCACATCAGCACAGAACTAGGGGAGAAACCTTGGCCAAGCCTGGTCCAAAGCTCACCAAGGTCAGAAGGAGAAGCCTGGCTGAATTTCACAGAGGTGCTGAAGCAGACCACGGATTTAGGGAAATGGGGCAACCAGCACAACCAGACTGGAGCTCACTGCTCCACCTCAGGGAAAAGCTGAGACCAGCAGGCACTTTCCAGCAGCCATTTCCTCTGACTGGGTTTTGGTGCAAGTCATGAGACGCTGGGGAACATTTTTGCAGTCAAAGGCCCGTTTTATCTGGGGTGTTTTGGGAGCCCTTGCCAGTCTGAGAGCAGGGCAGACAGACAGACAGACCAGCGTGGCCAGGGCTGTGTGCCTGGCACTCACCTCGGTGGATCACGGAGAGCTTACTGTGGAGATGTTCTAGTGCTTTTACAATCTGAAACAACAAATCCAGAGTCAATCACAGCTGGCAGCACCTTGGGGAGGAGGAAATGACAGCTGGCTTCACCCCACCAGACATTCCCACAAGTCCTGCACCCTCCCAGCAGCCCAAGGTGACGGTGGGTACCCAGGGATGTCCCAGGGGCTCCAGGACCCTAATGAGAAGGCAGAGTCGCTGCAGGACCCTCCCCACATCTCATGCTGTGTTGTCTCTTCATTGTATGTACAGGCAGTGCTTGGGTTATTATTTATGGCTTATAAATCACCTCAGACCGATCCTGGAAGCCAGCTGTGGCCCATGGGCCATGCTCTTCCCGGTGCAAACAGAGCAGGGAGCTTGGGTCATGTAGGACTTGGATTAGAAGGAAAACCCCCTTTCCCTTCCCCTCTCACCCTGCTAATACTCACAGAGACGGCGATTTTCCCCAGGATGTCCTCAGGAATCGTCAGGCCTTTGTCAATGACGTGTTTGTAGAATTTGTCCAGTGAGGTATCCATCAGCTCCATGCAGATCCACACGTCTCCCTGGAGAAAAAAGCAAGCAGATATCTGCCTACTGGAACCAAGCATCCTTTCCTTCCTTCCTTTCCTTTCCTGTCCTGTGCAGGTTTTCCTTTCTTTCTTTCCCTTTCCGTCCTGTGCAAAGCTCTTTGGCACCTGCCCTTTGCTGACCTGTTTGCCTCTTCCCTGTCCTTCAAAACTCCTTCAGCAAAACTGTACTGGGCTTTCTTTTCCCTCCTCTCCAGCTGGAATTAGGTGCTGTCCACATTCCCTACCATTCAGGGCGTTACTTTTTGCCATCTTTTTCCCAAAGCAGAGTCCTGGTGATTCAGGAGCCCAGAAAAGTCTCTGTGTCCGGATGGCCATTAAACCCCTGGCGCTGGGAGGGATGGGAATTGAGAGCCTGGGAGAAGGGGCAGCACGGCTCAGCCCCAGCATTCCATACCTCTCGGAAAAGTGCCCCGTAAAAGGTGACGGTGAAGGGACAATCCACCGTCCTCATGGAGATATCCAGGTCCATCAACAACCTCTTCTGCTCCTGGCTGTTCACCGTGGCTCGGATCCGCTGGAAGACAGGGCGGGTCAGTGGTGGCTATCAGCACACCTAGGTGTCACAGGGCTGGCC
The DNA here is from genome assembly GCA_036023395.1 of Myiotriccus ornatus. Taxonomy (NCBI): domain Eukaryota; kingdom Metazoa; phylum Chordata; class Aves; order Passeriformes; family Tyrannidae; genus Myiotriccus; species Myiotriccus ornatus. The sequence continues at coordinate 2,285,619 of JAYRBT010000043.1, forward strand.
ACAGGGCCCTCACCCCACCCCAACCCTTCCAGCACACCCTCTGGGCCCCCCTTTTATCACCCCCCTCTGTCACAGGCACAGCACAAGCACGGCAGGAGCACAGGGATCCTCCCACCCCAGCCCAAACCACAGAGGATTTTGCCCTTCCCTGCAAACACCTCTCTTTGCAACAGCCAAAAGAAATGAGTGTTGGGAGAGGAGGAAGGAGCAGGGAATCAGGTTGTAGGCTGGTGGAAAGCTGGGATTTTGGAGCTGCAGTGGATATCTATTATATCAGCAGATTGGTCTCGAGAGAGGGCTCCAGCCCTGCACCAGAGCATGGAAAATGGGCATTTCCCAGTCTCCCAGGAAGAGATGGGAAATACCTGGAGACTCCCATCTGGGAAATGTCACAACAGGGCATGACACAGCCCAGCATGGGTCACACACATATTCCAGGCTCCCTGGCCAAAGCCCCTCGGGGTCAGTGATGGGACAGAATTAAACTGTTCAGCATCACACGCTCCTGCCATACCCTGTTCAGATCTTCCATCACACTCACAGACATCTTTTGCACTTTGGTGACCACCAAGGCAAACAAGAAGTCCAAAGGCAGAGCACAGAGGCCCTGAGAAATGTCCCACCCAGCACCCTCAGCAAAGTCTATCCACAGCTGAGGAGCGAAGAGTTTTCCCTCAGTTTGCTCATAGGTTCCAACTCTGCATCTCTTTTTTTCTTATTCAGAAAGGAAACCTGAGGGAAAACTCAGCCAAGCAAAAACTGGTCCTACCCAAACTTACAAATTTTCCCATGACCATTTCCCTAAGCTCCAAATTTATGAGTCTAAGCTGTTGTTATGAAAACTTTTCATAATAGCATCTACAAGCCTGCCATGGATCAGGATCCCACTGTAGCAGGCAAAATGTGAAAATCCCAACAAAAGTTTCCCCTTCCAAATAGCCTAAAAAAAAGTCCCAGATGGAGAAAATTCTCTTATGCAATTAAATTTGCTCTTCTTTACAAAGTGCAGAGCCCTGAATCTGAGGGCATGGCTGCAACAGAAAAAAAATACGTGTGTTTAAAAAAATTATGGCAAAGAGAATTCTAGGGAAACAGGGATATTGTGGATGAAGGTGAATAATTGATGCACTGCAGAGCTGGAAACACACTGAGCACCGTAGTTTTATAACACACCCCTTGGCTTAAAGGCCCAAATCTCCCTAAGCACTCTTTGAGCCCCTCGAGCTTAAAACTGTCCTGGGTTGGCTTTTTTTTCCCTGCTGTTTTTTTCAGACCATCATGTGGACTGCTTTTCCATGCTGTCAGAAGGATTTGCTTCCAGGACAGCAAGATCCACCCAGAGTCAGACTCCTGAGGAGAGACAGCCTTCAACATTAGCAGAGGATGAGGGCTTTAAACTAGCAAAGGAACTGCAGAGAGCAAAACACTGTTAAAAAATATTTGTAGAAAGAGGATTTTCATGAGAAAAGAAGCAAAGCAAAGGCAGTAAATCTCAGTAAAGGCACGTGTGAGAAGAAGTGAGAGAAGAGCTGTGCCCACACACCCCGACAGAGACACAAAGCCCCCCGAGGCTCACTCTACCTTCACTGCCATGATCTGCCCGCTGGGCATGTGCCGCATCTTCTCCACCACCCCGTACGCACCTCGTCCCAGCTCGGAGATGGGCTCCAGGTCATCGGCCTTCACCTCAAAGTTCTGTGGGAGCAAAACCAGCAGGTGGCCACGGCTGTGCAAGGGGAGAAATGCCCCCCAAACCCAGCCCTGCTCAGCACATCCCCTCACCCTGTGAGTCGCCTCCCCAGGACACAGAATCGCGGTCCACAGGGTCACCGTAGAATCATGGAATGGTTTGGGTTGGAGGGGACCTTAAAAATCATCTTGTTCCATCCCCTGCCGTGGGCAGGGACACCTTCCACTAGCCCAGGTTGCTCAGAGATCCATCCAGCCTGGCCTTGAACACCTCCAGGGATGGGGCAGCCACAGCTTCTCTGGGCAACCTCTGCCAGGGCCTGCCCACCCTCACAGGGAAGAACTTTTTCCTAATACCCAATCCAAACCCACTCTCTTTTAGTTTGGATCTATTCCCCCTTGTCCTATCATTACGTGCTCTTGTCTTGTCCCTCCCAGTCACCTTCAGCTGGCAGCACTTTCAGTCTCTCCATCCTCTAAGAGCTGGGATGGAAAACACCACAGCAGCTTCTCCCCTGGGCATCACCTTCAGTCTTATTTTAACGTTTTTTTTTCCTTCCACTGTCCTCCCCAAAATAATCACGGAAATATCCCCCAGTTTTTTTAATGCCTGTAAAAGCTTATTTCTCCAGACCTGCAGATGGGCCAAATACCAGCTGAGTGTGCCCCTTCTTCAAACCACAGAGGATTTCTTTTGTCTATCATCTCTTTCTCCTGGCCTTACCCAAAGGATGATGTTGTTTGGACCCTGCATCCCAACCTGCCCTTCTCCCTTTCTGCCTCAGTACTGTGCAGCCACTCTATTTTTTGATGATGATGATGGTTATTATTATTATTATATGTTTAAAACATGCCCTTGCCACTAAACCTAGCCATTCTCTCTGCTAAAGGCACAACCACATCAGTCAGCCACCTTCCAGAAGGCAGCGGGTGAGGGTGAACGGATTCACAGGGAATAATCCCACACGGCTTTTTGCCGGTGCAGCAGAAAAATTCCTGCAGCCTGCAGTGGCTGGGGATGCCACAGGGAGCAGGGATGCACTGTGGGAATGTGCACAAGAAGCCCTGACTAACATTTTGGAGTAAGAGCAGAGATTTAAGCATCTCTGACACTGTTCCTGCTGTTCATGAGGACCCTTCTCCAAAAAAGCACTTGGAGCGCTCTCTTCAAACCAGCAGCAAAGTTTAAAGGGAGAGGAGGGAAAGCAGCTCTCCCTCGGGATCAGGCTGAGTGCAGAAAAGCTGGTGGAAGAGGCAGCCCATGCTAAAGGAACCTGGCTGGGTAAACAGGCAGCAGATCCATGGGAAATGCAAGCCATGGCACACCAGTCCCTCTCAACCAGCCACAGATCTGCGCCTGTAACACACTGAGCTCTGGGATTTATAGTGTGTTTGTCTTTGCACCATCCAACACAGGCTCACTGCCCCTGTGCATGGAGCCTTTTTGGAGCACTGGAGCCTTTTCTCATCCCTGGGACTGCAGGGGAGAAGGGATTTTCTTGGAGCATTGCTTGCTCTAGCAGCAGGCAGCATTTTCTCTGCCTCTGTGCTGCTCCATTTTGCTCCAGAAGCATCTCACACTGTTTCCACCTTCCAGCCCCTGCTCCATGCCAGGGAAAATACAAAATGAAGGAGAAGCAATCCAAAGATAGATATTATAAAACACTATTGGGTTAGCATTTCACTTCATAAATTAACTCACTGACACCAAGGCCTACCTTCTGCACCTAATAAATTTGTTGTCCAGCTTTAAAGTGCTTTTATGGATTCTGTTCTGCCCTTTTTTTTCCTATCAAAATAACTGACCTGGGGTTTGGGTTTTTCCCTGCTATCTTTTTCAGACCATCAGGTGGACTGCCTTCCACGCTGTCAGAAGGATTTGCTTCCAGGACAGGAAGATCTACCCTGAGTTAAGACTCCTGAGGAGATGGCCTTCAATATTAGCGAAGGGAAATACCTTGGATGAGGGCTTTAAATCAGCAAAGGAACTGCAGAGGAGAGTAAAACACTCTGTTAGCAACCCCCTCGCTTTGTAATCGTTATTTCAGGGGATTAGCTGCACCTTGTTGCAGCAGGGAAGGAATTTCCAGGGTGGAAAATATGAAGGGAACCCACGTGCCATGGGAGGCAGAGGGGGAGTGTTTGGGGCATGTTCAGCAGAGCAGTGCCAGCCAGTAGGTCCCACTGCAGCTGGCCAAGGGGCCACACTGGTGTCCCACACACACAGCCCTTCCTGCAGGAGCTCAAACACCAGATGGCAGTCAGATATTTATGGCTGGAGGTGGCTGTCAGGGCTCACAAGCCCCCAGAGCTGCCATGCTGGCTCTTCTCAGCTTTTATTTATCCAGCAACTGCCTTCCATTTCAAGCAAAACAGGCTGTGTTGTTTTTGATAGCCGGTATTTATTAATCTACCCTTTTTGGGGGGGGGCTGAAGTGCTGGTCACCTGTCCCCAGAGGTCCCTCAGCCTTACCTCCTCACCAATAGAGATGCAGGCCTTGGAGTCTAGATCTCTGGGTGGCCTGAAGAAAAGAAAAAGGGAGAAGATGTGAAATGCGCCTTAAAAAGATCACTTTCCCTCAGTGAATTATTAATAACCCCCGTGGTCCCTCAGGCCATCCCCTCACACTTTCATCCAGCAGCCCTGGAAGTCCTGAGCAGCCTTAGTCTCCTGGCTTTGCAGGATCAACAGGTGTAGCCAAGATCCACAAAGTCACCCCAAAGAGGGCTCAGGAAGGAACTGCTGGAATTGGCATTTCTCACATCCAGCTTCCCCACGCAGGAACCCAGAGAGATTCACTGTGAAAGGCAAGGCAGCTGGCAAGCACCAAATCTCTGCCAGCCTGTATGAAAAATGGATTAAATGGGCATAAAGGCCTAAACCCACTGTAAATTATTACCTCAGCCACACAGCACATGCTAACAGGCTAAAAAAAGTGAGCCACGGGGATGTGATGGGTGCAGGTGGTGGGCTGAGATCCCCTGGTTGTAGCTGAGAAACACAAGGGCTGTGAATGTATTATCACACAATCATGGAATGGTTTGGGTTGGAAGGGACCTTAAAGCTCATCCAGTGCCACCCCCTGCCATGGGCAGGGACACCTTCCAGTAGCCCAGGTTGCTCCAAGCCCCATCCAGCCCAGCTTGGGACAGTTGCAGGCTCCAGCAAAGGTTGGAAGCAACGGGGCTTTGTGGTTTTCTCTTCACTCTGCCTTTAGTGTTTGCAGACTTACGTGGAGCTTGTCTGTGGTTGCTCAAATGCTTCTTTAGGAATTTTCAGCCCAGGGTTTCTCTTCTTGCCTGTGAAACAAGAAAGAGGCAGAGTTAAAAAAAGGCGCTTTTTGTTGTTGTTGTTATGATTTGTTTGGGGTTAATTTGCAAAACACAGCTTGTCTATATTTGTTGACCTTATTTAACATAAATGCCTGGCCAGGCTGGTGGTGTAGACTCAGGGCACAGGGTTCAAACATAAAGTGCCTTTGTTCAGTAAGTCTTCATTTAGACCTGCAAGGTCTGGCTGCCAACTTGGTACAGAAAACAGGCAAGAGCTCTGGCAAAGGCAGAAAATGCAAAGGGAAAGGTATTTCTCCTCCTACCCACGCAGGATCCCTTAAAATATTTCTTAGATTTTAAACCATTCCAGATACATAACTGCAAACCCCAGCAGCATTAAAAATCTCTTTTCAAATTGAATCTGAAAGTCCAGATTCTGATTCTGTTTAACTGGATGTTTCATCTCCTGGTCATTAAAGTTGTGCAAACCCAGCAAAAATAAAGCAGAATTAAGTTTGCAGGCTTCAAAGCCGTTTGTTTCTGTTCACACTGACCAGCCAAGCCTTTCTGAGCTGGATGCAGCTCAAGCTCTGAAGGAGTTCAACTGCAGCTCTCCTGTAAAGGGGGTCCAAGCCGGCACACACAGAGCCAGGCAGAGCAGAGAAACACAAGAACCTTTTCATGACTACACATATACAGCCACATTTCAGCAAGGGGGTTGGAATCCATGGATAAAATAACCCGGGAACATAAGTCATGTCACCAAAACCCCAAGGTAAACATCTGGCTGTGTAAGAAAACCCCTGGTCCAACCCCATCCCCCCAAAAAGGCACAAGCACCTAATTTAGGTGTTTGGCATTTTCCACCTAACAATTTCTATCAGTCGCTGTCTTTCTTTTAAGCAGGAGTTTTACCCTCTATTCCCAACACTTCCTCTCGAACTTCACCTATCCCTGTTTCAATTTGTTTTTCCTTTTGACACAAACTCATGTCAATAGATGCCTGTGAATCCCAGTGCCAGAGGGCTGCTGGATCAAAGTGCAGGCACCCAGGATGGAAAATGACCTTTATGAATCAAGTAGTCAATTCAGATTGCCATTATTATTTTTTTTTTTTAATTTTTTTTTCCTTGCCTGCTCCAAAAGACGGGATCAGGCTCATTCCTTTTGGCAAAGAGTCATTCCAGGATGGGACAGGATGGAAGAACCTAGCTGACACCTCACGGGAAAAGAATTTATTGGAAACCCCTGTGCACACTCACTATCAAGATTAGAAATCAACAGAGCTGCGAATTTACATAAGGGGGGAAAACTGGAAAAAAAGCTAATTCTCTGCTCCCAGGAGCTTCCAACCTAACATAGAAAAGGCAAAATAAAAGCAGCAAGGTCACTCAGAAGCACGAAGAAGAGCCCTGTCTTCCCAAGAGGTAAAAGCTGGTCTGTGAGGAAGTAAAAACGGCGTTAAAACCCAGTGGAGGAATTCCTGCAGTTCTGTGCCCCTTTTCCTTCTAGTTTTCTCAGCTGTGCTCCACAGGCATCCAGAAGGCACAACTGAGGAGCAAGTCCTGCTGTGCTGGATGCTCTGGATTCCATCCCTTGCCCAAGCTGTGCCAAGTGCCCCTCGGATCCATCAGGATGCTAAATGGGTAACAGTGCTCTGGATGTTGGTGTGTCAGCTAAAAAAGGAATCCCAAAAACACAGGTCTGGCAGTGCAGGCAAACAAACCCCCCTGTTTCTCTGGCAGTTTCCAAGCCTGCTATCCCAGGGAAGTCTCTGCCTCCAGGAACCCGCCTGCATCCCCGAGCAAACAAGACAACCACAGGCACAAGAAAAGCATCTTCATCCTGATTTTGTGTGTGGAAATCCAGACACAAACATCCACCCAGGTGCCCACAGAGGCAGAAACTGCCTCTTCAGAGCTGAACTCTCCCTCCTATCACTCACCAGCTGCCTTTTGACACAGCACAAGGACCAGCCCTCCCCTCCCCTCTGCTATGGTCGCATTGGCACCACCGGAATCAAATGAGAAACAGGCACGAATTCACTGTTATTGCCTTTCTTCTCTTTTTCCCTTAGTGGCTTTGCTTGCACCACCCCATGTGCTGCACCTGAACCTCAGGAACCCGCTCTGGGGCAGCTCCGGGAGGGTGAAAACGAACCCACTGGAAATTACCCTAATTTGAACTGGAACCAGAACAGGTTGCACAGCGTTTAATCTTATCGTGGCTCACAAGTGGTGTCAGCAGAACTAGGTAGCCAAGTGCCAAACCCAAATAAATATTAAAAGCCTTCCGCCTTCTGGTGAAATAAAATCTGCACTTTGGGGAGTTTATTTTCCTTGTCTCTTCTTCACAGAATACAATATTTTGAAACTCTGCCATTTTTTTGAGGCACAATCTGTCAGTGCACTCGAGCTGCCAAGACACAGGCACAGTTTAACATTCTTTCGGGGTTTTCTTTTCAAGAAAGAAGAGAGAGACAACAGTAGCAAGAATAGAACATGGATCTCAGGATGGCACCGGGAGAAGGGACTGCAAATGGGAATTGCTGTATCTGGGACTGGCACCTGCAGTACGCACGGGATGAGGAGGCAACGTGGTGACTCCTCACTGTGGGGTTCTTTAATGAATCCTGAGCTGAAATCAGGCAATTTCAAACCTCCCAACTGGATCAGGCCAAGTTTCTGAGCTCCTTTTGTTCCAACATGCATTGCACTTGTGTCTCCAAGCCTCTGAGGTCGGTGGCTGAGAGTGGTTTGCAGGAAGCATCAGCAATCCCTGACACTGCCTTAAAACCAGGAACACGGGGCAGAGCCAGGGCTGCCACCCCAGCAGGCTGCAGTGGGGTGCAGGATCCCCCCCTTATCCCAGCCCCCAGGTCCCCATCGCACAGGAGGGGCTCACCTGTGCCCCTGCAGCTGCTCCAAAACTCAACGGTCCAGGTCACACGTCCTTCAAAGAGCTTCCCCTCAAAACAAGGCTGCTTAAAGGGTTTAGGGTTGTTTTCTTTAAGGGAAAAAAAATAACTGGAAGTCCCAAGACCAGTTCTGTTCAATAGGAACTGCCAAGCAAGTGTCTCGCTGTCAAAATAAAATCCCCCAGTTTGCCACAGCTTTGAGAGATGACACCGTATTAAACCGCAGTTTGCAGAGAAAATCATCTGCACAGGAGCTCAGAACATGGAGGCAGCTTAATAGTATACAAAATTGGATGTTACCTGTTCCATCCACCAGAAAACCAGTATTTTCCACAGCGTTTTTAAGAATCATTACTATTTTTATCTTTGTTTCCTGAAGAAAATCACCCCATGTGTTTATCTGACCGTCTGTGTCCCTTGTGGTAAGTGTAAATCCACTGGCCCATTTCCAGCCTCATCTGACAGAGAAACTGGGCTTTGGGAGATTGCAAATCTGATGAAAACAGGTGATTGATTAAATAAAGAAGTCCCCACTTCAGAGACAGGCTGAAGCACAAAAGCCACCCATGGCAGGCACCAGCCATCCACACCCAAGCTGTGCAGAAGCCCTGAGTGCCTCAGACACCAAAACAACAGCACAAGGTTTGATCCTGAGGCCCAAACCAGGGTCTGAGCATGGGGTTCCCTGCAATTCCTTGGGATTTGCAGTAAGGAAAGTCCCGGTGAGCCATCACACATACAGCACAAACTCTACACGTGGCTCCTGCTGCAAAAGGTTCCCGGTGCTGGGGGATCAGCAGATGGGATTGTGCATCTGCTCCCCAGCACCCAAAAACCCACAAGCTTTCTGTGGAAACAACCCCTGAAGCCTTGCTGGTCCCTGAGCCTTCGAGCTAAAGCTCATTTGAGAGCTCTCCCTGCAATTTGTCACACGGAGACATCCACAAGCACTTGACTCAAGAGCCAAATTTTAAGAATAACTGAGGAGGGAAAAAACCAGCCTGGCTTGGAGAGATGCTGAGAGACATCTCCAGAACCCAGCTTAGATTCAGCAAAACATCCAGAGTATCTGCAATGTTAAGCACCAGCTTGAATCTATTTTCTTGTAGCAGAAAAATCACCCACAGTACATATCAAACCGACAAGGGATGGAAAAGTTGCCACCTTTACAAAGCCTCTGTCCTTTCCTGCAAATGCACTGCTCAAGGCAGCTGGAATAGTCTCAGGATGAGAGGAAAACAGCCTCTGGTTGTGCCAGGGTAGGTTCAGGTAAGACTTAGGATGAACTTCTTCACCAGAAGGTTGGACAGTGTTGGAACAGGCTGCGCAGGGAAGGGGTGGAATCACCACCCCTGGAAGTGTTCAAACTGTTCAAGTGGAGGTGGCACTTGGGGGACGTGGTTTAGTGGTGGGCTTGGCAGTGCTGTTAATGTTTGGTCTCGATGATCTTGGGAGAGCTTTTCCAACCTTAATGGTTCCATGATTCCATGATTGTAATTCCAGCAGTTGGCTGCAGCATCACCACAACCTCCCGTGCCCCAGCAGCGACCCCTGCACGGCTCAGACCAGCCCAACTGAGCCAACACTGAGAACCAAATGAGGTCTGAAAGCAAAAATCCTAACAGGAAAAAGAAACCCTGACTTAAAGAAAACACATTAAATACTTCCCTGTGAAAGTCTTAAACCAATTCCTCAGGGAGGGGAGAAAAATACACTTCCAGTGGGTTCATTAACCTCTTCCCACCGGCACTGACAGGGCACGGAGATGGATGTCATCAACCCCCCTCAATTAGGGCACCGTTAAATATCAGTATTGAAAAAGGAAACTTCAAAGTTTCGCAGGGAAAGGGTAGGAAGCAGAACAGAGAATAACAAAGAAAGGGAAGACAGAGGAATTCACTGCCCACATAGGCTGTAACAGAAAACAAACTTTGACTTCTGAAGGAAAATCCCATTCCCCTGTCTCCTGACATTTCGCTGCAGTCAAAAACTTTTTCATGATTTAATCCAAAGTAAATGGTTCCTTGCCACAGAAAGCTCCTATTTCCATCAAAGGATATTAACTAGTTCTGTCTTCACCACAATTTATTATTAAAGCTGTGTTCAATAGCCATGTAGCAACATTTCCTTTCAAATAACACTCTTTAACATAGAACTTGCTGGTAACATTTCACAGGCGGGAAATGCCTCTTTCTCCCACTTTTTCAGGAGATAAAAGTGGCTCATTTACTATTCCTGTCTTTCCTAAGGATTTTTTTTTGTCTGCTTTCTTGGAAGTTTTTGAAAGCCACATGGTCTGGTTTTCCCCTCTCAGGTGGGTGTTGGTGACAGGGGCTTGGTGACTGGGATGGGGAAGCACGAGGGAAGTTCTCTCACCACTTCTGCCCCTGTGTCTGGGTTGTGTGTCTTGGAAACCCTTTGGGGAAGCTGCCTAAATTCCCTCTGGACAATGCTCAAAGCAGGGTCCCAGTGACAGGGTGGATGAGTGGCTGGAGCTGCACCTACCATCCAGTTTGGAAATGCAGAGCTTTAGCCAAGCCCTGATTTCTGGAGAAAACCAAAAACCAAGTAAGCACCAATAATATGGAAAAATGGGTCTGCAAATCTGTTTTCCAAGCCCTCATGAAGCCACAGAAAAAGAATTTAATATGCAAGCAATGCTTAAAAGCTGCTGAAGTTTCAACCAAAGGCCAAGGGAAGGGATGAGGTGGGTACTGTGCTTTATTTGTCTCCTTGAAATAAACTGAGCTGCTTCCCTGTCACTACATGGCCAAGTGCCACTGGCTGCTCTTCCATCACTGCCACAGAAACTGGATTGGAGGCAAATGGAGATGCTCCAACAAGGATGATGGCATGTCCTCTGTGCAGGACAGGGACATTTCCCACACTTCCTTTATCTGTGTCTTCCCTCCTGGTTGTTTGCAATAACTCCTTGGAAACAGCAAATCTGAAATCTGTTTCCCTAACAACTCATGTCAGGGCTGTCTGGGGAACAGAGCTGAGCCTGCCACGGGCGAGGTGGCTCCAGCTCCAGGCTTTCTTCCTCTCGTTTCGGTGCCATGGAGCTGCTGGGTCAATTGGTGCCACATCCATGTCTGGCTGAAAGCATTATTTATTTTCCCGTTTTTCCCCCCAGGAACCACATTTTGGGTCAGGAAGAGGGAAAGGCAGGAGGGAGAGCACTTCTATGTCTGTGGTGGGTTTTGCCAGTGCATTTCAGAACAGCACAGTCACAGGAAACCCTGGAACCCTGGCACAAGATGCGAGCAGACCATGCTGCATTCACGGCCCGCTTCGATTCCCAAGGCTCCCGAAGATGAGAAGAGCACAGCAAGCCAAGGCCTGGGCACAGCTCATCCAGTGACCGCGTACCAGCTGATCCCAAATGACTTGATACCACTCACACCCACATTAAAGTGCTGAGAATGTAACTCACTGTCCTGCCCTGAGGGTGGCCGTGTCCCAGCACCCAGCTGTGCCCCAAACATGCCCCAGGCACCCAGCTGTGCCCCAGACATGCCCCAGGCACCCAGCTGTGCCCCAGCTGTGCCCCAGCACCCAGCCGTGCCAGAGCCTGCCCTGGAGGTTTCTCCATCACAGGGCCCAACTTGCTCCTCTGACTCAACCCTGCAACCTGTAATAAACCCAGGGCAGGAGAGGCCCCAAACCAAAATAGCAGGGCAGCACAGGGAGCGGTGGAGGTGCACCCAGTGCACCGGTGGCAGAGGTTGAGCAATGCCAGGGTTATTTGTGTCTCTGCTGCGGGAGCAGCTCCCAGCTCGACGCGGGTCAGCTCCGCCGAGGCACAAACACGGCCGAGACAAAGATCTCCGGCTCTGCTGCGAGCTGGAATCACAAGGTCAGCCCTTGGAGCCTGCCTCGGGCTGGCCTCCAGCAGGAGACACTCCTGTGGGGAAGCTCTGAGCAGCACAAAACGCTGGAACAAGGCGAAGCACAAAGCTCGCAACACGGAGACTAATCCCTGGATCCTGCAGTGCAGACACACAGAGAAATGTCACCAAACCCTGCAAATATCAGAACCTATTTGCCCCCCTTTCAGTAAGCTCTCTATTTCAGTAATTCAATTTTGAAGGTAATTTCCTGATTCAGGCTAATCTCTCTTACTCTGCCCATTTTCCTCTTAGCACACCCTGCAAAAGGGCTGCAGGTTGCTGGGTTATTCATGTCAGCACAGAAACCAGAGGGATGCAATTTCTTCTTATCTATCTGCACATTTTGGTTAAGGGAGTCTGTCCGTCACTCTGATAAGAGTGCACCTCCAAATTTTAGACCTTCTGAGGGTGAAGCGGAAGAGACACTTTGATAGAGATTAGACATGAGATCCTGTGCTATGACAAGCGCTGAACACGGCGCTGCAGGGACTCTGGGGAGGGGGCAGGGAGCTGATACAGCTTTTGGGCGCTTGTGCATCCTCCTGGAATCCCCCACCAGAGAAAACTCGGCAGCTCTAACCCACAGGAGCTGCAGGGAGGACTGGGCTTGGACATCCCACTGCCAGGACCTTGGACTTCCCTTCCCAACTGTGTGTTCCCTGCGCCCCATTCCACTGTTTGCTTACAGGGAACACCAATACGAGAGGAAAAGGACCTTCAGCACCTGTTTTCACGCTCACAGATCAGCAAATAGCAGCCACATCCTCCCTTCTGATGTTGACAGGCAGGAGACACCACACAGCTTTTCCAGATGATGTCCCTTCCCGGCCCAGATGCAACATCACTTCCAATCTGTCAGGGGAACTGCAGGCACAGCACAGGGCCACCCCTCATGCTCCTGCTGGGCTGGTGCCAGGACCACGCTGGTATCTGCAGATGTGACAAGGCCAGACAGAGCCTTTCCCTGGCATCCTGCACCGCCAGGCAGCCTTTGGATCAGCCAGCTTCCCTTCAGAAAACAGATGCAATGCAAAGCAGCCCTAAATCCATCATACCTTAGGTGCTGATGGAAGTGGGAGATGGTAGGTAGGAGCGTTCTGCCCGCCTACAGCTTTCAGCACAGGGCACAAGAGACTGGAATATTAAAAACCCTGTTACAACACCTTGGCTGAACTCAGCCGGCTGTGCATCCAGCTGCTCCAACCCCGATGGCCTGGGGGAAAGGGCACAGCTCCTCCCAGACTGCAGCACCTCCTGCAGACAGTGCAACATCACCCAGCAGGAACAGCCCTCAGATCCATTGGACAGAGGAGAGGAGGTGGTGGACAGAAGGAATGGGGCAGCAGGATGTGCACACTCCCACTCCAGCAATGCCGACCCCATCCACGGCCATGGAGTCAGTCAGAGAGTCACAGAACGTCTCCACTTGGAAGGGACCCATAAGGATCCCACCAAGCCCAAGTCCCAGAGTTGCACAAGCCTTGTTTGTGTGGGTGTCCCCTTAGCCTGGCACAGGGGGTGTGTGCAATAATGAACTCAGACAAAAACACCTCTGTTGCCGTGGGCTCTGACTCACATCCATGCATGAGGACGCTGGCAGCCACCAAAGGATGCAGCCCACACTGCACAGGGGGCACGAGGAAGCAGGGGCTCACACCACCATCCTGCTCCTCTGGCACCTGAGAATATTCACCCAAATCCACAGAGGTGGTTCAGTATAAGGATGGGAAAGCAGCACTGATCCCCACTAGGCTTGTGAGCCACCTGTAACACCTTTAGCTGCAAGAAAACACATGCCTGTGCTAAGGCTGGGGATGTGCCTGGATGCTCCAGAGATGCTGGATCCTCCAGAGACCACTGTGGAGGCAAAAAGCAAAATGCAAACCCACAAAATGCAAAATCCAGTGGTTTGCCCACACACATTCCCATCTCCAACAGCCTGACATAAATCCCCCAGGGACCAAAGCCTATTCCTTCTCCTCACCTTCCTTTGCTTAACTGTTTTTCCACCCAGCAGTGGCCCAAGCCTCCCCTCATCACACACAGAGAAACACCCACTTCCACTCCTCTGTCCCCATCACACCATGCCTCAAAGCCTGCAAATCACCCGTGGCTGCACAACAGGAGGTTGTGAGAGCCAGAGGCAGCCAAGGGCTCAGGGGAATCCCACTGGGGTCCAAGAGATGCCCAAAAGGCCTTGGTTTTCTGCTCCTCACGGTCGCTGGGGCTGGTTGCATCCCTCGCGGTGTTCCCGCGCCTCCAGCACTCATCCTCCTGCTGCTCCGGGAAAGACGTGATGGTGCTGGAGATCCCACGGAGAAAGAGAGGCCACTGGGGCCTCATGGCCCCTGACACCATGAGAAATCCCAGCAGTGGAGCTCCAGGGGTGAGAAGCAGGGGCAGGTGCTCCCTCCAGTCCCTGGCACACCATAAATCATGCCCCTATTTTCCCTCTGCCAAGGTCCACTGGCTCCGCTGCCTCCCCATCCCAGAGCCTGTTTTCTTTGCTGCTTATCTCAAATTAGGAAATCCACAGGAACTGCAGGCTGGGGGAGCTGTTTGTCAAGAGCCTCCAGCCCCTCGTGGGGATTTTTTTTTATGAGGGACTTTTCATTTAGTTGCTGCTTTGTTTCCAGCCCTCAGTCTGTCTGCTTGCAGTGGGAGTTCACTGGAATCAAAACTGGAGAAAAGCTCTTGGAATTCACCCGGGGAACAAAAGGGGTTTTGTGCAGGATTTGGAGGACGAGGCTGCTTTCACTGCTACTACCTTCATGTCTATTTTCTGGGTGCCAAAGAGCACCTGCCCGTGGCACTGCAGGAGCTGGGCTCTGCCCGGGCACAGGGGGACGTGTGGGCAGGGGCACGGACTCCACGCCTGCCAGCAGAGGAAGAGGAGCACAGGAGGGCAAAGAGCTTTCCAAATGTTCCTGCATCGTGGCATGCAAAGGTTATCCATGCCTTTGTGCTCCCTGCCCCTCAGGGAGCCAGGGTGGGCTCTGCTCCTCAGGGCAGCGGCAGCACCCTGAGAGGTCTCCCAGGGGACTCTGCCGTGCCATGGGTGCCCCCCGTGCAGCCCCATGGATGAGGGGCTGAAGCTCCCACAGCAACAGGAGAGCTGAGGGGATGCTGAGGGTTTGCCCACGAACTGGGCATCATTCCCAGTGCTCCACTTGCTTTTTTTAACTTCCCCTTATCCACCAAGATTTCGCCTCAGTGAGTGACCACACGCAGCTACGGGGCTCTGAGCAACTTCCCACACGAACAGCGAGCAGGCAGCAGCAACTGTCCTATATTTAACATAAAAGCAGGTGCTCCATCTGCCTCAGCCACAATGGGGACAGGATTTGCCTTAAATCCATGTGCCACAGCCCAGCTACAAACACTTTTATGCTTCCCAAACCTGCTGCTCCCTAGAAAACCTGACACAGTAAACCTCGTACAATCACAGAATCGTAACACATCCTTGAGTTAGAAGGGACCCCCAGGGATCAGAGTCCAACTCCTTTCCCCATTGCTCTGCAGAGCCTCAAACCCCAATTTTCTTAGGGTGACAAGATCCCCTCCCCATCAGACATCTCCAGACACCCCTTCGCTCAAGGTGTCCCTCCAGTTTCAATTTTGCTTTCCAGGTTTTTCAGTGTGCTCGGTGAAGCTGGGATCTTCTCCCGGGGCATCTTGCAAAGTGTTTTCAGGGAAAGCAGAGTGGGGAGCCTGCAGCAGAGCTTCACCTCCCCTGAAAAACCGAATCAGCTCCTGCATCTTCCCCAGCTGCCCAGCCCTGAGGAGTGCCCAGGAGAGGAGGGGGTGCTGTCCTGGCCGTGCCAGCACCGAGCCAGGGCTTCTTGGAGCTGTCAGATGTGCTGCCAGCAAGGGAAATGCAAATTGCTTTGGAAAAGGAAGGTGACATCTCCACTCTCTGCTGTGCTGCACTCACAGCTCCAGCCAGGAAGGCTCCTGTGTCTCGTTGGTGCTTCGATTTAAGCACGTGCTCAGCGTGAGCTCACGGTTCCCATCAAGCCCATCCCAAGTGCCAGGCTGAGCAGGATCATGGGTGTAAAGGCCGTGCCAGACCGCTGGCTTAGCCTTTGCAAGAGCTGCAGCACAGTCTGGGCACCTGCCACCTTCAGCCCCTTTCCCAGTCCCGAAAGGGACAACCCGCACACGG
This sequence comes from Myiotriccus ornatus, assembly GCA_036023395.1. NCBI lineage: Eukaryota > Metazoa > Chordata > Aves > Passeriformes > Tyrannidae > Myiotriccus > Myiotriccus ornatus. Next base: position 2,301,556 of record JAYRBT010000043.1, read on the forward strand.
ACAGTGGTGGCCCCCCATCATCCCCATCCTGTGCCCGACTCTGCCTCCACTGCATCCACCGGCAAAGTCACGTGGGCAAGAGCTGAGGCTTGTTCAGCCAAAATGACTCAGAAGGCTGGAAAAGCAGGACTTGCTGAAGCTGGAGGGTGTGATGGGCCAGGGAGGACTCGCCTGGGGAGCTCAGCCAACAGCCCCTTTGGGGTGTCACTGCCCCCAGAGCAGCAAGCACAGAGATTCATGCCCCAGCTCCTGCTCCCCACATCTTAGTGCAGCCCCATTTCTCCACAGAGATGCTTTCACCCACTGAACATCTTCCCTGTGGGGTGCCTGTCCTGGAGTCTCATTTTACCAAGCACAGATTGAATTTGTTCAGCGTATTGTAATTCAACTGCACCTCTCTCAGACATCTACTGCTGATGCTCTGCACATAAAACCTGGGGTTATAATTTTCTGCTCATGAGTAAAGCCACCTTCAGTCAAAATGAGCAATTTACATTCCAAAGAGAGAAAAGTGCTCACTGATTTGGTCATTCTGCGAGTTATGAAGCATCAATAATATTTACAGCCAAATGGGAATATCCACGGAAATAGAGGAATGTGCCACAAGCCATTCCTTCAGTGACCATCCTCACCTCCTGCAGAAGTCCCTGGGGAGCAGGAGGCCTATGTTAATCCATGTGTAGGTCAGAAATTAGGTGGCAACCTCACCCAGAGGTTTTCCTGCATTAGGGGAATGTCACAGCACCAGCAGTGCTGCCATGGAAGAGGAGGATCTGCTTCCTTGCCTAACGTTTTGTCATGGGGAATTCTGGTAAAGGCTCAGCCAAACACTGAGCTTAATTTTTCAACCTGGCTTTGACCAGTCTGCCTTTGTGCTACCCTGTTAGAGAGCTGTTCTTTAATGATTTAAGAGCTTATTTGCTTATTTGTGTATCTAAATTATTAAAGATGGTATTTCACAGTTCTGGACAGTGCAGATGGGAGGAACTAACTCCTGCTCCCTCTGCTGGCAATGCCTCCAGCCAATGTGTAGGTCCTACTTTAAAAACATACAGGAACACTATTCCCAGGGAGAAGCCAAAGGAACTGCAGGAAAGCCAAGCCCGTGTCCCCTCCAAGGCACCCAAGGCTCCAGCTCTGGGCACTGCCCCAACACCAAGAGCAAGCAGTATGCAAAGAACAAAAGCCTTTCCCCAGTTTTCATCAGGCAATTTTATCTCAACTTGGAAAACACGCTGAAGAAATCCATTACAGCACAGCACCATGGCACAAGGCAGCAAGACTTCTCCCTTTTTCCCTAATAAAGTGTCTCCGACACAACTGGGCACATTTTTTTTCTCTCCCCATATGTCCACGTGGATCAAAGCCCATCAGGTCACATCTCTCCACCCACCCTTCTAAATGAGGAGCTGAAAACACAAACCTCTCTTTATAACCCTTCCTGTCAAAGCCTTCACAGAACTCCCCATGTGAGTTTTGAGACTGTTGTTGCACTTACACACAAACACACACTCCCAAAAATGATCCTGCCTTCTGTGTGCAGGAGCAGATAAGCAGAAATGGGAAAAAAAGAAGAGCAGAAACAAGGGGGGAAAAAAGCAACCAAGAACAGCAGGATACCATAAATCACGGACACAAAATCCATAATGTCCATCCCACTTAGCAACCAGGACAAAATACATCCCAACCTTGTAAATTCTTATGCGTGTGCCCAACGCCAAGCAAGCACATTCAGTCCCACTGACTCCTGCACAAGGGCTTAGATGCTGCAAGTTCAGCACGTGCACATGTGGCTTCAAGATGAAAACACACACCAAAAAAAAAAAAAATCCTATTTAGCTTCTCCTTTAAGGGGAAAGAAAAAAAAAATTCTTCAGCCCCTACTCGTCCAAACAGGGCCCTGCCTGGGGACAGCTGCTCTGACTGAACCTCAGGATTGCTCCTGCCTCTGTCAAACGAGCTGCCGGGTAAGGAGCCCCCTCTCTTTGCAGGAGGTGCTGGCTGGGGAGATGCTGCGCAGGATGGGCCCTCAAGGAGTGTGCTCCAAGGTGAAGGGAATGGCTGATGACGCTGGAAACACTGGCATTGTTCTGGTCTGGCTGCAGGAAGAGCCAGAGGAGGAATGCTCTCCTAGTGCAGGAAGCTGTTCCAGCCCCTTATCAGACATAAAGCTTCTGATTTCTTGCGGGGGAAGCACCAAACGTGGTTTTTTTTTGAGGGGAAGAAAAAAAAATAGGAAAAAAAAAAATGGCCTGCTTAGCTCCAAAGGAAGCTGCCTAATGGCATGAATGAAGCTGAGGGGGTGCCACGAGGCAGCCTGTGGTGCTGCCCAGCTCAGGGGGCTGCCAGGGCACGTTCCCCTGCTGTCACCCCACAAACACCTGCAGAGGTGCAAGCCCTGGGGTCCTTCTCTCTGCCAAGTGCTGCGAATTCAGCCCTTCCTGTCCCCAGAAAAGCAACTTACTACTGATCATCCCTGAATGCAGCTCCTGTGCCGCCCTCCCCAGCTGCCAGGGGCTATTTTGGGCTCTCCCCCTCCAGTTCCAACGCTGTTCTGTCGGGGGGCTGGTGTGGGATGCCCTTCCATGCACTGCACCAAGCTGGTATTTTAGTTAATTTGTGGAACTGATTCCTTGGCAGGAATTCAAGTTTTTCCGTAGAGATGTTCCAAGTTTTATCAGCAATGAGCAAATTGCTAGTGTCCTTGGGAAAGGTAAGGAAGTCAGTCTGTGTTAACTGCCTGTACTTTTTTCCAGAGGGTATCTCCCAAAGGACAATTCTATGCCACACAGCACAGTTCTCTGGTTCCACAAGGACCTGTCTATATAATGGCTGTCTTGGCTTATTGTACACATATCTGAATAAACTTCAATTTTACGTATATTCACGATTTTATCACATTTTGTGCCATGTTTCAGTCAAGCACTCCCTGTCTCCAGCCTGGTTTCTCCTGGTAGGTTGTTAGAGGATTGTGGTTTTCATCTCTTAAGAGTTAAAAAGCAGAAAAACGCTTTGGAACAGGTCAAAACCCAACAGTATTAGAGCATTGCTTTTCTTCTGCTTTAATAGGCTACTCTGACAACCCTCTGCTTGTTAAATGAGAGAAAAATCTGTGGGCATGCAGTGAAGGTCAATCTTGTGGTTTTTGAAAGCATTTAATTAACAGAGTTAAGTACCAAGGTCTGCTTGGGAGGGAGTTCTGCATTAACCGGCATCTTTCTGTCCAGAGGAGCAAACCTGCAAGAGGAGACAGCAGGATAACAGCTACAGCTCCATGGCCCAAACTTCAGTGCTATCCACATTTAAGCACAGCAGCTTCCCTGTCCTGTTGCTACCTCCCAAACGTGGAAGGAGTTTGGAAATCAGTCGGACCTGTGTGTGCATCTCACTAAGAGCAGAGTCCCAGCTGGCCAGACCCTGACCTTGTTCTGCAGGGGTTGGGGTGGCCCAGTGCACCTTCAGGGCCCTGTGCTGTGGCTTGTGCTGCTGCCTGAGGCACTTTTGCCAAGTGCTGAGGCTCGGTGCTTAAAACAAATCTACTTAAGATGTAGCTTAGCCCAAAGGGGGTTTGATGACAGCATGTTAAAGTCCCTGTCTTTTCCTTCACCCAACTGGCAGAAGAGGATGGCTATTCTCAGCTCCTACAGGTGTTCACTCCTTGAATAAAACTACGATAAATATCCCATATTTGTGTTTTAACCCTGGGCAGCCACAAGCACAAACCCACAGTCCCAGTCCGACACTTCCCTTCTAAAAGGCCACAGCATCAGCTGTTTGAGAGCAGAAATCAATCCCAGCCCTCACAAAGCCAAACTGGGTTTTATTTCTTCATGCTTTTGCAGCACTGCAGACCCTAACTGCAGGCAATTAAAGCACCCCTAGGAAAAAGGGCTGTGTTGAAACCAAAGCTGGGAAGTGTGTCTGAGTGGGGGCCAGCTGCCAGCACTGGAGAAGTGCCCTGGAAGAAGGAGCCGGTGCCCAGGGCCCTGTGAGGTGCTGCACAAACCCTCCATGCAGAGCTGGTGCCAGAAGAGGCCTCTCATCTCGTGTTCCCTGGTTTTTAAGTGAATCCTTCACCTCCTACATGCAGGCACTTGAGTTAGTCTGTGAATCCAGCGGGCTCTGACTGGGGCTCCTGCACATGGGAGATGATAAGAGCAAACAGAACGGAGCCAATCCAGGGAAAGCATCACTGGATGGCTTGGGTTGGAAGGGACCTGAAAGCTCATCTCATTCTACCCCCTGTCATGGGCAGGGACACCTTCCACTAGCCCAGGTTGCTCCAAGTCCCGTCCAACCTGGCCTTGGACACTCCCAGGGATGGGGCAGCCACAGCTTCTCTGGGCAACCTGTGCCAGGGCCTCCCCACCCTCACAGGGAAGTATTCCTTCCTAATATCTAATCTAAACCTACTCTTTAAAGTCCGTAATGAATGCTGGGTTTGCCTTTAAAATCCTCTCCCTTCCTTTTTGGTGCTGGTTCTCTGGGAAGGTCTGTTTTTGCCAGATGGGGACTTCCATCACTTTGGAGCTGTCAGAACAACAAAAGACTTTTGAGTCATTTTCTATATCTGACCTTGAACTACTGGAGAAGCAATAAACATTCATAAGACAAATGATAACATGGAGTGAAGCTGTAATTTTTATAACTTGTTGCCTGAGTGTGAAATAAGCCCTGCTGAAAACACGGGAGCGAGGAACTTCAGGATCAGACCCCACTGCAGGATGAACACAGGCACAAAAACATGTTGCCTGGGACTTCCACAGAGCAGCCAGAGGATGCTCTGAGGCCATTTGGCACTGATAAGCATGTTTCACTGTGTGCAATTACATATTTTGGTTTAGAAAAAGACTCTCCTTCAAAAGCAGCTCCCAAGTCCGTGCTGATTCAGCCTTCATTAGAGGCCTCTTATTGCACACACAGTGAAGTGTTGACTCCTGCACTGATTTTCTATTGCTGCCTTATCTTTGGCATCTCATCTGCAACTTCTGCTGGTTTTTCTTTCCTTCCCCCCTCCCAACTGTTTCCATCTGAATGCAGTAGAAGTGGATGCTGCTCGGGCTTCAGTTCCCCTAACGATTTTTGATCTGCCCGGCTGCAGGCTGAGAAAATCCAGCCTTGATTATAAAATTGCAGGCTAAGTAGGCTAACAAAACAGCAACAGCAAGAAACTGGATCAGCTCTGCTCTGTGAACTTTTCCTGCTCAAATAAGGGGGGGGGGGGGGCCGAAAAGCCTTTTTCTCTCACAAATATGAAACCCTCCCTCAGCTGCAGAGCCTGTTCGCAGCACTCAGATTTCTGCAGCCCAAAAAGCCACGGCCACTGCTCCTACAGCAACTGCAAGCAGCCAGAGCAGCTCCTACCCCTAAGCCCTCTCCTGGTGCCATCAGATGCTGCTCTGACCATGCCTGCACAAATTCAGGCTCCTGCCTGACTCTGGGAGGCAAATCCAGAGGGATGCTCAGCCACACTGACAGACCAGGATGCACGAGTGGCTTCTCGGAGCTTCCACAAAGGATATTCTGCATCTTGCCTGCACCATCTCCAAAGCAAGGGTGACTCAGAAGTGCTTTAGCACTCCAGAGACTTTCACGGTGGGATGAACCCTCTGAAACATCAACGGGGTGTTTGGAATTCCTGGGTGAAGGTTTGAAGGATAGGTTTAATGCTGGCTCTGAGGCGAAAGAAAGCCCTACAAGCAACAGTCTCACGACTTCCCCTCTCCAAATTGCTTTTTTACTGAGCCAGGGTTACTGAGCAGGAGACACTCTTCCATTCACACTTGTCAAAGTGCAGAATGTTGTGGATTTGGAGAACAAAAGCAGAAAAAGCCCCAAGTTTTTGCGCAAGGAGCAGATAATGGAAATTGCACTGAATGGCCTTCACCACTTTGCCACCACAGATCACAATATCTGTCATGGCACAGCTCCAGGCTCCTGGATCTGCTTTCCTGCTAACACTGCTCTAGCTGATAATGCTAATCCCTTAAACTATTCCCAGACAGGCCCTAAGGAAGGGAGTTAAGTAACTCTACAGGTAATGAAACAGATTTTTTTTTTAATTATAGCTCTGTCCATGTCTAAAATTAAAAGAACAGTCCTGCAATTTATCCAGCCACTGGAGACTGACTCAACACTCCACACAATAATGCTGCTGGTGGCCGAGCTGCCAACTCCAATGCACCCCAAAACGATCCCCCAAAACATGAGTGAATGCAGTAAGGAACACCTGTGTGCTCAGGTGAGTCACTGTTACTCAGAATTACCTGTGCCACCCGCTGCCATCAAAGCCGGGACCTGCCCAGCACCTGAAGTGCAGAGCTCTGCCTTTGGGGCTGGAGCAGCCCCTGTGGGCAGGCTGAGCATCAGGAATGCAAGTTCATGGGGTGAAGGGAGGGAGCCCCATGGGGAAGGGCTGGGAATCCTGACCAGGACGAGGCTGTGGTCCTCCAGGTGCACTCGCAGAGGGCTGCAAGGCCGTCCCCACTCCTGTGCTAGCAAAACTCCCATACTGTTCTTTTTTCTTAAAAAAGGGATCAGAGCTTTTTCCCAGGTGTGCTGGTCTTCAAACCTTTTCTCAGAGGCTTCTGTAGGTGTTGCTACAGCTCTTTTCAGCAAGAGAAAATGGGCAAGTGACAACGAACACAGGTACTGTTTGGGGAGAAAAAGGCAACTTTTTAGTCACCTTGTGTATTTGCAACTACAGGACCCAGAACCTGCAAATCTGTGTTCCATTAATGCCAGTACTCTGGGAGGAATAAGGTGTCTCATCCCTAATTACTCTTGTGGTTTTAATTGAGCATCATTTGCTTCACCTTAGCAGCTTGTGTGTGTGTGTGTCACAGGAGAGAACTCACCCCAAAGGAACCTCGGAGTTTTTGGAGACTGAAGTAACAAAGCAGCAGCACTTGGTGTGGCACTGAGGAGAAAACAGCTCTTTGCTCCTTTTCCCCTGCAACTTATCACTTTTATTGCTGTAATTGCTTCTATAGCTTGAGCTTTTAAATTGTTGTGTGCTGTCCCTGCCAAGCACTGGGGAGGTGCTGCCCTGACCAGCACGTTGCTGCTGTCGTGACATGTCAGGATACGGGGACAGGGCACCCTAAAAACACCTCCTTAGGACACTGCAGGGGTGCAGGCAGCAAAACACAGCGACTGGGGGGGGCTCAGCCAGGTAGCTCAGCTCCCTGGGCACAGCAGTGATTTGGTTTATGCCAGACATCACCTCCAGCCAAAAACTTTCTACCCCAACCAGCTGGTTTTCTCTCTTCCCATGCTGGTTAATTCCTCCAGCCCGGCACTGCACGAGGCTTTTAAACCTCTTTATAAACATTTGCCCCCTCTCAACCCAAAGCAGGTCCACAGGCACCTCCATCCCTGCAGCAGGGCAGGCAGCACACGCAACAGGGCGAAGCTAATTCAACAAGGTACCCTTAAAAAAAATAAAAAAATTAAAAAGAAATCAACAACTCCAACTGAAATTGGCTGTTTGCTGCTAGTCCAGGCTTTGCTAGGCTTGCACCTGGCTGACCATGCTCCCTGTGCCCTTGCCAGGTCCTGTGTCATGGGAGTGAGTGTGTGAGTGGGGAGAAGCTGAGGTGGTGCTGACGAGGCAAAATGCACATTGCACAACCCACAGGAGCTGCTCACGGGTTAATCTTACACCAGCAACAACCTGCCACCTACCTAGGATTTAAAAAAACAACAGCTACCACCATTTGAGCCTCTACATCTGCTCCACTGAGACTTTTAGCTGGGGGGGGTTGGGGAAGGGATGGGGGAAAAGAGTGTTTCACATAAAAATGTGATATTTTGAATAGGTGCAGGGCCTTTGGTCAAAGTCCAGAGGGTACCCGCTCAGCCAGCATCACGTGGGACGTGCTGCTCATAATCTCAGTCTTCCCTTTGCAGCTCAAGCACAGAAAACTGCATTTGAAACCACAGAGTGGAAGATCAAGGGGCAGCAATATTTAGTTTACGTATCGCTCATTTCCATGTGCTATTTACAAATCAGTGCTCTAATGGGAACTTCTTCTTTCCTTTCAATGGAGAAATCTGCATATTTGCAGGTGGCTTCTCCAGTGTGGGATTCTCCCAATCCCTTACAAGGAATTTGGGAGACTCCTGGATATATCTGCTGTCACCAGGGTTCAGATTTACAGCCTCAGACTGTGTTCAGCTTGTCACTAACATGGACTTCTGCTTTTGTTTTCCCCCCTCTTCCAAAACCATATCCTATTAGTCATGACAGCCAAATGGGCCCTGTTTGGGCAGCCATTCAACTGCTTCTGAGCTCCCATCAGCACCAAGTCCCACTTGTCTGGAATGGACTCACCTCTGGAGGTGAGGAACAGGCTGCAGTGCCCAGGGAATTTTGCTGTGGATTGCTCCATCCAACAACAACAAAAAAATTATCATTTTGCAACTTAGGGAATGAAGGCAGGAATGAGCACAGGGTGAAACGCAGATTTGACCTGTATTTTATATTTTGATGGACTCCTGGGGAGCCCACCAGTGTCCAGGTAACGTGGCTGAGAACTGTGAGCACGATGCTGGAGGCATCTGCTGCTTCCTGCCATGGAAAGGGCCCGAATGAAACTGTTGTTTCTGAATTCCAGGGGGAGTTTTGACCTTTGCAGCCCATGCTGTGGTTGTGCAGGAGGCAGATCACCTCTGCTTGCTCACGTGGCACTGGTAGGGTCCCCCTGAACTGGGTGAGACTCCTTGCAGGGAATAAACCTGCTGGAGGAACAACCCTCCTGCTCACATGTTCCCCTGACAAGCTGCATCCAAAAGAAAAAAAAAAATTAATCTCTGGCAAATTCTCAGAACAACCTTGGAAAGGATTCAAAGCAGGGAGAGGGTTCAGCAGCTGGCTGGGGCTCTGGGCTGTATTTTAGAGAGCTGACGAGGAACCTCCTGTGCAGCACATGAAAGCTGATCCCGAAACACAGATTATGCCTCCCCTAATTCATCCCGAGGAACGACACCTCTGGTGCAAACCCCCGCAGCTGAAACCCCTTCCCGAGCAAAACCCCGGCCTGAACAGCTGAACTTGGAAAAGTTATCCGTGTAAGGAATTCCAGCTCAGACACTGGGATTGCAGAGCGCGGGATGGACGGAAAAGGGACTCAAGAATGATGCCATTCATTGAGATCGTGTTTTGTGGGTTGGCTACTCCTGTTTTCCCATTTTCCTGGTGCTGAGGAGGACGGAGAAGGACAGGGCTGGGGAGCACAGAGGCTGAGCAGCCCCTGGGGAGGGCGGGCTGCAGGGCCACCAGCACAGGTCCCTGCCTGTCACCAGCTCTGCACACTCAGGTTTTCCCACCCCGAGGCTTTTTGGGGACCCCCAGGCAGCAGCTGCCCCCCCTGCCCCTCCGAGGGTCTCCCAGGGACCCCCCAGCCAGGGGCAGAGCGCTGTGGGTATCACCGGGTTCAACTCTGCATTATCAAACTTCCTTGGCTCTTTCTGTCGGAAACTTTTACAATTCCCTGCCTGGCTGGAAAAGATGACTGCAGCAAACCCAAATTAGGAATAAATTATACAACAACTTTACATTTTTCTTACAAAGGAAAACTGTGTGGCAAGAGCTCTGCAAGTACCTCCTTCCCCATGTCCTCCCTGCAAGGATTACTGGGAGAGGCCACTGACTTCACACATGGCTTATTTAAAAATAAATAAATAAGTAAATACAACAAGAGGCAGCCCAAAACCCAGTCTGGGACCTGTTCCCACCGGGTTCTGTGCTGCCTCTCACCCCCCTCATCCCAAATATGTGCGAGGGCTGCAGGATGCAGGGAGAGCCAAGCTGCAACATCCAGTCCAAGCATTTAAAAGGCTCCAAAAGCTGCATCTGTGTGGCTGCTCGCTGACATATGGGCATCTATTTTCACAATGAATGGCCGGAGCAACTCCTCCTTAAACTTCTCCGCCTGCTCTTGCAGGGGCTGTTGCATTCCCACAGCATTTTTGCAATATTAAATTCTCCACCTCCTCCCCCCTCCCTTGCAGGACACAAGGCAGAGCCGCTCCGGAATAACCACCGAGTTAAACGCAAAGAGCGAGCGCTCGCCACCACGCTGGCAAAAATAAATCACTGCTGTCCCCTTCCCAAACCTCCCTCCCGCTGCCTCCGGGGGGCCGGGCCCCTTTCTGCCCTCCTGCAGCTCCTAAATGCTCCATTTCTGCCCTTTTGCAGCCTCCAAGCGCTCAATGCCTGCAGCTCTCAAATGTTCAACTTCTGCCCTTCTGCACCTCCTAAATGCCCCCATTCCTGCTCTCTGTGCAGCTGCTCAATGCTCAGTTTCTGCAGCTTCCAGACTCCCCAATTTCTGGCCCTTTTTGCATCTCAACTTCTTTCTGCATTCTCAACTTCTGCCCCTCTGCAGCTCCTGAACGTTCCGTTCCTGCAGCTCCTAAACGTTCCATTCCTGCCTTTCTGCAGCTCCCAAATGCCCGATTCCTGCCCTTTTGCATCTCCTAAACGCCCAATTTCCACCCTTTTGCAAGTCCTGAATTCTCAACTTCTGCCCTCCCGCAGCTCCTAAGCGCTCCGTTCCTGCAGCTCCTAAACGCTCCACTCCTGCCTTTCTGCAGCTCCCAGCTCCCCAATTCCTGCCTTTCTGCACCTCCCAAATGCTCCATTCCTGCCTTTTTGCACGCTCCGAGCGTCCTGGTGTGACAAACCCCCGCTGCTGCCTCTGACCAAAAGTTACCAAATATTAAAGGGGGGGGGAAGAAATGGGTGGAAAATGATCTCAGCACTGGCACGAGAACAATACTTTCCCATGGAAACATAGGTATATATTTAATTCCTGGTAACTCCACTCCAGTTTCACCTTTCATCTCCTCCGCGGACTTGTCTCAAAGTTTGCTTTAACCCCGCACCGAGCGCGGCTGCAGCTGCTCCTCCAACACCCCCCTTTCCCCGCGTCCCGGCCGTGCCAGAGGGCTCGGTAATCCCGGGAGCGGATCCCGGCTGGAGCCAGCGCGGGGCTGCTGCGGCGCAAGGGAGCAGGAAATGCGGCGGGAGCTGCACCGGGAGCTGCACCCCCGGGACACGCGGGCGTGCAAACGCGCGTGCACCCGCACACTCGCATGCACCCGCACACGCAACTGCACGCTCACATGCACCCGCACACTCACACGCAATTGCACACGCACACGCAACTGCACACGCAATTGCACACTCACATGCACCCGCACCCGGCGCTGCACCCCCGAGCTCTGCGGGCGTGCAAACACGCGTGCACCCGCACTTGCACCCGCACTTGCACCCGCACTTGCACCCGCACACGCGATTGCAGCGCCCGTGCAAAGGCACCCAGCCCCGCACACGCACTTGCACACGCACACGCACTTGCACACGCACACGCCCCTGCAGCTGCAGCCCGGCCGAGGTCCCGCCGCCGCCCCCGCAGCCCCCGCTCACCTCGGGGCTGAGACATTGTCCCCCGCCCGGCCTGGGGGGAAGGGCGCGCACAAAGACTTCCCCCGTGCGGCTCCTCCAGAAAGGGGCGAGCTGCCCGAGCGGAGCTGCGGGCGCGGCGGCCCCGCTGTCCGCGGCCAGCCCCGGCCTGCGGCGGTGGCGGCGGGGCCCGCGGGGCTGGGCCGTGCCCGGGCCGGGGGT
>JAYRBT010000043.1:2313287-2343948 GCA_036023395.1 Myiotriccus ornatus
CTTTTTTTTTTATTCTTTTTTTTTCTTTTTTTTATTCTTTTTTATTCTCCTTTTTCTTTTTTTTCCTTTTTTTTCTTTTTTTTTTTTCTTCTTTTTTTCTTCTTTTTTTATTCTCTTTTTTCTTTTTTTTTCTTCTTTTTTTTTTCTTTTTTTATTCTTTTTTTATTCTCTTTTTTCTTTTTTTCTTTTTTTATTCTTTTTTTTTCTTTTTTTTATTCTTTTTTTATTATTCTATTTTTCTCTTTTTTTAATTCACTTTTTTCTTCTTTTTTCATTTTTTTATTATTCTTTTTTTCTCTTTTTTTCTTTTTTTTCTTTTTTTTTCTTTTTTTTTTCCTTTTTTTCTTTTTTTTTCCCCCCTCCAGAATCTTGCTTTTGAGTTCCCTCTGAACCGGGACTTAATTCCTGAAGGTGTAAATACAAGGACGAGTCAAAGGCAATTATTTATTTGTTATTTATAATCAGCGACGGTTCCATTAAAGGTTTCGGCTGATATGACGTTGGACAAGGCAGTGTCACCTGTTTTAACTTACTATTCCATAGTGTGAAAACGGATATATTTCCCATTTATTTTTTCGTGGATATAACGTACAAAAATCCAGTGAAAAGCTTGCATGGAGAGCATGGATGGGAGTGCAAGCAGTGCTGCCACCTCTTCCTCGGGCTGGAAAATGTGTATTATAACTGGTTTTGATACCACACCTCCGTTTCCCAGCTGGCCCCAGGCAGTGAAATCACACTGGTCTGGCCTTCCCATTTTTAGCTGCAAGGGCCAGATTCTGAAGGAGGCTGCAACCCTCAGTTAAGGACCTGTGTGTAACTTCCCACTGTCCAGAGGCTTTCAGGGATGAGGGAAATTCGTTGCTGTACGTGGTCCTTCCTGCCAAGCTTGCAGCTGGAGCAAACCCTCACAGCCAAGCAATAAATCCCCAGAATTAAAGGGCTGTGATGGAAATGCTGACAGACCCTTAACTCACACATCACCAACGCCAGCCGTGCCACTCGGTATCCGTGAGCCGAACCAGCGTCGGGGCAGGATCACCGTGGGGAGCCAGAGCCCTTGTCCTCCGAAGTGGTGCTGCAAGGCTCTGGTTTTTCACTGGCTTTCAGCATTTCTAACAAACTTTTGTTGGTCAGATTTGCGTGCAGGGATGCTCCTTTGGGTTTTCTTGGGGGCTTTTTGGAGGACCTTTGGAAGATCATCCGTTCAGTGTTATCGAAACCCAGCTGCTTTCTCAGAGTCACAGAGTCAAGGGATATCGTGAGCTGGGAGGGACCCACGAGGATCATCCAGTCCACCTCCTGACCCCGCACAGGACACCCCCAAAAATCCCACCATGTGCCTGAGAGCGTTGTCCAAACCCTCCTGGAGCTCTGGCAGCCTTGGGGCTGTGCCCACTGCCCTGGGGAGCCTGTTCAGTACCCAAACATCCTCTGGGGGAAGAACCTTTTCTTGAGATTCAACCTAACCCTTCCCTCACACATCTTCCAGGAATTTCTTGCTGTAGAGGACGGTGTCCTTGTTCTCCACAGTTTCCTGGAGCTCTGCCATGTCTCCTGCTGGCTGCCAGGTGGAAATCAGGTGCACTGGGATGTCCCTGTCACATGCACAAGCTCGGACTGCACAGCAAACCCCACGTCCCACCAGGAGCACCCAGCAAACAGCACAATGCTGATTTTAACTTTGTTTTGGATGTTTTCACTATTCCCCCTTCCCAAAAGCGTGCAGGAATCCGGGATCCCACTGCAGGGCTGCCTTCCTCAGGGTTAGGGCACCCCTGTACAGCGTCCTGCTAATGCCAAGGGGAATTTTCTCCCAGCTTTCACGGGTTTAGGCTGCGCTGGGACCTGCAGAGGCTTGTCCTTCTCGTGTGCTGCTCAGAGGTTCGTGTCTGCAGGGTCGGAGGGTGTGTGAAGCTCGGCCAGAGGATGAGTCCTGACAGGCTGCAGCAGGACCAGGAAGTGCAGGGGGAGGCAGGGGCACATCACCCCCAAACTGGGGGGCTTCCCCAGGGAATGAGGGCTGCAGCCTTCCCCAGTCCCTGCAGGATGCTCTCCCCTGCCCTGGAGCTGAGCAGGGACGTGGGTGGGTGCCACAGGTAGGTAGGACTGGACTTGAGATCATCACAGTGCTGTGATCTAATTACTGTCAGCTCTGAGTCATAGAGTGGTTTGGGTTGGAGGGGAACTTTAAAGGGCATCAAACCATGGGCAGTGACACCTTCCACTAGCCCAGGTTGCTCAGAAATCCATCCAGCCTGGCCTTGAACTCTTCCAGGGATGGGGCAGCCACAGCTTCTCTGGGCCACCTGTGCCAGTGTCTTGCCACACTGATTGCAAAAAATTTCCTCCAAGTATCTAAATCATGTGGTACCAAATCACTTCATTCCCTTTGCAGTTGCTCCAGCATCATGCCCTGCCTGTTTAGGCTTCCCTTGTCAGACCTTGCTCTTATTAAAATCTACATTCTGCAGAGAATGTGATCGGAGAATGGACAAGCTTGGTCCAGGTGGGATTTCCTGTCCAGGCAAAGGGAAGGGAAAGGGGAAGGGGAAAGGGAAAAAGAAGAGGAAAGGGAACAGGAAGGGAAAAGGAAGGGGAAGGCGAAAGGGGAAGAGGAGTTACTGCAGATTGGAATACATATGGCTGAACAAAGAGATCCAATTTCTACATTTGGGTCTGGCCATAACTTTTCTCTCCAGTGCTCTACTCCCTGTCTACAGTCCTTTGAATTTCCTGCATGTTCTGATTTATTTATTCCTCCTTCCAGCTCTCTCCTTCATTGCTAAGGAACGAATTTGCTGCAGAGAAATTGGACAAACACACTGTGGTTTCAGGGCCCTGCTGAAAAATCTCCTCCCTGCGCCTGCAAACGGGAGATTTGCGCCCAAATATGTATTTGTTTTAGGCACAGCATCGTTTCCAGCACTTGCTTTGATCGGGGCGCTTGGAAGCTGAGCCGGGTCACGCGTTGGGTTTGTCCAGGGAAAAGACAATTAGAGGTTTCAGTGTCAGTGTTTGTGTGGACGCTCTCTCGGGGGTAATTAATCCCAGAGCTCTGTCCACAAACAACAGCAAGTCCCAAATTCCCCTGCTTCCCTCCTGCAGGACCACTCTCAGAGGTTGTTTCTGTATCTCAGTTCCTTACAGCTCGGCGGGGAGGGGGGTGATTTACCCTGGTCCATCTCCCTTTACTAAGAATTATTTGGAAAATTCAGATGCTGGTCTTGGCGTTCAAGGATGCACAAAGAGGTACCACAGGTGTTAGGACACTAGTTTTGCTTTCTGTTTGCCATGATCTGTGATTATAACAGTTATAAACCGCACAGGACCAGCATCTGAATTTTCCAGGGTTTTCCCAGCGTGTCACACACAGTGTGAAGGTGCTGTAGCTATTGCTCTGAAGCTGTTGTGTATTTTGGGTGACAGTCCTGTGCAGGGAAAAACAGAAGTCCTGGTGCCTGGGAAGTGGGATCTTCCAAAAACCATACCAATTACAAATGAAGAAGTCAGGCATGGTGAGCCAACTTCCACGGGGCAGGAGGTGGGACAGGCTCCAGCTGGACCTCTCCAGAGGGACCCAGGGGCTACCTCAGGTCTCTTCAGTTCTGCTTTGTGTTTTGGTTGGGTTGTGCTGCTTCCAGCCACCACCTCCCTTCGTGGGAATGGGAGCTGTGGGACAAGTGTAGCGAGGGTTTGGCTTGGTGTGCCCTGTGAGGATAACGACAGCTTTTAGAGACAACAGGCAAGGCAGTGATATTGTCAAGTGTGATCCCACCCTCTGGGCAGCATCTCGTGAAACTTCCCACTGTTTTTTAGCTGAGGTGGTGGTCAGTCCCCACGGACCACGGGCACAGGCAAATGCCAGTCATTCCCCAATGCTCCCGAGGTGCAGAGGCCTCACACTGAAGCTGGAAATTAAAAATAGTAGGAATAAGCACACTGAAGGCTCTGCCTGCTGTGGGGCAGCAGACGAGGCAGCACTCTCTGCTAGAAAAGATGAATAAACTGCAGGAAGTTCTCCAGTGCAAGGGGGACCATCTGGGAAAGGGGATGCTCCCGAAGGATGTCTGGGGAAGGAGCTCGAAGAAAAGCCAAAGCAAACAGAGGGTGCAGATGCTGGGGAGGAGAACTCGGCTGGGGTAGAGAGGAGGTGAGAAACAATGAGCTGTCCTGAGCACGAGCCGCTCATGGGAGCAGAGACCATCTGCTCCTCAGGGGCTGAATGGGTGATATCCTGCATTCCTTTGTTCCCCGGGTTACAGGGAATTGCAGGCTGCAGGCATTTAAAGCCAAACACAGTCCCGGAGAGTTCAGCCCCATCTTACCTTTTGTCTGAATTTCCTCAGTCTCCTCCTCCTCCAGCCCTTAGTTCCCTGCGCATTTTTCCACCTCCGAGTAGGTGGATGAAAGCCCAGGAGGACGCTGCAGTTCTCAGTAGTTAAACAAACTCTGCTGCCCCGGGTGGGATGTTGGTAAACAGGGTGGGATGTTAGTAAATTCTTATTTGTATCTTTAGCTGGAAAGGTGGGGAATTGGGAGAGGATAAAATAACCCAAGAAGTACACGCAGCTCGTAAAAGAGGCAGAGGCCAGTAAATAAAAATCATTTTCAGGTTAGTAATAATAAAGTCTCAGAGACATAAATCAGGGTGGATAACAACGATGGGTCAAGCACACCCTTCCAGGAGGGGCGAGGGTGATGCTCATGTCTATTAACCTAAAGAAGAGGGACAGAGGTGGAGATGGAGAGCCAGGTAGGATTTTTTAAATTTTTGGAAAAATATGAATTTAATGCACAGATGAACTAAAGCAGCCTCATACCTCTGGAAATTATAGACTTGGAGGCCGGGAGAAAAGGTGTTTTCATGTGGCCTGTCTTACACTGCTTATCCCTCCTTTTGAGCCTTGCAGTCCTGCTCTTGGGGATGGTTTTGTCTCTTTCAAAAAGCCTGAAATTTTACCAGGTACGTATTTTGTGGCCACCTTTTTGCTGTGCTGCTGCACAGAGATGTCCAAGCAGAAAACCCCCCTCGAAGGTCCCACCCCTCTGTCACCTGTTGGGACTGGGGTTGTCACGAAGGAGCAGAGTCACAACTGCTTTTTCCTTGGCTGCTGCTCTGGGTTTTAACACTGCAAATATTGCTGGGGTTTTTTTTTTCTGTTTGCATTTCCTCCTCTCTGCACTCCCTGCATTTCTCTCAGTGTATAATAGATTTTCTGTTTACTTTGGTGCAATAATGGACCCAAATGCATCCTCCAGGCTCCTGGGAGCACTTAGCCCAGACTTTAGTCGCAGCCCTTTTGTGTTTGCTGGATTTGCAGGGCTGGCTCTGGGTCACAGCCCCAGCCTGATGCCGTGCCACGGGCTCCCTGTTCACGGCCCTGTGACTGCTCAGCTCTGCCAGGGGCAGCTGGATGCTTCAATATCTTTTAGGGTCAGATCCATCACCTTTAGTCCCCGTGGTTTTAAGATTTGCAGGCTTCTCGCCAGGCATTGTTTGAATGCCCAGTGATTTCATCCCAAAGACAGGAGCAATAAAGGACATTTAGAGTTTCCTAAATTCTGCCCAGTCATCCATATCCCAGCCCTTTCACAAGGCTGAGTGCAGCACCACATGTGCTGCTCCGAGGGATTTTTAAATTACTCCATCAAGGTTCCCCTGAAGTCAAGGCATCTTTAAATCACACTCAGTACCATTGCTCCTTATTTTTTCTCCCAGCAAAATGAGTTGCAGGCTCTTCAACAACACAATTAAGGGGTTTAATCACAAACTGCTCATTGCTCTGGATCCCCAGGGGTGCAGATCCATGTCTGCACATGCACAGGGGCTTTCTGCAGGAGCCTGGGTCCCACCCAGGGCTGAGCATCTCCAGGAGGGGTCCAAGGGCTCCTCTGTGCCAGAGCAGAGCTGTCCATCAGCTCTCCAGGGTAGGGATGATCTCAGTGTGCACAATAACCACCATGAAAGCAGTGTTGTTGAGGTGGTTTAATAAACCTTTGCTGTATTTATCTAACTCCTGGGGCAGTATGATCTGGAGTTAATTACTGGAGCTGGTTTTCTTTGTGGATACATCTGAGGAGTTTGTCCAAAGCCTGTGGAGCTTCTTTTGTGCTCCTGTTTAACACAATACAAATTTGGGTGGTTTGGTGCAAACACTGGCATCAGGGGGGCTGGGACCTGAATCTTGGAGACCTTGGACACTGGAGGTGAAGGTGGCCATGAGCCCTGAGTGGCTTTGCCAGGGGCTTTGTCTCTACATGGCAAAACCCCAGCCTGGGATGTGGGTTCCTGATGGTTTTTGGGGTATGGATGCAAAGCTACACAGTGTCCCAGCCAGCCTGAGGTTTGGTGGGAGACCACCAGGAAACTCCCGGTAGAGAGCGTGCAAGGCAAGGAGAAACCTGGATATTGAGGGATAGAAGCTGAGGCCTCACCAGCAGCCAGGGAGAGGAAGGAGGAGGAGGAACCCACTGCAAAAATGCTCTAAAACATGGTGGAATGAGGCTGAGCAGCTCCAAAAGTGAGACTCTGAGAACAGCAGTGCTAAATAAGGACAGGTAGTGCCTCTGTCTGAAGGGATATTTTTATTGGGATGGCAGCAGGAAACATAATTTTCTGTAGCTGACATGTATATCTGGAGTGTGTTGCAGGACAGAGTCAGCCAGTGTGGTGTTTTTTTTAAAGAGGGAAATCATATTTCATAAAACATCCAGAAAAATCACTGGGAAGGGAACACAGCTGGAGGTGGGCAAGTGGCCACTGGCCCAGGGGATGCTGCCATGGGCAATGGCAATTCTGGTGACAAATACCTGTTTTCTGGCACGTCCCCATCAGGGATTGGACGTGTTTTCCCCCTCCAAAGTCTGCTGATTTAAAAGAGGCATTTTGGTTTCTTTTTTTTTCTACAAACATGAGCTATTATTCATGGCCAGAATGAATATATGTTTGTACCCATATGGCTATAATTACAGTATTCTATGTGCATTCCATACAATGTATATATTGTATACTGTGCATTATATTGCTGGCAAGGCTGTTGTCCAGAGGCTGTTGATTCTTCAGTTTAAAGCCTGTTTTTTTTCCAGAGGTTTCACTTCCCGTAAAAGTCTATTCTGGGCTGAAACTCCCCGTGCCAAGTCTTGGGCCAAGATTGAAATTTCTTGTATGAAATTTTATTTTGAGCCAGTTGGAATGTTGTTCCAGAAGGTGGATAAGGGCTCAGAGTGAAGTCTGTGTCTTGCACGGTGTGAGCAAATCTCATTCCTAAAGAAATTAAATTCTGGGTAACCATTTTTAAAGGTGCAAAATGATGCCTTTCTCAGCTGGGTTTTAACCCCTTTCCTTTATACCCAAGGATAAATTGCTCTTGGTATTATTTGCCTCTACATGATCATCATGGCCTGGGTTTGAGTATTAGGAAGGGTTTGGTGTCCAGGAGGGTGAAGCTGCAGACTTGGAGCAGTAAATGCTGAAGGAAGCTGGAGTTTGCACAGTTTATTTTAGTCTCTTTCTGGCTCCCAGAAGAGGCAGGTCTCTAAATGAGGTGATCTGAATTACTGCTAAAGGGCTTCCCTGGCAGGGAATCTGGGTTGTAGCGTTAGATGATGCAAATGCATCATCCTTGTGCTTTTCCACAGGTTTATTGGTGCAGGCACATGGTTTCCAGTAAATACACTGTGTATCTCCTCAGCCTGCTGCCTGCATGAGGAAAAGAGATCCAAACTGCAGCAAGAGATGGGCACAAGCGGGACTCAAGTTGGTTAAAAAGCACGTGGTAAGTCCAAAGGAAAATGTAAAATAATTTGGGTTTGTCTGTGCTTGAACCTGAGCGATTTATGTGATTTGACTTCTGGTTCCCAAAGGGCTCCGCAAAGCTTTGATAAAAAAAGAAACAGTGAAAGAGCAGCTGCTTTACCTGAAGCTTCTGCCTCAGTGCACAAAATCATTCCAGCGTTCCTGGGCTTCCTGAAAGCTCTCTGCAGACTGGGCAGAGCAGTCAGAGCAGGCTCTTCCCAGCTGTGCCAGAAAAGCCAGAGCAGATGGAAGGGCCACATCCCCCAAACTGAAACTCGAGAACAATGTTCCATCTCTGGCCACTTACTTGTTGTCTTGATACTGAGCTTGTTCTCCCCTCTCTGCACAGCACAGGAAAGGATGGGCAGGACCTCCCATGTTTAATTGCAAGGAACAGCCTGCTCTGCTCCACAACCAGGTGCAGCAGGTTGGGATGCTCCCAAAGAATTTGGAAATGGTCCTCTCTCATTTTAATGCTTATTTCTTCTTTATTTTTTTTTTCCTTTACTTTTGAAAGGCTGAGTCACACAAGGAAAGAAAAGGAAGAAAGGAAAGAAAGGAAATTCAGTCAGTCATGTTTCCTTTCTGGAATGTTTTCTTTCTGGATGAATTAATGCATTACCACTGCAGTGCATTGAACTGTGCTTCCATAATATCCTGTTTACTCAATTCCTTAGGTGAGCACTTGTGCACAACTTTCTTTTTCAATAAAAGGAGATCCTTTAAACAGAATGTGGAAGAAATGGCACAGCCTGGCAGGGAGGTAGGGCCATTCTGCATGTGCTGCTGTGGCTTTGGAGCTGCTCCCGATGTGATGCAGAATCCATCAGCCCGAAGTGATGAGGACTGGAACAAAATGATCTTTAAGGTCTTTCCCAACCCAAATCATTCCATGATTTTGTAATAAATCTTCGCTCAGAAGTGTAATCTGGACAGGTTTGTGGTGCCCACTGCTTGCAAACACACCACCCATCCCAGTCTCGGTGCAGATTCCTTTTGGTCTGGAACAAATTACATCACCCTCGGCTTTTTGTGTCTATAAAGGGAGATGAGGTTTAAGGCACCCGAGCATACAGGGCTGTTGTAAAAACAAATTAGGTGGTGGTTTTAATGTGCTTTGAAGATGAAAAGCATCACAGTGCTTCAGGTGCTAATTGTTCTCTGGAGCTTCTCCCCCAGTGGTGCAGGTTGGGTTTGACTCTCAGGTGCTGATGATGCCGCTGTGGTTGGTGGTTCTCTGGCTGCAGCAGCACCCAGGGCCCTGGGTGTCTCACCTCCGAAAAATGCATTTTAGGGTATGTTATCCTCCCATATGACACAGCCTGATGTTTGGGAGCACCCACGTGTGAAACCCCTGCCCTGCTTTGTGCAGACCCGTCACATTTCCTGGCCAGGAACTGTGCTGGGGGGTCACTGCTGCAGATCCTGAGCTCTGAGCTCTTCCCTGCGAGGACAGAGCCTGAGCTGAGTAAAGCTGTGAACCTCTTCAAGAGGAGTTGCTGGGCTAAAATAGCCTAAACTCCAAGGAGTTCCAAACTGTGCAGGTAGAACATAAAATCATTTAATGTTTTTGGTTGGAAGGGACGTTGGAGGCCACCTTGTTCCCACTCCCTGGAATGGGCATGGACACCTTCCACTAGACTAGGAAGAAGCAGAACATGAATATGAGCAGTTAAAACTTCTGAAGTATAAACAGAGACCACAACAAACATCAAAGTGACCAGAAGAATTCAGCCCCAGACAGGCTTCTATTCTGTGTAATGCTTGATGGATGAAGATAAGAAGTTTTGGTTGTGTTTTTTTTCTTTTTTTTTTTTTTAATTGAAGTTGTAGTTATGTCATAGTATTTATTCAGTATTCATAAGGCAAAACTGAAGGGCATTATTTAATAAGAGGGCTTTTACCTAATTGTCTTTGTTAAGGTGGAAACAAATGGGGCAAAAAAAAGGAAGTTTCCATGAGGTTTGTGCTGCTGTGGGGCTGCAGCACAGGGTGCTTGTGCTTAATGGGGGCTCTGGGACCAGGGTGGGGCTTGAATCCTGGATATTCCCAATCATTGCTGCAGGTGAAGGTGTGCATGGCTGTGATCCCTGCTCCTGCAAACAGTGCTTCTCACTTCAGACTGCGCTGCGAGACTCCATTCTTCTTTCCAGACGAGGACACGGTCTCCCGACTGCTCCCAAGGAAAAACGTGGATTCCACGCTGCGGTTACAGAGCTGTGCATCGGCAGCTCCTCAGGTGCACAAAACAAGGCGGACGAGGAATTCCAAACCCTCCCGCATCCTCCGCAGGGAGCCGAGCGCTCGCTCCGAGGCGGAGCGGGAGCCGCACGGTGTTTTCCTGAGCGCTGGATGCAGCGTCTCTGCGGCACAACTCGGGATGCTCGGAGGCACCGCCGGCTCTGATGTTCGGCTCAGCCCTTCCCAGCGGCTCGCAGGAGGCGTTTAGGAAAAACGAGCACGTCGGACTGCGCTCCCGGCGACGGGAACAGGGTGACTTAACATCGCAGTGGGTTTGAGCGCATCCCAGTGTCAGCGAAAGGATGGTCACGGACTCAGGCCCGTCCCGAGGGTGACAGGGACACTGGCCGGAGGGGGAATAACTCGCTGGGAACCAGCAGCCGCCCCAGGAATTCGGCGTTTGTATTCAGGGCAGCATTTTCAATGCTTTAATTATATTTGTGGGTAACGCAATAAAATCCTGGCGACCTCCTGGATGCAGGCAGGAGAAGGCAGCACTGGATGGAGGGAGGTGGCTCCCACCCAACCTTAAATCCCTGAGCCCCTGGGACTCTTTTCCAGCCCCTTTCCTCTGCTCCTCAGCGAGGCTGTGCTGGGAGGCAGAGCGGGGGTGTCCCTGGGGGATGGGGTCCCCGAGAGGGGGGATCCTTGGGAGGAGGGAGTCCTTGGAAGATAGGGTTACTGGGAGGATGGCGTCCCCGGGAAAGGGGTGCTCAGGAGGGATGGGGTCATCCGGAGAATGGGGTCCCCCGGGAAAAAGGAGACCCATTGGATGGAGTCACCGGGATGGGGGGACCGCGAGGAGAGGTGGTCACCTGGAGAATGGAGTCCGCGAGAGGAGAGTCCTTGGAAAAGGGGGGGGTCACCCGGAGGACGGGTTCCCCGAGAGGTGGGAGTCCTCGGGGAGGGTGGGTCACCCGGAGGATGGCGTGCTCGGTAGAGGGGGGTCCCCGGGTGGAAAAAAAGGGATCCCGGGAGCGGAGGTATGGCCGGGAGGGGAGGAAGGTCAGCAGGAGGGAGGGGGATGTCCCGGCACTGCCGATGGACACGGCAGTCCTGCCCGGGGGCCGCGGGGATGCGGGGCCAGGGGTGGAGGGTTGGCAGCCCCGCTCCATCCCGCTCCGCTCCGCCCCGGGACAGCGGTCCGGCCCCTCGGAGCGCCGGGCGGAGGGGACAGGGGATACCCGGGGGTACCGGGGAGATAGCGGAGGGTACCAAGGCTGTGCCGACCCCGCTCCGCTGCAAAGGGAGGCGGGACCGGGGCGGGGGGGCGGTGGCGGGACCAGGGGAACGGCCCCGCCCGGGGTGGGTCGAACGGGAAGGGGAAGGAGCGGAGAGGAAGAGGAGGAGTTGGGCTGCACCTGAAATGCGCGTCATTACTCGGGAGCACGGGCTGGGCTGGTGATGGTTGTGCGTGCCGAGGTTCCGTGGCTGCGCGGAAAATGGTGAGGAAACCGCGTTTAGAAGGGTTTGGGCCGGGGAAAAAGGGGAGAAATGGAAATCCGAGGGAGTGTCCTCCCCTCTTCTCCCCCCATCCCCAACTCCGAGACCTGCGGGGGTCCTCGAGGGCGGCGGGGATGCAGGAGGATGCTCGGGGGTGCGGGAGGATGCTCGGGGGTGCGGGAGGATGCTCGGGGATGCTGCGGGACCGGGAGCCGTGCTGGAACAGCCCGGCCTGGCTCTGCTCCGTGCCATTCCTTGCCCCCGCAGCTGAGCGAGGATGAGTTCGGAGGGAAGCGGTTCGCGGTTGCGGGGCTCCCTCGGGCTGCGCAGCCCCAGGCACGGCTGGGCTTCCCCCTGGGGGGGTCAGATGAGGGGCAAAATCCAGCCCGTTTTTAGAGAGCCATAAATAGAGCATCTCGCCTTATTATTATATATTATTATATTTGCAATTTGAATAATTGAAGAGCAGTAAAGAGCACATCAGAGTTTTGCTTAAGTACCGTTTCAGCTGCTGTCCTCTTGCAGCAAGATCGATAATCTTATTTTCTGACCCTTCTGCAGGTGTTGCTCACTGATAAGTTGTTTTTTTCCTCAGGTCACAGCTCAATTAGCTGAGGCTCTCACCCCCCTTGTTTGGTTTTGTTTTTTGGGGTTTTTTGTTTGTTTGTTTTTTACTTTTTAGCTTAAAAGACAAGGAAACATAATGTGCAGCACTAAATCATCATCTGACCTTTAAAGACCGTTGCCAGGCTGATGAGTCTGGGGAATGGAGGGGAGTCTTCCCAAGTATCAGCTGAGCATTATTTAAGAAGCACTGGCATCTCCCATGTGGAATTAAAGCCCAAACCCAGTCATTTCCTTGAGATTGCTTTGATTGAGATGCCCATGAGCAGTTGTGTGTCACCTGCTTCCCTTGTCAGTGCAAATCATAAGTCTGTGGCTGAATTCGGGGAGCATTTCATGGGTTCAGAGTTCTTTCATTTTGTCCAGAATTATTCAATTAAATGCCTTGGCAGCTTGTTCTGCTCAGCCTACATGCTCATTTTCTTCATCTGGAGTTTCAAGGAGGATTTGGGGTTGGTTTTTTTTATCCCAAATACAATTTTTTGCAGTACAAGTGATGCTTCTTCAGTGTCCTTCATCATCATCATGTAGCTTCAGTTGCTTACATGGAGGTGGCAGGTGTAGTATGAAAAGTTAATTAACATTCTTAAAATGACCCTTCCTCCAACCTAGGTGATGTAAATTTAAGCGTGGCAGTGTTCCAGTGAAGATGTGGGAGTGTTTTGGTTTTTATAAGTGGGTAGAAAATAATTAGAGAAACAGTAACTGGCACTGGTGATTGAATGTGATTGTG
This sequence comes from Myiotriccus ornatus, assembly GCA_036023395.1. Lineage (NCBI taxonomy): Eukaryota > Metazoa > Chordata > Aves > Passeriformes > Tyrannidae > Myiotriccus > Myiotriccus ornatus. The sequence goes on from JAYRBT010000043.1 coordinate 2,326,127, forward strand.
ATTAAATCATCTTGGCCAAATTTTAGGTTTCATTAAAGCAGAGAAGTGTGGCTGAGGGAAGGGGTTGCTGTGTCAGACCATCGTGTGGCTTTGAGCAAGGACTTCACTTCTTCTCTTCTGAGTGCTTTTGAAATGTGCTCCTCAGAGCCAGCAGTGGCAGTCCAGGCACGTGGAGGGCGTGCTGTGAGCAGAGGGGAGAAGGACAGTGGTTTTTATGACCTGTAAGCAATAACTGCTGCTTTTGATTATTTTTAAAACACTCTGCTGCCAGTGCGAAGCGTTCCTTCCCCAAAAATATTCGGAGGAGTCATTCTCATTTTTCCTGCAGGACTTAGTTACTATCATGGGTTGATGCTTAAGCATTTTGTGGTTGGATTTTTCTTTTTTTTAGATTTTTTTTTTTTTCTGAAGCAAAATAATTTTTTTTTTTTTTTTTTTTTTTACATTTTATTTTCGCGTTTGAAGTAGATTGGGTGTGACTTTAAGGGCAGCACTCCGGGCTGGAGGTGGGATTCCTCTTCCCAAGGATTCTCTTCCAGTGAGGAGCAGCTGTGTCCCACGTGGGTCCTCGTGCTGCTGTCCTCGTGCTGCTGGCAGGGTCACTGCTCCCTGCAGGACCCCAAAATGCAGCCAGAGGAGCTGGGAATGGGGGATTTAATCCCTTTTAGCCCCTTTTTCCTGCTCTCCTCCCTTCTGCACTCAGACACAGGCTCTCAGTGCTGTCTGTGTGTGAGGTGTTTGTGTGTTTGAAGTTCTCCCAGCTCAGCTCTGCGGGGCTGACATCTGAGCAACCTCTAGTGAGATGCTGTCTGTGCTCCAAAAATAGATTTCCGTATTAAAATACAGCCAGGGCAGGAAGTTTGAGCCATGTGGTATCTAACAGATAACACAGAAAGCGGGTCCTGCTGTTGCCAAATACCTCCAAAATCACTGGGATAAATAGAATCTCTAACACTGTCTTTTTAGTGTTAGAAGGCAAGGCATTGTTTTTATTTTCAGTGCTGGGTGTGTACGTGGCCAGTAAAACTCCTGCCTCCACACAGGCACCAAGACATCACTTTTCCACTATTTATACGTTTTTAGCAAACAAAGAAAGTAATATTCATTAGTTCTTAATTAAGTAATTCTCTTTCATTAGTTAGTATTCTGCTTTCTCTTGGTTATTAATTTTGCAATTTCTATGCTAATTAAGGACACACTTTTAGTCTTTTTAGTATCTTTCTTTCCAGTAGGGACTTCCAGCAGTTACACTGAATTCTTTGTTAGTTCTTTTGTCTTCTGGTTTCTGCAAAAGGACCTTGTAGGTCACAAATCCATGTCCCAAGTGTCCCATTTCAACAGTACATCTTTCTCCCTCCCTGGGCTTTGTCCATTGAAACATATCAAGGTTAACAAAATTTAGAGTTTTAGTATTTTTCCCAAGCTGCATTCTCACAGAAGTTGCTCGTGACAGCTTTTTCTGCTGTATGCTGGCTAAAAGTGATTTAAGGCCTAACACACAACCTGTGATTAATTAAAGCAGCTAACTGAAAGGTTAATTGGGATCACTGAAAAGTTAGAAAGGCGGTATCGTTTCCAACACTGCCTGGAGTCTGCAGGCACCGGGAACATCAGCCCGCCTCTGGAATGAGTGTTGGTAGCTGTAAAGCCTGGAATATGGATAAATTCCTGGAATCTGCCCTGAGTTTTGGCTGAAGTGTTGAGGAGTGACTCAGTTGTTCACTGGGGGGGGTGTGGGTGGGACTGGAAGGGTGGTGGCCATGGAGCTGTGCTGGTGCTCTGCTGTCCCTGCTGAGCGGCTCATGGCTGTGTTTCGCCTTCCCAGATGAAACATTCCAGCGTTCCCAGGTGAGGAAGCAGAGGGAGATGTAGATCGACCCATAACTCCAAACCTGAGGCAGCAAAGTGGTGGCAAAACTGGGGAGAGGGACCTGCCGGCTCCCCAGCCCCTCGGCAGGTACGTGCAGGCTGCTGTCTGCTGGGAAAGCCTTTTCAGTTTGATTTAAGCATTTTCCCCTGTCCAGAAGGATACCCTGGGCACTCGTGTGCTGTGCAGCTGGGCTAATGAAAAGGTTAAAATGTAATGGGGAGGGAAATAAGCAGTGCTGGATGTGCTCCAGGATGGAAGGGGGTTACTCACGGTAAATTGAACAGCTTGCCTGGGGTGAGCTGGCTCTGGCTCTCGGATGCATCGCCCTGGCTGGATGCCCTCAGCTCCTGCCACGGATGCTGGAATTCTGCTCCCAGAGAAATGCTTGGGTTTGTAGTTTATGTGGGGAGAAATAAGCCCAGGTTAGGTCGAGGCTCGTGAGCTCGCCTAGAGCTGGTCCTGCCCGTGGGTGAAGGGTTGGCTCAGGGGCATCCCGAGGCATCTTCTGCCAGGATTCCCAGCTGGATTCCCCAGATCTAGAGGAGCATTACCAGTTTCTCCATGTAACAGACACCCAGCATTATGTATCAGAAGGCATTTAAAGTATGAAAAACTGAAAATAAAACATTTCTGTGAAAATGTAAAAATAGGAGACGCGGAAAACTGCAACCACCCGGCTTTGGATTTTTAAATTATGTTGTCACTTAATATTCATTTATTTGTTTTTCCTAAACTAGTCTTGAAAAATGGCACCAGCTGCTCCCAGAGAAGCAGGAGTATGGAGACAAACCCGAGCTCTCCTGTTCAAGAACTGTCTTATTAAGGGTAGGACTAAGAAAAGCAGTGTCCAGGTAAGGGGGCAGTCCTTGGGTCCTGCTGCTGATGCATCCACAGTTACTCTGTGCTTAAATAATTCCCAAATCAGAGACAACTCTGGGTTTTATTGTGATGTTTATGAAGCTTCATGTTCTGCATTGAATTTTGGGTTGAAATAGGCTTTTCCAAAAGATGTTTTGTGATCCTTTGGTTGAAGATGTATCCTCATGTGTAAGGCTCCATACAGAAAAAATAAACAGTTCAGCCCTGTGTGTGGGTGTTGTGATGGTACTTCAGGATGAATTTTGAAGAGGAGACAGTGCAGTGCTTGGCTGGGCTTGTTTAGTGGTTCACAGCTTGTGTTTTGCTACTTCCCAAAGAGCACGAATTTGCAGATGTTTAAAGCTTGTAGAATTATCCCTTTGGGCCTTAAAATGGCTTTTTCGATTACTAATGCAGGCGATTAAAATCCTGCTTCAGCACCAGGGCAGGATTTTGCATTAAAATTGCTGTTGCACTGGAAACATCCAGGGAATTTCCCAGTCAAGTAACTGAGCTCACAGTCCCTCCTTTGAGCTCCGTGTAGGAGAAACCTGGGGAAGGTTTTACTTCCCCGACTGCTCTTTGAAATGCTCGTTTTTTTTCTTTCTCCAGGAGGTCCTTTTCCCTCTGTTTTTCCTGTTCTGGCTCATCCTGATGAGCATGATGCACCCACACAGGAAGTACGACGAGGTGGCCAACACCAACCTGGGCACCCTGGACGCCTCCCAGCTGGTGAACTTCGTCATTGGGTACACGCCACCCACCTGGATGGCACGGGAAATCATGAAGAAAGTGGCCTTTGATAACTTTGAGGATGGTATTCACACCCTAAATGTTGTGTTTTTCTCGCCAGGTCCCACTCTGTGCCTTGTGTTTGGAGAGGGAGCTCATGGGTGCTGCTAGCAGGAAAAATCTGTTTATTTTCCGTCCAAGTGAAGGCGTTGGTGGGGGATTTTTTGCTTGTTTTTCCTTGGGTGACAAATGTTCTGGCACTGCCACCTCGAAGTGATTCCCTTTCTCCTGGTGCAGCCAAAGTGCTGTGTGGCTGCAGGGAAAGGTTTGGATACAAAAAGCCCCTGAGCAGCTCTAGGACTGATTGACACCTGTCCTGTGACACCCTGGGGCAAACTCAGGGGGTGGTGCTGTCCTAGGTTGTGTTTTTTATCCTGGTGTCACTATGAAAACAACATTTTAAATTTTTTTAAAATGCTTATTAACACTTTGTCACCTCTCCTCTTGAAAGCAGTTTTCCTTTTCTTTTGCTGTTTTTTTCCCCCTGATTGTTTTTTTTCCCCCATTTGTTTTTTCCTGTTTTCTTCCTTCTGTTTGGTTTTCTTCACACTTGTTTGGGTTTTCATATTTATTATTTTTCTTCCATTTGTTTGGTTTTCCTGGGTTTTGTTTATTTTCCCCATTTGTTTGGGTTTTTCCTATTTGTTTTTCCATTTGTTTGGATTTTTCTCTTTGTTTGGGTTTTTAATTTGTCTGTGTCCTTCCATTTGTTTTTGTTTTCCTCCTTGTTTTTTTTTTTCCTATTTTTTTCTTTTATTTATTGTTTCTTTTTTTTTTCTCCAGTGCTCTGCCTGCTCACCTCACACATGTAGCAGGGACTTAACTCTCTGAACCCACTGATGTATTTTCAGTTTGTTATCTTTGATTCTCCTCTCTGTGTTCCTCCTGCTTCAGAGGAACCTGGCCTTGGACACTTCCAGGGGTGGAGCATCTGCAGCTTTTCTGGGCAACCTGTGCCAGGGCCTCGTGACCCTCACAGGGAAGAATTTCTTCCTAAAATCTAATCTAAACCTACTCCCTGTCAGTTTGAAGCCATTCCCCCCTTGTCATGTCATACATTATATATCTCCAAACTCAAATGATTAATGATTAACACAGTACTTTAAAAAACTGTTGCATGTTTTTTTTTCTCCCTGCTGTGCCAGTACCTAAATCAACACGGTAATTCCTTAATATCCCTCAGACATCATCACTGAGGAGTATTTAAGTGAGGAGGAGCTGCAAGAGGCCAGTGCTCTCAAACCCTCCAACTTCGTGGGGGTCGTGTTCAAGGATTCCATGTCCTACCAGCTGAGGTTCCACGACTCCATCGCCATGTCCTCCATTTACATGGAATCCAGAGGTAAATGGGAGCTCTCTCACGTGTTGCTCTGCAAGGGGAGAAACTGCAAAACCCTTTTCTAGTTTGGGGTTGTTGGTTTTTTTTGGCCTGGTGTGGCATATATTGATTTATGGAGGTTGTTTCTGGCGCTGTCAGGGGTGGCCTCGAGCTGCGCGTGGGGGACAGGGCAGGGGTGACTCTGGTTTTTGGCATTTTAACACAGAAACAGGGAGTCTTAGAGTGGCCTGGGCTGAAGGGGACTTTATGGATCCTCATTCCCTGCTTTATTCTGCAGCCAGCTGCTTCAACCTGCGGAAGGGCTGTGAGTCAGTGACCTACTGGAGCTCGGGGTTCACGGCGCTCCAGGCCTGCATTGATGCTGCCATTATAAAGGTAACTCTGGGAAATCCCATCATAAACCCATTTCGGGTGCTGTACCAAAAGGCCTGCAGAATTTGGCTCATTTTGGTGTCAGTATTGATCAGCAGTTCCACATCCCGCTCGTGGTGAGAGCAAATTTCATCCTTTCCAAGGGCTAGAAATGTCACGTGTGCTGATTTTTGCCTCCAGGTGTTCAGATGTTCTCCAGTTTCCCTGCTTTTGGATTGGGATTTGGGGTCTTCAGGTCCCTCCCTGCCAGTGGGGAGGGAGGTGGAGCTGAGCTGGAGCCTGGGATGGGGCTGAAAAATCAGGAGCAATCCCAAAATAACTCTTCCTTCTCTTCCCCTCAGCTGAAGACGAATCAGTCGGTTTGGGAACAGCTTGAACTGACGAGAGCAGTGGTTATGGGAGAGGCTGCTGTGGTGGAAATAGATAATTTCCCCCGTGCAATCATTTTAATTTACCTGGTGATCGCCTTCTCCCCATTTGGGTATTATTTGGCAATTCATATTGTGGCAGAGAAGGAGAGGAAGTTGAAGGAATTCCTGAAAATACTGGGACTCCATGACACTGCCTTCTGGTATGTGAGTGCTTAGTATAACTTGTTCTTTATGAAAGAATTATATATGTTTATAAAAAGAATTACTTGAAGAAAAACACTTCCTAGGAAAACTCTTCTATTGCATCCTTCATTTTTTAAATTGTTTTCAATCTGGTTAACTGAAAACAACCAACAAGGGAAATATTCTGTAAAATCAAACATAGAGACACTTGCAGTATTATGAAAATATGAATATTTTAGTAAGTAAACACCAGAGTAATAATGTTGCATTTATGCATGTAAAGCTGTGCCAGACTCAGAGGGATTAAATCTGATGATGTGTGAGGTTTTTATGTAGGTTTTTCATTCTCTTTAAATATTTTTGGCTCAGTACCTCCTTTCCCAGGGGCCCAACAGGTAAGCTGCAGTCTGTTCAGATCTTAGCAGCAGTTTCCCTGGCACATAATTAAATTAATCCAACTCTATAATTTTGACACGACAGAGTAGTCGTAGCAACAGGTTTTAATGTTTCCTTACCGTGATGGAAATTGTCCTGTGCAATGCAACGTTTTATTTCCCCCCCCAAATGAGAGGATGTGCTAATTTGAAATCACTGATAACTGAAGAGATAAAACCAGGTTTGGCTTTGCCCTTTCCTGCAGCGTTTTCACATCTGTCCCCAGTGCACCGAAACAGCCACCTGGACTTGCTGGAATGATTTTTTTTTTTAATTCTCTACTGAGGAAATGTGTCATTTTTTTACTACCTGTACACAAACCACCCTTGTTTCCTGAGGTCAGAGTTGCTCCCAGGCTCACAGCTCTCCTTTTCAGAAGAAAAGGATTTTATTACCTTGCCCGGCGACTGGAATGACTAGTGGATTAAATTTTAAATAGAATTTCTTGAATTATTGAAACCTACGACTCTGTTACTCTCTTTTGGTTATACCAGGGAATTAATTATGCAAGTTTGTTTTTTTTTTTAATATAATAGTGAATCACCTAATTGTGTGTCTTTAGCTGCTGTGGGTATCTGTGTGTGCTCTAGTGCTGAGAACAATTCCAGGGGTGTTTACAAGAGCTCTTTTATTTGGGGGCTCTTGTTTTGTTCCAAGCTTGGCCTTTGGTGCAGCTGTCTGGAATATTAAAGAATGGTGGTTTTAGCTATTTGTGTGGCCGCTTCAGGCTGGGGATTCACTGCCTGGTTTCTGTTCTTTCCCCCCTTTTGTTCCTAGGCTTTCCTGGGTGCTGCTCTACGTGAGCCTGATTTTTGTCATGTCCATTCTCATGGCAGTGATCGCCACGGCCTCTTCCCTCTTTCCCCAGAGCAGTGCCTTTGTGATATTTCTCCTTTTTTTCCTGTATGGAGTCTCCTCAGTAAGTATTCCTGGTCTTGTTAAACTCAGCCATCCCACCCCTGTGGGTTTTATTCCCTTCCCCCCTGATCTTGTTCTCTCTCCTGAAGCATTTGGGACGAGCTTTGCTTCTGTAGGGCCGAAGAGTGCTGGGTGTCTTACCTGTCCCATCCCCTTTCTTGGTTCTTCTCCAGTCCAGGATGTTCCTCAGGTGTCACCCATCACTATGGGAAAGACATTTCCCTACTGAAATATCTGGGTTTATAATAATCAGTCTTTGAGCTGAAAACACTGTACAGAACCATTTTGCAGTCCAAACCCACGTCCTCTTCAAAACATTTGTTGTTACTGTATAGTGTAATGCTAAAACCCTAATTAAAGCTCAGAGAATTATATTAGAATGTATAGCTGGCAGATTTCCTGCCTGAGTTTATGAGCAGCCAGTGCCCAAGTAGGTATTTGTTTGCTGTCACTGGCAGAAGGGACACTCGCCAGGGTGGAGGTGCACACTCAGCTCTATAAAAGAAAAATTAGGAGCCATAATTGTTTTCTGTGCTCTGTCTCCTGGCATCCCTGGGAGATCTGTCCCTCCTGATGTTCTGGAGGGATATGAAAGCCACGTAGGTGTGGCACTTGAGGACACGCTTCAGTGGCAGCCCTGGCAGTGCTGGGGAAGCAGTTGGACTCGATGACCTGAAAGCTCTTTTCCACACAAAATGATTCCATGATTCTGTGTGGGTGAAAGCTGTCATCACTGTACCAGGAAAACAATATTATCAGAGGCAAAATGGCATTTTATCTTAGTTTTCCTGTACCTGTATTATTATTCGTAAAACAGCACCTTCCTCTCTGGTTTTTTTTTGAACTCAGGTTTTCTTCGCCCTTATGCTGACACCTCTGTTTAAGAAGTCAAAGCACGTGGGGATAGTGGAGTTCTTGGCCACGCTGGCTTTTGGCTTTGTGGGCCTTAATATTGTCCTGCTGGAGGATTTCCCCAAATCTTTCGTGTGGTTTCTCAGCCCTTTGTGTCAGTGCAGCTTCTTGATCGGTGTTGCACAGGTAAAGAACCACCAGCTCCCCATCACCCCTTTGTACTGGACCATTTTCGAATAGATCTTGATGGAGGTACTCTTAAATATTTATTTTATTTCTAATAAGCTGGTGATGGTGGGGGGAAAATGCCAATTTTAATAACTTCCCCATGGAATTTAATGTCAGGCACCGTCAAGGAGCTGTTATTTTTGGTGTTTGTTGCTGTGATCTCAGTCACTTTCTCATTATTTTTGTTTCTCTTGCCAGGTTTTTGCACTGTGCTGTTGTGTCTTTCAGGCTGACCCAGTGCTGGTGTGTAACATCTCCCTCTCCCTGTGCAGGTCATGCATCTGGAAGATTACGAAGATGGGGCAACATTTGCAAATATAAGTGATGGTCCTTACCCGCTCTGTATCTGTCTTATTCTGTTGGTGCTGGACAGCATCTTCTACCTGCTTGTAGCTGTGTACCTTGACCAGGTTATCCCAGGTATGTTCCCAAGAGCTGAACTGTGCAAGGATCACCAATTCCTGCAGTCCTGAGCAGGCTGGTGGCACCTCTCCCTTAAATTCACCTGTGGAGAAAGGAGGCAATGCTGTTTCCAGACAGATTTTTATGCTGTTCCTCAGAATACTTTTAGCTGAAATAATTTATTTTCTGTTAAAACCATGAGGTGTGAGGAGGGGTTTTGGACCTAAAAAGCAAAATTTTTCCCTCTTTCTAGAGGAAAAACTTCCTTACTGGGCTAATGAATGCTTTGGCCTTTAAAATTTGCCCTTTGAGGGTTGAAAATCGAAGACTCCTCTGCCTGTTCCAGACTTTTCCCTGTGACAGGAGTGGTTTAACATGAAACACAGAATAAAGTTGTTAATCTTACCACTCAATCCTAGTTAAGCCCCCTCGGCTCCGTTCACCTCTGATCCCTCTGGATTTGTGTTACTGTGTTTTAAGTCACCGTTTTTTTTCAGCCCTGGGGATTTCTCTTGCACAGGAGGAGGTTTGCACTATATGTGTTTAAACTCCTGGCGAACCTGGAGCCCGCCAGCGGCACTGGTGGCGGCGGTGGCTGAAGTGCAGGTGGTTAAAGTGGGCTGAAGAAATCCCTCTGGAACAGAGGCGCAGGGTGGGGCTCGTGGACCTTCCGCGGGAGAGCTGAAACCCGAGAGCTGAGGAATATCTGATCAGAGACTGTGGGATTTTCCCCGTGTTCCCTCCAGGGGAGTTCGGGCTGCGCCGTGCCCCGTTCTTCTTCGTGAAACCCTCGTTCTGGTCCAAGCACAGGAAGAATTACAGGGAGCTGTACGAGAGCAGCGTCAACGGCAGCTTGAGCTTCAGCGAGATCGTGGAGCCCGTGCCTTCGGAATTCCAGGGGAAAGAAGCCATCAGGTACGGCCCCTGCCCCGCCCTGCAGCAGATGAGCAGACCCTCTGGGTTCCCTGGGAAAAAATTTTTTTTTTTAACGTGGAATTTGAAAAATCCCCTCGTAGTTCTGCCCTGGTTGGATTCAAATAGCATATGGTATGCATTGCAGAGAGCCCGGCGTGGCTCCCTCCCAGTGAATCCCCGTTGTCAGTGGATGCTCTCCAAGGATAAATCACTGGGCTTAAAGAGAGGGTTTGCTTGTGGATGGTTTTCCTCTGGTTGGAGTCCTCTCCAGCCCGGCTGGTTTTCCATTCCCTCGGTTTCACTCGGGCCACGGGCGGCGTAAGCGGTTGCAGATGTTGGAGCGTCTGCTCTGCTGGGAGGGTTTAGTTTCTGGTAACACGAATTTTTAGGACAAAAAGCCGAATTCTAGGTTTGTGTGAAGGCTGTGGTGGTCTCCATAGACCAGAGGGGATCTTCCTCATGGTTTTACCCAGCTGCCACATACAAGAGAGTGAAAGGAAACTGAGAAGAAATAGATGTCCCCGCTCTCATCTTTCGTGCTGTGCTGTGTGTCACCTGCTGTCCTGCATCTGGACTTGCATCGTGTGCTTTGTGGTGTTTCTCGGATGTTATTTTCAATGTCTTCCTTGTTTCCACCATTTTCCAGTGGCATAGCCTGACGGGAGATGGGGAGCTCTGCATCTTTACTCCTGGTTGGCTCCACTAGTCTCAAATGAATATTTGAGCTCAGTGACCAGAACAAGTCTTATGTTGTCCACACCATCCATGTCTCTTTGGGCACCTGCCATGGGCTCAAGGGTCCAGTTTTAATCCTGATGTTCACATGAGAACACTGTGGCCGTTGCTGCTTTAAGTCCATCCACCCTGGACTCTTCCCATATCATCCCTTCAGCAGCTCTCTAGAATTTTCACACTATCTTGTCATCTTTACATGTACAGGTTTTGTTTTCTTTCATACCCAGTTCTCCTCCCCACTTCTCGCCCATAACCCACTCCCATCCTCATTTCCAGGGCAGCCAGGCTTCCAAAACCCATCCTGAAGGATGGGTGCCTTCAGGTTTTTCTTATTTGGAAAACCAGTGGGGCTGGAAGGTTTTTACCTTTCTTGGAGAGAAAGATACCTGCTTTCTTTTACCTAATTTTGATGAAGAGCTGTCAGTAATCACATCTTTGCAGCCTGTTCTATTAAAACCTCTTTTCTATGTAATTTCTCTGGAGTGTTTTGTTGTATTGTGCAACCACTGGGGAGTAGCTGTTCCCTTTCCTACCTTGAGAAACCTCTAGTGTGTTGTTCTACCGTGTGAAAGAGGCACAGATTTTAAAGAATTCAATTTGTCAACACAGGAAATACCTTAGAAGGTGATCAGAAAAAGCTTTCTGATGCCAGGGTGGAGATGGGCAAAGCTCATCAGGATGTCCTGTCTCTTGAAATGCCTCGATGGGTCTTGAACGTGTCTGGTGCCAGTTTAGTCTGATCATCTTGTTGTGCCTGTTGCCAAGTATTGATCATTCAAAATGCCATATAAAGATCCTGAAACAGTTTGTACAATGACGTGTCTTCTTTCAGAATCAGCTGTGTTCAGAAAACATTCAGGAAAAAGGGGGAAACTGTGGAGGCTCTCAGAAGTAAGAACACTTTAGCTTTTTAGCTGCTTGTCAGATGCAGAGGAGCAATAGCTGAATTGCTGAGTGACCTTTTGTGTTTCAGTTCAGGCTTTTTGGTTTCTTTTAGAGGGGTGGGACCTTGGAGCGTGAATGCCAGATGTGCTTGTGTGTGTATTTCTCTCACAGCTTGGGAAGTAATTTTGTTTAGAACAGCACCCCAAGAAGTGAACCCTTCTATCAGTAAGGAAAGCCTACTGTTATCATCCCTGTTTTTCCTCCTCTGCCCATGTAGTGATATGATCTTCCCTGCCCCTCCTCCCTGATATTTTCATCTTGTTTCCCTGTGTGGCTTTTGGATGTGGGTGCAGGGCCCGGCCGTGGAGGTAAGGTGTGCCCCCAGCAGAGTGTGAATGCATACCCCATATGTCAGTATTTGAATTTACCTCTGCCTTGGGAGCTGGCTCCAGGTGCCAGGAGCACAGCCCTGACATCTCCTCCTCCTCTGCCCCGGGGACCAGATTTGTCCTTTGACATCTACGAGGGTCAGATCACGGCTCTGCTGGGACACAGCGGCACCGGGAAGACGACGCTGATGAACATCCTCTGTGGGCTGTGCCCACCCACGGATGGTGAGTCCTCAGGGCTTTCGGGTGCCCTGCTTTCAAAACCAGAGCTCGTGACCTTTTATGGTTATTTCAGGAGGCACCAGAGTTTGAAACAGAATCACAGAATCCCAGGCTGGTTTGGGTTGGCAGGGACCTTAAAGCTCATCTCATTCCAACCCCGTACTGTGGGCAGGGACACCTTCCACTAGACCAGGGTGCTCCAAGCCCCGTCCAACGTGGCCTTGAGCACTTCCAGGGATGGGGAGTCCACAACCTCTCTGGACAACCTGTGCCAGTGCTTCACTACCCTTAAAATAAAGAATTTCTTTGTAATATCTAATCTAGCCCTGCCCGCCTTCATCTTAAGGTCTTTCCCCCTTGCCCTGTCACTCCATGCCCTTGTGAAAAGTCCCTCTCCAGCCTGCCTGTAATCCCCTCTCAGACCGACCCTATAAGGTCTCCCAAAGCTCACTTTCAATTCATATCCACATTCACCTGCTCTCTGGCTGTAAAGACTTTCTTCCTAGATCGCTCCTGGATTTCTTTTAATTCTTGTTTTAGGGTTTGTCTCTGTCTATGGGCACAGAGTCTCGGAGATCGACGAGATGCTGGAAGTGCGGCAGATAACGGGGGTGTGCCCTCAGTCTGACATACACTTCGATATTTTAACTGTGGAGGAGAATCTCTCCCTGTTTGCTGCCATTAAGGGAATCCCTCAGAATGATTTGATTCAGGAAGTAAGTCACCTGGGCACAGGTATTGTCTTACATGTTTGCTTCTAACCTGTAGATGAAAATACCCTTTTAGACAAGTTTGCAGGGAAATATTACTTCATGGTGCAGTAGACAAAGAGGTACAGACAGATATTTTGGCAAAGATAAACTGTTAAAAACAAATTTTATTTCTTTTTTTAAGCAGTAAATGTGTTTCTTGTGTTTTCAAGGTGCAGAAGGTGTTGTTGGATTTGGAGATGCAGCCCATCAGGGACAATCAAGCTAAAAAACTAAGTGGGGGGCAGAAGAGGAGGCTGTCAGTGGGAGTTGCTGTTCTTGGGAACCCCAAGGTGAGAGTGATGGAGTTGTTCCCAGCTTGGCATCACTGATACATTAATGGTCTCTTGTCTAAACCAATTAATACATATAATAACATGTAAGATACAGCAATTGTTACTTTCAGCATCTGTTGCTCCTTTTTTTTTTTTTTTTCCTTCCTTTATGGCTTAATTAAAATCACTTTAATGACTCAGCCTTTGTGCTTGAGGCTGTTAAAGGCTCAGGTAATGGCAGTAACTCTGGATTTGATGTCTTTGGGAAATAAACAGTGTGACAAGTTTTCTGTAATTTCTGGCAGGCAACATTTAGCCCCCAACAGTCAAATTGTTGGATACTTTCCTCACAAACCCATCCAGGAGCAGGAATGGAGCCAGGGAGCTCTTTTGTGTTACAGCTCTGTGATTTCTGGCCTGTGAGAACGGGGAGTGTTTTGAGATGTGTGTTTAAAAGTGATGTGTGTGACAGTTCCTGGGGGTTTTAAAAGCAGGTGTGTGTATTTTAACCCCCCCTTAGGAGAAAAAGTGAACCCACAGCTAAATTGTTAATTCTAATATGTAATTGTGTTAGAACCAGAATAAAACAGACTATGGCATTAAGTTATTATAGGATTTTTCCATCTGTCACAACAGGAGATGGATTTACTCAAAGTGTAGTGGCAGCAGCTGCATCACTTAGTCTAGGGATGTTCCTTATATATTTTAGAGGAATAACTGACAGGCTTCAAACAAAACCCCCTGGATCTGTAGGGGTTCCTGAGGTCAGTGCCCGTGGCTGTGGCTTTGACAGCACTCCTGGTTTTGCACCAAGGTTCTGCTGCTGGACGAGCCCACGGCCGGGATGGATCCGTGCTCGCGTCACATCGTCTGGAACCTCCTGAAGAACAGGAAAGCCAACTGTGTGACCGTGTTCAGCACCCACTTCATGGACGAGGCAGATATCCTGGCTGGTGAGATGCTCTGCCACCCTGGGGCACCACACCACGGAACGCACACGTGTTTGAAACGCGTCATTCAGTTTTGGAGGAAATTCTCAGTCTTCCGCTTCAAAGGGGCCTTCTTGACTTCTGTTTCCAGATCGCAAAGCCGTGATTTCTCAAGGGATGCTGAAGTGCCTCGGATCTTCTCTCTTTCTCAAAAGCAAGTGGGGCATTGGCTACCGCTTGAGGTAAGTGTTCTGTGGTATTTCTGTGCCATCAGGTTGTTGGTTTTTTTACTGTGTTGCAATCTCTAAGGTAGCACCCTCTTTTCTCCCCTCAAAGAAAATCCTTTTACCATCTTGAATGATAAAATTGAGTGTTTGGTGACTGGTGCTCTGCTGGCTGATAGTTGTGGTGCAGTGTCAGGAGAAGGTCAAGCTTTGAACCCCCAGTTTCTGGTGCTGTGTTTTCAGCATGCACATCGATGCCTATTGCAACACGGAAGCTACAACCTCTCTGATCAGGCAGCACATCCCTGCAGCCACCCTGATCCAGCAGAACGATGAGCAGCTCGTGTACACCCTCCCCCTCAAGGACATGGACAAATTTGCAGGTACTGATGGGTTTTTGTGCTGCAGGGGTGAGTGTCTGCCGAGGGGAAATCCATCAGGCGTGGCTGTAGCTGCGCCTCTTGGTAAAAAGTGTCAGTTCTGCATTTATCTGGTTTTATATGTGGTATTATTTGGCTGATGGTGAGTCAGTGAGGTCTTTCTCAGGTGAGCGGGGACCTTCTTGCTTCCTCCAGGGGGGCTGTGGGGTGTCAGAGGGATGTGGGTGCCTGGCAGCAAGTGCTGGGGTGATGAGACCCTTTCACCCAACCATCCTTTTGTCCTACAGAAGCATCATCTTGTTGCAGAGGGTTTTAATAAGCCAGGCTGGCCTCCAGTGGGAATCCAGCAAGCCCCAAATCCTACAAAAATCAGCAACCCTTGTGAGAGCTGCAAAGAGCATCATAACAAACAAAAGCAATCTGTGAAGTCAGTGAAATGATAACCTCTGAACCAGTAATGCTGCCTGTGTCACTGCCTTGAAAATTCAGTGATGAGAGGGAGCGTGGAGCAGATGTGAGGATTTCACTAGATGGCAGCAATTATCTGATCAGTCCTGTGCAGAGCTCCTTGTTCACCTCCCAGAAATAAATGGAATAAACACAGTGTCCTCTGTGCCATGTGGAAAGTGAAGGGGAGAATCAATACTGATGGGAATATGCAGCTGATATTTCATAAGTGGGTTTTGTTTTTTCCCTGCTGCATCTGAGTTAATAATTTATTAGCTTTGCCTTTAGCAGCCACATTGTGTACTTTCTGAAAACAGGCACCTTTTATGTAAGATGGAATCAATTCCCCCAAACTGTTGCAAGGAGAAGCCAAGGTTGGGAATGTGCCTTGGTTGGTGGGGCAGAAGAAATTGCAGAGATTGGAGCAGCAGCATCAGGGATCCAGCTGCTCTTCCCATTTTATGCATTTGCATTTCCCTTCAGCCCGACCTTGGCTCTAAGCTCCTCTTTTTAAGTCCTTTATTTCACAGGACTGACCAAAGAGTCCAATAGCATTTGTCATCCACGGGTATTAATTAGTGCTCTCTCTGAACCTCATCCTGCCTGTCCAGGATCTCCTGCCCAGTTAACCTTGCTTTACACATCTGGGAATTCTTTTTATATGCATAGAAGTATGTATTTTATACAGATAAAAAGTTACTCAGTGGTTTTATTTGTAAAATCCCTTTGTGCCTGGCAGGGATTTAGGTGGGATGACCTGTCCTGCAGACCCTGTGTGATGCTACCAGGACAGGGGCTCCTGAGGCTACCCAGAGGCAGCTCTCAGCCCAGGAGCTTTAGGATGCTGAAATGGTTTTCATCAACACCACAGCTTCAGGAAAACCTGCCACATTTCCCTGACCTCAGAGATTGAAGTTTAGTGCTAAAAGAGGGAGAACCAACCTTGAGAACTTGGTTCTCGAGCCGTGACCTGCGTCTTCATCTTTAAACACTGATATTTCTATGTCAGTGCTTTTTCCAGGGCTTTAGGGATGTGTCTGATGTGCTTGAGTCTCTCTCAGGAGGTGATGGAGCACAGTTGCAGGGTAGTTACATGTCATATCTGTCGCCAGGGTTGTTTTCTGACCTGGACACCCACTCCCACCTGGGCGTTATCACCTACGGCGTGTCCATGACCACGCTGGAGGATGTCTACCTGAAGCTGGAAGTTGAGGCAGAGATCGACCAAGCAGGTGGGGTGGACCAGGAATGTTTTCTTGTTTTCCCTCGTGTTTGATTTAGTCGCAATTAGTGTGGAATTGCCACTGCCAGGAGGAGGTAAGAGTAACAACTCCCCTCCCGAGGTGCTGCATCCAGCACGTGGGGCTCTTTTGGCCTCATAATGCTCCAGGCTGCTGAAATATTTAACATGAAACCCAGGAAAAAGCAGTGAATTGGGTGGGAGGTGGTTCTGGGAGGATCCAGGGGGAAAAAAGCTTTCTACTTATTAATTTTTCATCCAGCACACTTACATCTGACTCCTCTGCTTTACAGTCACATATTTAATGACTTGCTTTTTAAAATGTCCTTTATTTTCCTAATGGACTCTGCTTTCAAGAATTTATAAATGCACAGCATGAAATTAATTTGCAACTTTCTGCAACGTTAGAGGCTGCACTTAAGGCTGAAACAGCTCAACTTGTCTCACTTCCCCTCCTTTGAAATTAACTTTCAATTCAAATGATAAGTAGAATAGGTTTAATGTTATTCCAGAATTAAGAAATTCTTTTTTTGATGTTAAATTTGAATGGTTTAAGCTATTTCAATAGTTCTAAAGCTTTCTGTGTGATACAGACTTACTAGTGTAAGTAAGTATATATACTCTGTAGGGTATATATAGTATACTGGTATATAAACTTACTAAGTTAAGTAGAATTACTACCCTGCTCCACAAAGTTTGAGTGAGAGGATTTAACAGCTGAATATCCTGGTGTTGAGTAATACATGGATGCCTGCATCAGTGTCAGTGGCCTTGGGGTTGAGAGATTGGGGTGGGATGGGATGGGTTCTTCAGTAGGAAGGACCACCTGGCTCCTCCACCTCTCCCATTTCAACCCTGTAGCTCTGTGAGAGCATCGACTCTGGAGAGTTCTCCTCTCCCCTTTTCCAGATTACAGCGTGTTCCACTCCCAGCAAGTGCAGGAGGAGATGGATAACAAATCCCTGGATGACATGGAGCAGAGCCTGCTGATGCTGTCGGAGACAAAGGCACCAGCCATGAGCAACACAGCCCTGTGGAAGAAGCAGGTTTCCACCATAGCCAAAGTGCATTTCCTTACCCTGAAGAGGGAAAATAAATGTGTGAGAGTTATGTAAGTACTGGGATACCCAAGTCTTAAAACCTGTTTGAATGACACCAGAGAAAGGGCAGGATTTGAATCATTTTTTTTTCACGTGCTTACTGGTTTTTAAATGTAAATATGAAGCTGTTATTTTTGTTGAAGACATTCTTTTTTGGGGGTGAGGGAGATGTTTTATTAACGTGCACATAAACTGGGCTGGCTTTCGCTGGATTTTAATAAACCCCAAACTTTTATTTCTTTTCAGGTTGTTGCTTTTTCTGATATTTCTTGTCGTTCAGATTTTATTGTTTTTCATACACCACATCATCAAAAATTCTGTAGCTGCTATCAAACTTTCCCCAGATTTGTACTTGCTGAAGCCTGGAGAGAACTATCACAAGTACAGGAGTCGGCTTCTGCTGCAGAACTCCACAGGTAGGGGAGCAGCTCCTGTCTCCACCTCTCTCTTTAGTGTAGCTGCTTTTGGGATTGGGGACAAAATTTTCCTGGAAATTAACCCAGATGAACAGTTCTGAAGTACCCAGAGATGATAAAAAGTGAATATCCTTTGTGCTATTGGGTTTGGTTTGGGGATCTTCCTCCTCCTCCTGTGCCCAGTAGCCTTTTTCTTGCTGTGTTAGAGGATGATTCACATGAAGGAATTGGCCAGAGATGTTTAGATACATCAACATTTGACTTGCACAAACTTACTGGAGAATGTAACAAAAAAA
>JAYRBT010000043.1:2344048-2355638 GCA_036023395.1 Myiotriccus ornatus
TGAAGGAATTGGCCAGAGATGTTTAGATACATCAACATTTGACTTGCACAAACTTACTGGAGAATGTAACAAAAAAATTTTTCCTGAGTTCTTTGGAGGCTGTTGAGTGGGAAACCAAAATAAAATACTTTGTGTTGTTCAGAATAGCAGTTAAAGGAAACAGTGATCTGTCAGGGGTTTATATCAGTGAGAAAATGCATCAGTAATTTTGTGTAAAATGCTGCAAGCTGGTGATAAGGAGGGATTTCTAAGCCATGGAGATGTGGCACTCAGGGACATGGTTTAGTGGTGGGCTTGGCAGTGCTGGATTAATGGTTGGACTCACTGATATTAAAGCTCTTTTCCAGTTTAAGTGATTCTGTGTTTTCTCTGTTCTCACCAGAATCGAATATCGATGACATTGTCCGCTCCCTTGGGAGCATGAACATACTCTTGGAGATGTTCAATGACAGTGATTATGTCTCAGCTGCACCTCACAGTGCAGCTTTAAACGTGCTTCCCCTTGAATCCAGACAGGTGAGATGGACAGACTGGCTGGGCTGTGCCCCCAAAGAGCCCCCAGGCAGCTGGTGGGGGCTGGTTTGTGATACTCTTACCTGGAAAGCAACTGCTGAGTCAGAGAATCAAGTAATAATACATAGTATTCCTTATACAAAAGGCCTGAAAAGAGGACTTGTATTAACAGAGTGGAAATATTAGAAAAATAAATGTTATTCCATAATTATAATTATAATAGGCCAATCAAACTTCCATCCTCCTTTCTTCCCCAGAAGGACACAAAAAGCCAAGAAAAGTGTTTTATTTCACAAGAGACCTGACATAGGAATTTTTTTTTATATTTCTTTTTCCTTATACTGTCTGAATTACACAATCTGACAGAAGTGCAATTCCACGGTGCTCTCATGTGTAAAGAAAAATGAGCTTCTTGGATCTTACGTGTCCTTTTCCGTATGGCCACTGAAGGGCTGTCGGGAAGATGTGAACTTTGGGGTTGTATTTAATCCCCCAGCAAAGGAACTGCTTTGCAGTCTGCCAGCTCTGGCTCTTGTTCCCATTTTACTCATTGACACTGCTCACATCAGTGAGCCAGTGCAGCCCCTCAGCTCCTGTAAATTTTTGCCTGCCTGGTTTTTAAATCCATTAGCGAGAACATCCGAGTGTGGGGTCCTCGTGGGTTTTGTTTTTCAGGCTGTAATTGTCTGGAGTGTCATTTGTCATAGTGTCACTGTTCCATAAAACATGCTGGGAATTTATTCCAAATAATTTCTTCTCTGTGAACACGACTGTTTTCCTGAATTAGGTTGTGTGTTACAACCACTGTGAGCAGCCCGGAGCTTCTTGCAAAGCAGACTCAATTATGCAAAGATTTATTTTTTTTTCCCAATGCTGAGGTTTAATTAAGGAGAGCCCTGTCAGGGAATTGCCCTTCGTGCAGAAGAATTAATACAGCACATACTTTTCTTCCCAGAATTATGCTTTCACCATCGTATTCAACAGCACCATGGTGCACTCCCTGCCAGTTTTGATGAATATTGTCAGCAATCTCCTGCTGCGCAGCTTAAACATGACTGAGAGCATCCAAATCTGGAGCAACCCCTTCATTCAGGTGAGCAGCATCCCAAAAGTCACCCTGAAACACAGGGTGGGCGGCAAAGCATCCCTGGAGTGAGAGGGGGAGTGCAGAAACACCCCAGAAACCAAGGGAAAAGCTGGTTGGGTATGAAAGGTGCTGGGTTTTGCTCTGCAGGATGTGGAAGTGGGGAAGAAAAGGGCTTGGAAAGAGGACGTTGTGTTGGGAATTAAAGGCTGTACAGGGCTTGGGGTAACCTGGTTTAGAGGAAGGTGTCCCTGCCCGTGGCAGGGGGTGGAACTCACTGATTTCTAAAATTCTTTCCAACCCAAACCACAAATCCATGATCCCATGAATTTGTTGTGGTTTGTTAGACGTGACCTGCAGTTGTGGGTCTTGCTGCCTCCTGTGCAGAGCTGGGGTGGCCTTTGGGAGAGGAGAGGACCTGCAGCAGGAGATAAATGCTCTAGAAGTTCATTAGCTATTATTTTATATTCCCCATATAAACACTCCCAGAACTTCCCTGGGTATTTCTCTTCGTGCTGCAGCTCAGGTGATGTTGGCGTAGACAGAATTTATGTTTTAGCATTTACAATCACGTTGCAGTGCTTAAGGTGATGTTTTGATCCTGCACATGCTGGCACTGAAGAACTCTGGTTTATGTTCCAGAACCTTCCAGACACGATTTTCAGGCTGGAGATCTACTTTGAAGCTGTGTTGCTGGGGATCATCATCACTGGAATGCCGCCCTATTTTGCCATGGACAACGCGGAAAACCATAAGGTGACTGCCAGGCGTTGAGCCAGAGATGCACGAGAAGTTAAAAATCTTGGGATTTTGGGGGGAAAACCTGAAGAGGATTTTAAAAATAGTGCCTTGAGAGGCAGCATGGATGGGATGGCTGTTTGCTGCCTGGGCTGGAGCAGATTTGGGAAAAGCTAAAATTGGCAATAACCGGGTAACA
Organism: Myiotriccus ornatus; assembly: GCA_036023395.1. NCBI lineage: Eukaryota > Metazoa > Chordata > Aves > Passeriformes > Tyrannidae > Myiotriccus > Myiotriccus ornatus. The sequence continues at coordinate 2,346,583 of JAYRBT010000043.1, forward strand.
CCGGGGCAGATTAACGTGGCACTGATTTTAATTGCTGTGTAATTAACACTGTGTTTTCTTCTGTTGCAGATCAAAGCCTACACACAGCTGAAGATTGCAGGGCTCTATCCCTCTGCTTACTGGACTGGCCAAGCCATCGTCGACCTCCCACTGTTCTTCTCCATCCTCGTTCTGATGATCGGGAGCCTCTTCGCCTTCCACTACGGAGTTTATTTCTATGTGGGCAAGTTCCTGGCTGTGGTGAGTGTGGTAGGGAAGGGAGAGCCTGGTTACCTTGTTTTCTGCAAGTGTTTATTTTTCTTAGGTGTTTCAGCCCAATTTTTCCAATGGATTTACAGGGAAAGCTCCCAATTAAAGCCACAGGCACTGAGGCTGCACCAAAGGCACAATACTCTTTTGTGGGGAGAATTTTTCAAATCTTGGAGTTTCATTTGGAGCTGGAGTAATAAAGCTTTGAAATACCAGTGTTTTCCAAGGAAATGCTCCTTCCTTTTCTCCCTGCTTTCCCAGCCTGCTTTGTGCTCTTTGCTGTGACTGATAATTGCTCTGTTTGCATCCACGCGCTGCTAATGACAAGGTCACAGTGACTTTGAGCACAGCCCGTCTCTGCAGTGAACTGCAGCATGTGATTAAACTGAAGGCACCACAAGACTTTGTGTCTTTGATATTCAGAGCGGGCTTCCCCGTGAGATTGGCTGTTATTGGGAGGAATCAGCTTTTCCTTGCTGCTTTCCCGAGAAGCTCCGAGATGATCAGGTTTGAGATGTGCCTGGTGTGCTGCGGGGCTGGTTCTCTCCCCTGGTTTTAATTTCTACAGAAATGCCAAGGTAGAACTCTTACTGTTTGCCAGAATCTTAAGGTCAGCATTTATGGGAGCCTGTGTTATAAAAAAATGGGAAAGAGTTTAAAGGAGGGAGTTTAAAGTTCCTGCCTCTCCTCACACTCTTGCACTTGTGTCTCTAATAATATATGTACCAAGGCAGCAAAATATATCAAATTAAGTGACAAAGATGAATCCAGAGTTATGTATCACACCAAAGTAATTCCAATTGCTACTTAAACAAGAAATTCTTGCTGCACATTCCTGAGAAACCTTCCCTGTGTTTGCAGATTTTTTGCCTGATTGGTTACGTCCCCTCAGTTGTGCTCTTCACTTACGTGGTCTCCTTCACCTTTAGAAAAGTCCAGAACACAAAAGAATTTTGGTCATTTATATTTTCAGTGGTGAGTAACTTGACCTCGAGTCGGGATAACAGGGAAGATTGGTGATCTCCAAAGCCACAGCAGTTCATTTATTTAGCTGTCTGCCCTTAATGCACGGGAAATGTAACACATTTACCAGTGTCTCTATCTTACTGTCACATCCTAAATGATAAAAGCTTTAAAAAATATGATTCAAATTACTTAACTTCTGCTTAGAGAATCTGGGCTGAATGAAAATTGATTTTTTTTTCACTTTATATTGTACAGACAGCCTTGCTCTGCACAGTTGTCACTGAAGTGGCCTTTTTTCTGGACTATTACCTGGTAACCACCGTCCTGCATTACGTCTTCTCCATCTTCATTCCTATTTATCCTCTTATTGGCTGTCTGATTTGTTTTATAAAGGTAAGGGGACACAGGGGATCCTTTTCAGAGCACTTGTAGCTGGCTGGGGTTGGGGAGTATCTTTAGTGTATCATCTGTAGCCATTTAACATGTGAAGAGTAGCAATTGCTGGGGAAGAAAAACCACCTTTTTCCTGTTAAGCAAAATATTTCAGTTTTAAAATGAGAAAGCAGCAAGTTTTCCATTAAATTTCCTTCCAGTACCTGAAGGGAACCTACAAGGGAAGATGAAGGAGGGACTTTTGAGAAGAGTGTGTAGTGAGGGGGGGTGTTTTTAAATTGAAAGAGAATAGGGTTACATTAGATATTAGGCAGAAATTCTTCCCTGTGAGGGTGGGGAGGCCCTGGCACAGGTTGCTCAGAGAAGCTGTGGCTGCCCCATCCCTGGAGGTGTTCAAGGCCAGGTTGGACGGGGCTTGGAGCAACCTGGGATAGGGGAAGGTGTCCCTGCCCATGGCAGAGGGTGGAATGAGGTGATCTTTAAGGTTCTTTCCCACCCAAACCATTCCATGATTCCATGATATCAAAAGGAAAACCACGTGTTTCTCAGAGAGAAAACCCCACGATGGGTTTTGGGACTTGGTGGTTTGAAACCAGGAGCAGCCCCAGGGATTTGGATGGAGCTTTATTGGTGTCAGACTCGTGCAATCTGAGCAGAGCTCAGAAAGTGCTTGAGCACCATAACTTAAATGGCTGCTGGAGATCAAATACACAGCCTCTGGTAGGTGATTATGTGGGTTTTTTTCCCTGAATTTTCAGGTCTCCTGGAAAGGCAAACGGAAGAGTGGGGGATACTACGACCCGTGGGACCGACTGCTGGTGGCAGTTCTGGCTGTGAGCATGGCAATTCCATTATCTGCCTTATTTTCCCTAGGGAATTGCTGGCTCCTGCTGGGAGCCCCTTCTGTTCACATCTTTGTTAATAAAGATTTGATCTACTGCTCAGCATTGCTGAGCCTGCAGCTCCTGCAGCCTGCTGAGCAGAGTCAGTAAAGCTCAACATCTGCTGCCTCAGTGGCCTGAGTAACACTGCCAGTATTAATTCTGATTATTGTGGGAGTCTGTGCTGATGGAGCAAGTACTCCAGAGCAGGGGCAATCCCTTCTCTCTCCAAACCCCCCAAATAATTGCCTTTAAATCTGAGCAGACTTTGATTGTGCATCCTCAGACCCGCTGGGCAGTGTTTAATGATGTATTTAACGTGCTTGGAAACACCAGCACTTCTGTGGTGGTGCAGAGCTGGAGGAGCTTCGTGTCCCTCATCACACTGGTGGGGTCGCCTGTAGGGTCACTGGCAGTGCTCCCAGTAACCAGGGTGGTGTTTGTCTGCTTCAGCCCTACTTGCAGTGTGTCGTGTGGCTCTTCCTGCTGAGGTGCTTCGAGCTGAAGAACGGGGGGAGGACGGTCAGAGAGGATCCCTTTTTCAGGTGTGTCTCTTTAAACAGCCTTTTTTTTTCTTAAAGCAGTGGTGCAAAGAAACTGGAGTGTGCAGTGGGAGAAATACAATAACTTCCATGATATTCCATCCCAGGTGTCTGAGAAATTTGTTTCAGTTGTGTGAAATTCAGGCACTGAAGGGTGGATACAGGGGTTTTTTTTCTTTTAAAGTTATATCAGTGCAAAATCAGGAATTTTGTAAGCATGTTCCCTGTATAAAAACAGGGGGACTGCCTTTCCCATTGCGTGACCAGAGATGCCATAACTCCACAAAGGTGACACGGTGACAGTCCCTGGCGGCTCCTCCTGCTCTCGGATGAGCTGCAGGAATCTGTTCCCCCTGGGCCTGGCAAACACAAATGGCTTCCAGCATCAAAGCCCTGAGCCAGCCTCAGCTCAGTGTTGTTTTCCTCCCCTTCAGAAAATGCTTCACAAAAGCCAGAACCTGGAAGTTCCCAGATGTGCCACACGAGGAGAACGAGGATGAAGATGTGAAGGCGGAGCGGCTGCGAGTCAAAGAGATCCTGAGCAGCCCCAAAAGCGAGGAGGTAAAACCCCTGCATGCCCCCAGGCACTGCCCCAAGCCCCACATTTGGAGGTTTCCTAGAGCTGCTGGGGTCTGCAGCCACCTCCCTCTCCCCTACTAGATGCCAGCAATCCTGGTCAGCAGCTTGCACAAGGAGTTTGATGAAAGGAAGGAATTCCTTCTGGGCAGAAAAATAAAGAAAGTGGCAACAAAACATGTTTCTCTCTGCGTAAAAAAAGGTTGGAGTTCAGTGAGTTTCTGTTGAGCTGTTTTATGTACAAAAGCAACTCTTGGATCCGTTTATGTGACCTCATGGGCAATGGCTTTGTGTCATCCCTTCTTTAGGAGAAATACTGGGTTTGTTGGGACCCAATGGAGCCGGGAAAAGCACGTTAATTAATATGCTCGTTGGAGAGATTGAACCCACCAGTGGGCAGGTATGTCACCTGCTACAAGTTATATGGAAAATTAACTTTTATTTAGATTTTATTATTATTATTTCAAGCATTCCTGAGTGCAATATGCAAAAGCAGTTTGGAAATCTGTAACGTTCTGGAGTGAGGTGTGTGCGTTTTCCTCGCAGGTTCTGATGGGAGATTATTCTTTGGGGCTGAGCAGTGAAGATGACTCAGTGAAATTTGTGGGGTACTGTCCTCAGACGAACCCGCTCTGGCCAGATATTACCCTGCAGGAACACTTTGAAATTTATGGTGCTATCAAAGGAATGAGCCAGTCTGATGTTAAAGAAGTCGTCAAACGGTGAGTAGCTTATTTTAGAAATCCTTGATTTTTCTTAGGGTTTTTTCAGGTTTATTGCTGGAGGTTTTTTGGCCCTTTTGTGGTGTGGTTTTGTTCCCCCCCTACCCCCTCCCCGTTTCCTAATGCAGTCCTTTTTTTCTTATTTATTTAAGTTAAATTGGATCTTTCCAGCAAATTCAGCAAGTGTGAATATTTAGGTGAGGTGATACGGAATTCAACTGGCACTTCTAATTTTTATATATATACCTTTAAAGTTAGGAAGTGCTAGCAATGACCTTTGGAGAAGCTGCAAGGGCAGGGAGTGCCAGGCTTGGAGCTGTTTCTGGGTTGTCACCACAGGCTCCTCCAGGACATGGGGCAGGTGGCTTTTGTACGGAGGTGCCCACCTCCAATTCTGCCTATTGCTCTGCTCTTTTTGTGCTTTATTTACAAGTATTTGTAACTGAGCTTTTCAAGTGGGGCTGTTTGCACCCTGTGGCGAGGGGGAAGCTGAACCATCACCCTTCCTCTGGTCTTTCCCCTTCCACAGCGTCGCGAGCGCCCTGGATTTGAAGGATCACCTGCAGAAGACGACGAAGAAGTTGGGCGTGGGACTGAAGCGCAAGGTATGGGGCTGCTTGAGCGCCTGTGCTGGGGGTCAGCAGCACCACCCTGTCCTCACCCTGCCCCTTTGCCTCCCTGCCAGCTGTGCTTTGCCCTCAGTATGCTGGGAAACCCCCGGGTCACGCTGCTGGATGAACCGTCCACCGGGATGGATCCGAAAGCCAAGCAGCACATGTGGTGAGTGCCCCCCCAGGGCCATGCTGGCCACCAGGGTGCTTCCTCCTTGGGAATGTGCCTGAATTTGTGTGTGCATTATCCATGTTAACACTAGGGAGAGCCATAGACAGGGAATCACAGAAGGGTTTGGTTTGGAAGGGACCTTAAAGCTTATCCAGTTCAGCCCTCCTGCCACGGGCAGAGACACCTTCCACTAGACCAGGTTGCTCCAGCCTGGCCTTGGACACTTCCAGAGATGCTGGATTAAAAGCTTGAAAGCTGAAAGAAATCCTTAAAATAATACAAGGAATACAGATTGGAGTCATCTTTGGAAGATTCAGGTGTTGATTATTGCTGTGGGAGAAGTGTCAGCCCATAATTAGAGTGTTTGTATTGGACCATCACAGTCTTCTTTTCCTGCTAACCCAAGACTTACCTGCCAAATGTTTTATTCAGGCTTTGGGGTTTTTTTTTTTGGATATGTTTTGTAGGAGGGCAATTCGAGCAGCCTTTAAAAACAAGGAGAGAGCAGCAATCCTGACCACCCACTACATGGAGGAGGCAGATGCTGTGTGTGACCGTGTGGCCATCCTGGTGTCTGGGCAGCTCAGGTACCACCAGAGCCTCCCCTGGGGCAGGGGGGACAGGACAGCCATCAGCTAAAATATATTCCTTTGAAAATATAGATAGACAATTTTTATTTTTTTTTGTACCCTAAATTTGGAACGAAATTAATCTTAAACTGCCAGAAGGGTCTGTTTGAAGTTCAGCTGCTCCTTGAGTGTGATCTCACGTGTACAACTGGTATTTTCTCTCTGCAACTGCCAGATGTATAGGTACCGTCCAACACCTGAAGAGTAAGTTTGGCAGAGGATACTTCTTGGAGATGAAATTAAAAGAAACAGCAGATGTGCAGCAGGTGGAGTATCTGCAGAACCAGATCTTGCACATCTTCCCCAACGCCAACCGCCAGGAAAGGTGAAGTTTGACAAATACACAGAAAATGGTGTCAGTAAAAGCCTTTGATTTTCTGAGCAGCAACTTGGCCCCGGGTAGGGAATGTAAATATTTACACACAGCAAAAAAGAGGAAGGGTTTTGGGAGCCAGCAGAGCCCCAGGCTGCCAGGGCAGGGCCAGGAGCCTGTGCAGATGTTCGGCACGGGGGGAAGCAAAACTCGAGTTCTGCATAGCTGTGGCCTGACAACTTCCTCCTTGGTCAGGGCCTTTGGGAACAGGGGAAAAGCAGAGTCACTGGCCCTTACCTAGAAATGCCTGAGTGTCCTCTGGGGCATCTCACTTTGAGGGTGGGCTGGTTGGTTTTCCACCAGCAGCTTTCTTTGAACTTCTGCCGTATGACCTCGAGAGTCTGGCTCGCTGACTGCTGACGAGTGTCTCCAAAAAGTGCACTGCAGGCATCGTATAAGGAGTGTGTTCCTCAAATGTGGGGGTCAGGAGGGAGGAGAGTTCCTTTTTCAGCAGCAGATGTGGGGGGCAGAGCAGCTCCCTGTCCTGGAATCTGGGTTGCGGGAACTGCTGCGTGGCGCAAAGTTGCAGGAGATCCTGTGTGTGACCTCCAGGGTCGTTTCAAAGGAAAAACCTCAGAACTCTGGCACTTCCAGGCAGCGAATCTTCCGTGAGTAAGCAGAACTGGAATGGTTGAATCTAAGCTGAAGAGCATGTAAGTCATAGAACAGTCTCTGGGGATCTCAGGTGGTGCACCTGGACCTGCATCTCTGAGGTGAAAAACCAGCTGGAGTTGCATCATTCTTCCTGTCTTTATGATCATGACTAGTCAGAATGCCTGGGGGAATGCTCAGAGAATGACTTTAAATCCATTCAGTTGGATATTAAGATTTTTACTTTGATTTTGCTTGAAGCTGAATTTGTTTTGTCTCTTTGTTCCAGTTTTGCTTCTATTTTGGCCTATAAAATTCCTAAAGAAGATGTACAGTCGCTTTCACATTCTTTTTCCAAGCTGGAAGAAGGTAATTAAGCACTTGCCATAGAGCACATACAGAAATCCTTTTGTCTCCTATAAGTGACACTTTTGCCATGCAGTGTCATTGCTCCATTTCTGTTCCGCATTTATTTAATTTACTTTTCTTTTATCGTTGTTGTCCCCAACTCTGTTTTTTGTGAAATCACGACTGAGCACTTGTACCAGCTTAAAATCCAGTTATATGAGAGAGTGAGGTACCTCTAAATCTGCTCTTATTAATTCTTTCCACAGTAAAACACACCTTTAACATCGAGGACTACAGCTTCTCTCAGGCAACACTGGAACAGGTATGTTAAGTTATATTTTGTGCAAGTAAACCCTGCCAGGTGAAGGTGTCAGAGAGAAGGGTTAGATTGGATATTGGGAAGAAGCTCTTCCCTGTGAGGGTGGGGAGGCCCTGGCACAGGTTGCCCAGAGAGGCTGAGGCTGCCCCATCCCTTGAAGTGTCCAAGGCCAGGTTGGACAGGACTTGGAGCAACCTGGGCTAGTGGAAGGTGTCTCTGCCCGTGGCAGGGGGTGGAATGAGATGTTCTCTAAGGTCCCTTCCAACCCAAACCATTCCATGATTCTATGGTGAAGGGCCCTGTGCAGGCAGCTCGTCCCCCATGCCTGCCTTTCAAGCCACTGGGGCCACTTTGCTGATGATGCCTACTGGGGCATGTTTGGGAAACTGAGTTCCCCTTTTCCAAAGTGAATAGGAATTGCCAGTTCCCCCACTCCTCTTTATTCCCATTTTCTCCTTTAAAACTAAGATGCCAACTGCAGTGACTGGAGGAAAATAAATTTTTGGCACTAATGGGAAAGCTGCTCTGATTTGTTCCGAGGACGGGCATTGCTGCTCATGGCTGAAAGGAGGGTGAAGCTGAGGCTTGTTATTGCTTATTCTGGATTAATTATTGCTGATGATAGATGTCATTCAGTGCCTTTGGTTCAACTTCCTTTTCACTGTGCTTCTAAAGAAACGAGGTGGGAGGGTACAAGCAAGGAGAACATCTCCAAGCTTTTAGTATTTTGGGGGTTAAGCAATACTTGCAATGCTCATGAGCTTTTTAGCATGAGTTGTGACTGAGAATGTTCCTGCAAGGAGCACGGGGTATCCATGTCCTCTCCATGTGCTCCAGGTGTTTGTGGAGCTGGCTAAGGAGCAGGAGGAGGAGGACAGCAGCTTTGGCACCCTGAACAGCACGTTGTGGTGGGAGAGGACGCAGGAGGACCGAGTCATCTTCTGAGCTCCTTGTGTCCAGATCTGCTCAGAAGCTCCTGTTGGTGCCAGCAATGATCCCCTGCACACACGCTGGGGCACGTGCCTGGAAAACATCGGAGCTGGGAAGGACGAGGAGAGCCGTGTTTGGAAGCCCCGAGCGTGTCCCACCATCCTGCCCTTAGGAGTAACGCCACAGCCGCGGTGTGAGCATCCCCAGCTGACCTGGAATTCCTCCTCCCCTCGCTGTTCCCTGCTTTGTGTTGGGCAAGAGGACACTGGCCATCTCCTGGTGTTGGTGGCTGGTGCAGGAGCTCCCACCTGCCTTCCCTCAGCCCTCCCGTGCCGAGTGGGTGCCGGAGGTTGGGCTGTCTTAAAGGAGACCCTGCATCTGAGCAAAACCAGGGGCCACTGGAGCATCCTTCCCTGTGGGGCTGGTTCATGGGGTCTTGCTGTGCCCTGTGCCCTCAGTTGGGCTGCCTGTCCCATGAGGAGCACTGCAGACACAGCCCTGCAAGGTCCTGCTCCTCCACTGGCTCATCCATCCCTGCTTATGCTTTGAAGATGCACCTGCTTAGAAGAGAAGGGGGAAAACCACTCCAGAGTGATTGCATCACTGCAAAGAGGGTCCTGAATTCCCAAAAAACCCCACTCCAGAGTGATTGCATCACTGCAGAGGGTCCTGAATTCCCCAAAAAACCCCACTCCAGAGTGATTGCATCACTGCAGAGAGGGTCCTGAATTCCCAAAAAACCCCACTCCAGAGT
>JAYRBT010000043.1:2355738-2375604 GCA_036023395.1 Myiotriccus ornatus
TTGCATCACTGCAGAGAGGGTCCTGAATTCCCAAAAAACCCCACTCCAGAGTGATTGCATCACTGCAGAGAGGGTCCAGAATTCCACCGCGAGCTCGGCTTGGCGTCCGACCAGCGTGAAAATGTTCATTTACAGGCATACCGTGGCACTTGTTGGCACTTCCATTCGTTTCCCCTGCAGGTTGGCAGCTGTGGCTGAGCCCTGCTGCCGTTGTGGGTGGCACTGGTGTTTGTCCTGCACGCGCTGGGGGTGGCAGGGGGTGCACAGAGGGCATCTGTTCCTCCCCCCCGCCTGGTGAAAGTACAGAGACATAACTGTGCAGTCACGGGATTTGCAGAGATGTGAGTATTCCTTGTGTTCATTAAAAACAGCCCGATTCTTTCCTTGGGTGTAACAACATGTGTCCTGCCAGCTGCTCTCAGGCACAGTCCTTTGGAGATGTTTTCCTTCTCCTCGCCAGTGGATTCATGAGTGCACGTACCAGTGTTTCCTAATCTGCCTTTTTTGGGATAGCAGGCAGTAACACAGGGACTTTCGCTTCGTCCTGGCCTGGCAACTTGTCGCTCACCTTCGTAAAACCCCAGCCTCAGATGATCCCAATTCACAGCCTCACCCGTAGGAATGTTGCCTTTGGTTTGCACAGAAGCACTAAGAGGAGTAGAATAGGTGATCTTTCAGCCTAAGAGATGACAGATGTATGTTGAAAATATCTTTTTTTGGTTTTTCTACACAAAGATATCTTTTTTTTTTTTTTTGGTTTTATAAGGTGAAATTAAAGGTTGCTCCCAGTTCATTGTGCTCTGCAATGAACAGATACAGAGATGTGTTTATAGCGAGACATTGGCTTCATAAGTCATATCATTCACGTCTCTTCACAGTAAAGTTAGAAAAGATCTTTTGTTTTTCTTGTGAAAACTCAAAAATCTGGGTTAAGGTGGAGTTGTGTCCCAGCTGTTTGTAATTATCAGGCAATAATGTGTGTGAGTGTCTGATAATGGTTTATCATTGTGTTGAGCCAAAACCTGTTTTGATTAGTTTCTTATTCCACTGTAGGGAGATGTGAACTCTTTATGTACCACTTTGCTTCCCCTTTTTATGAATGTACAGCTTTGGTTTTGTGGTTAGAAATGAGCCCAAGCACTGCAGAAAGCTCGGACATCCCATTGGCTTCCCCAGGGAACCACAGCCTGTGGTTCTGCCTGTTTTGGGTGAGCCCTGGAAGTGAAACAGAGGCACAGGGTGGGATTAAAGCACCAGCCTCTGAACTGCAGCTCCAGTGGAACCTTCTAGGGGTGAATCTTCCGTCAGAGAAGAAAATGCCCCAAATTCAGGTGTTCTGTTTGTTTTGCTCCCAGCCTGAGCATTTTCCTTTATATGGAGCAAAGGTGGGACCCAGGATTTTGTCTGGTGGTACTTTCCCATGTAGGTAGGGACAAGTTCACTGTGTCTTCTCCAAGTCCCCCATTTCTCACTTTGTAAGTGGTGTGTCAGCCAAGTGTCACATCAGTCCATCAGTGCACAGCACGTTCCTGTCACGTAAACTTATGGAAGCCCAGTGTGACCTGTGAGCCTTGGTGTCTTATTTTCATTTTATTCTTAAACTTAGAGTTAATGGTCTGTAAAATAGTTCTGTTCTGTCTGGGTGACAACATCCTGTTTCGGATAGTTCCATATTTTCTAACTCTTCAGGTGGATCTTATGAAAACTTGGGTTGGCAGCCACATGAGCTCAGTTTGGTGCTGTTGTTTGTCCTGGAGGAACCCAGGGGATGGTGGCACTGTATTTGTGCAGCTACACGGACAAAGATTTTGGCTCGTCTAATTAACTGTGTGCTCGGGTGGGATCTCTTTGGCGTGGTGACATCCTGTGTCAGTGTGGGGTAAGATGCCACCCCCAAACATCACTGTCATCGTAGTGTGTTGTGTCAGAAGTGTTTTAGAGTGGCACTCAGTGTCTGCAATTGCCAGGATAGGGGAAAACACGTGCAAAATTAAACCAGAGGATCCCCTGGAAGCACAAGAGCTTTACTGCTGTGATTTTTGAGTCCTTTTGTTCAGCTGTTACCAGTGACATGCCAAATCCCACACGTACAGCACACACACAGCGTGTGCTGGAGGAGATAAACTGGAGCCAAGGCAGCTGGATTTGGGGCAAACCAACCCCGTTTTGGGTCACCATTCCCAGGTGTGATGGTTTTAGTTACCTTGCAGGGTTGTCGTGAGATAGTCGCTGATATATCCAAAGCTTGGAAAACGCGTTTACTTTGTGGTGTTGTTACAAGGTTGTATTTTTCTATGGAGAATTTAATGTGTCTTGATTTTTGTTTACATTCTCGAGGAAAAAGTCCTGATTTAAAAATATCTCTGTATAGTGAGTGAAGTCTCTTGCATAGCCAACATCCAGAACTTTGGTAGCAGAAGCAGAAGGTGTTGGGCCTGAAGGTGCCACGTTTGTGATGCTCCTCCTGGTGTTGAACCACGTGCAGTTCATTTTATACACTTGCCTTTCTTTTACCACTTGGCTGTACTTGTAAAGGTGAGGATTTTCCTTTCCCAGCAGAAAGTACTACCAAAATAAAGATGGATTGGATTGCTAAACGCTTGGCTTTCTGTCCCTGTGTGTGTTTTGACGGAAACAAAGGGGTTGTTTTCAAAAGCTTTGGCTGTTCTTGGGCTTCAGGTGAGTGGGCTCGGACAGAGCGTGGGGGGCCCCAGCCCTCGGCGTGGCCTGGAGGGTCAGGGTGCATATTTTTAACTGAATTAGGGGGAATTTTTCAGGATTGCAACACTCGGGAGTCGACCTCCCGCGGTCGTATCACATTTTGCAGCCGGATTCATTCAGCCCAACTCGGGGCTAGAAGTGCCTTCACCCCCTCCCCACACCGACAGCTGTGCGCTCCTGGCACGGCACATCCTGCATCTGCAGGGATGAATCACCTCCAGCCACTGGAAAATTAACCCCACTGAATAAAAAAATAACTCATTTTTCTGCTGGTTGGAGCTGTGCCCCAGGCGAGCTCGCTGAGTGGGTGGGTGGGTGCTGGCTCTGGGGTTGAGGGACAGGGAAACAGGGAGGTTGGGCTGAAGGTGGGACATGGAAACGTGGTGTGCAGGGATGGAGGGCACTGTCTGCTCCTTGGGTGTGCTCTGGGACTGCTGGATCCCCGGAGTGACCCTGCTGAGGAGGAGGAGGAGGTCACCTCCAGCCCTATGAAGGGCGTAGCAAACTGAAAGGGGTTTGTGCTCTCCAGACCCATCACTGGAGAGGAAAATAACCCCGAAGAAATCTAATCTCATTTTGGTGACAGTTCCCGGAATTTCACACTTGTTTGTCTTTAATGGTGTGTAGGGGCAGTGTGCCAGGTATTATTACTTTTTTTAAAAACTGTAAAATTAATTCATTCCCTTATAATCCCTGCCTTTAAGAGACCTTCAGAAAGTCCCTGCTTTAACATGCAGAATTTCTCTCTGATAAGGGTTTCCCAGAGCTCTCGCTGTTCATTTTTCCTGCAATGCACAGCTTGGCATGTCCCCCTGCAAGGGTCTGGCTCCGTTCCCAGCCCTTCTCCTCCTCCTGGCAGACATAAAGGATGGTCCCAAGTCCCCTTCTCAGAAATCCTGAGGAGCATCTGCTTGGGGCTTTTATTAATGGTATTTTTGTGTGTTCTCCTGCTGCTTTTCAGTGAAGCCCTGAGGGCTTGCCTTGGACTGGGGTCCAGCAGCAGAGCCGTGCCCAGGATGGGAAACCCCAGGAAACACTTGGAGCAGGTGTTATTTTTGTGTTGAAAAGCCTCTTCTGTAGCTGATGTGCAGTCATGGCAGGGCTGGGTGCTGCCAGCACACTGTGGGCACGGTCAGAAACGTGCTATTTTTTAGTGAGGTGCATCTCAGAAGGGCTTTTTGCAGTCACGAGGAGCCTTCCCCATTTCCCACTTGTTGCCCAATGGGAAGTGATGCCGGAAAACACTCTCCTAAATGAGCTCATTCCTTGAAAATGAGTAAATCAGCAGCTGCAGCAGAGCTGCAGACTTTTGTTAAGCAACAACCAGACAGCTCTTGTTTGGGTCAGCTCTGCCAATCAGATGCACAGCCCTCAAGCTGTTGAAGTTCCAGGACAGTCAAATTAATTTAACTAGTTGAATTATCGTATGGCCATGCGCCCTTCCAGCTCATTTGGACTTCCTGGCTTATCTGATTTCCTCACCTCCCTGTTTTGAATGCAGATCCATTGGAAAGATGTTTTGTAAAAGCCTAACACGTTCCATCCTGATCCCAGCTGTGTGGCAGCTGCTGGAAAAGCAATTAAAAGGAGTGGAAACAGAAGAAAAAAAAAATTACAAAAAACAACGAGGAAAGGAGGAACAAGAACTGAAATCCCCTTGGTCCTGGAACGCAGGATTCACCTCGGCAGAGGAAGGAGCGTTTGCTGAGTCAGGCTTTGAGCAAGATAGGGAGAAAGCAGCAGAATTTTTCCTCTGGAGAAGCTGAGGCAGTGAGGAGGTGGCTTTGCCAGCACTCAGGAGCTCCTGTTCACCCCAGCTCTCCTGCCTGGTGGAAACGTTGCTGTTGTATCGCACACGACGCGCGAGTTGTGTTAAATCCTGCAAACTCTGGTGTGTAAACATCTCCAGGCTCCGGACCAGCAGGTTGTGGGGATTGCTCCATGGTTGGGTCATCACTCCAGAAGCTTTGGGAGCGTTCACACCCCTGGGATGGGGCTGTGACGTCTGGAGAGGGGCATGGCCATCGGGCTGGGCTACGGCGCTGAGCCCTGGCCAGGGCTTCAGAGGGACCAGGAGCTCGGACACATCAGAGCTGGGGGGCACCTAGTCCTGATGGAAAACACAGTATCAGGTAAGGAGTCTCATACTTTTCTCTCTCTTTTTTTTTTTTTAAGGGAAATTTGATTTAGAAATAGAAATATTCTCCTCAGGGCGTTTTCATGCAGGGCTTTTGTTGGGTGGTCAGTTGTTTAATACAGTGTTACACTGAGAGCAAGGGAGCTGCACCTTCCAGCTCATGTTCTCTGACAAATTTTAAACTTCACAACAAAATGTTTAGGAGGCAAAGGAGCAAATATATCCAGCTTTTCTGGGTGTGCGTGGATTTTGATTCTCACCACGGATGTACTTTTGGCTGCAGGTGAAGAGCTGCAGATTGATCACTGGGTCTTCCCAGATGATAATCATCCACTCTCCTCCTTCTTCTTTGCTGATACCACTAAATGAAAAAAAAGCCCAAGTTTCACTTCTCAGTAAGAGTTGAAGCGCTGAAATTTGATAAAGGGCAGGCAATGAGCAGGGACACCTTCAACCAGATCACAGCAAGTTAATTTTTTATTAGAGGGAAATAAGTCTGCGGAGGTGCCAAATAGGAATTCCCCGAGTCGGTGAATAAAGGAAGGGGTTATATGGGATGTGCCTTTCTGGGACAACCTTTGGGAGAGCACAGGATGCAGTGGAAGTTGCTGCAACACCTGAGCAGTGTGTTCCTGGAGAGCAAGAAGTTTGGGCATATTTAATGAGCTCTCAGGAGGCAAACACTTCCAGAGACATCCAGTTTTACTGGGGATGCTCTGAACTGGCTTAGAGCTTCTCAAACGCTGCTGCCTCCAGATAAACTCCTGATGGGTTTATTTTGTCTTCTGAGCATGAGGTTTTGTACCTCAGGTCTTGCAGAGGATTCTCTCTTGCTTTGCCTTTTTGGTCATTATCTAATAGCTTAATTAAATATCTAATTTAAAGTCAATAATATCTAGTATTTATTAGGTTTCTGATCAAAAGTTAAATTCCTCCTGATTATGTTCATACAGCTTTTCTGGGCAGCATCACTTGTTTGAATTCCTGCCTTCATATTTGGCTTCCAGTGGTGTTTGCTTCTTGCTCCACAGGAAAAAAAATAAGTTAAAAGTGGTGGCAACTTAGTTAGAATTTTCTAAAGAGTTTTAGATCCTCTCCATCATTTTTTAAATGAAGTGTTTGTCGTGCTTGTAGAGATTCAGTGCAGTTTTTACAAGACCATCATGTTTTCCATGAGCCTTTGTTTACTGCCCAGACATCCTGATTTCAGTTCACAGCGCCTGAAATCCAGACCTGGGCAAAAAAAAGTAACATTTCCTAGAAATCCCTTCCTATTTGCCTTTAACCTTCACTGCAGGCCAGGGTGGGGAAGCACAGGAGAAAGGAGAGCACCAGGAGATAAGCCCTGTGATAACAGCCAGAGGGTAAACAGGGATTCTGGATCCACTGCCCTCCGAGTAGGCAAATAAGTAATTCTTCCAAAAACAAGCAGAGAAGGGAACAGAGTAGTAGAACCATTTATTAACTCCAGCTGCCCAACCTGTGAAATCAGGAAGTGATGTCCAAGGGGAATAGAGCACTCTGCATTTGAGGTTGCTTTGATTTGGGGTTTCAGGACATTTGGAAGGATTAAAATACAAAAACATGCTGGGAGGTTCCCTCCCCTGCTCTCCTCCTGGGAAGGGGATGAAAGCTGTCACTCTGAACTCGCTGCTGTTCTTGTGCAGGGAGTTAAACTTGGAGCTGAAATAAATATTCCCCATAAAAGTATCCCCCAATAAATGCTCCCTGCTCAGTATTTAGGAGGATATAAAGGAACACATGGGTGTTCTAATGCTGCCCAGCTCTGGCTGTGCTAGAGCCAAAGTTCACCACCATTTGGGTGAAACCAGAACAAATTGTTTTTTCTGCAGTGAAATGTAGAAAGTGAACAGTTGTCTCATCTACAAAGATGAAGAAGGATGAATCTCTGCATGTGGAAGAGGCAGCTGACTCAGACCCAGCTCTCTGTTCCCTTGCATGATCTTGGGCTATTTCCTTTGAACTTCACCTTGGTTGTCCAAACTGTAAAATGGATACAAGTTCTCAACCTTTGGCATGTTACTGGCTTCCCCTGAAGTGCTCTTTACACAAGTAAATATATTAACTTCCAGTGATCTGTTTCATTCTTAATTATATCCTTCTCTTTCTCATCTTAGCTGGAAAAATGCAGGGGATATTCAAGAAAGCCTCGAAACTATTTCAGCAAACCCGTGCTCTCCTGTGGAAAAACATTCTTCTGGTGTGGAGGATGAAGACTCAAAGTTTTCAGGCAAGTGTCGGTTCTCCCAGAGGGAAATTAGGATTTCCACTACAAAGTGGTTTTGCACTGTGTCGTTTTTATGCAAGGGGGCCTGAGAAGCCTCAGCTGGTAATGAGGTTCCCTGGGAAATGTCAGCGGTTGCACTTCTCCCCGTGACGCTGGAATACCCCGGCACAGCGTGGCCCTGTGGCCAGGCTGGATTGTTGCTGTTGGTTGTTGCTCCCGCCCTGCGCTGGACAAAAGGAACGCAGTGTCCGATTCACGACCGCGGCGTAAAACTGCCGGCAGACCTCCTTGGCTCCGGCGCTAAGAAAACATCAAACGTCTTTTCTCCTGGAAACGTTCCTGGTGTTTTCAGATCTCCACACCTGTGGGGACGGCTCTCCCTCGCTCCCAGTCGGAGGAGCCGGGCTGAGGAGGGGCCTGGAAGAGCCTTCCCGAGCCCCCAGTGTTGGGCTGCAGCTCAGCTCTGCGTTTCCTTCCTTTCCTGCAGGAGTGGGTGACGACGGCGGTGTTCCTCTTCACGCTCCGGGAAGCGGCGGATATGATATGGTACTACCCGAGGACAGAATTCCCCTACAAATCCCTGGGGCAGCTGGACGACCCAGCCTTTAACGCTACAGGGCTGACGCTCATGTACACGCCTGTGACCAACAGCACCAGGAGGATAATGGGCAGGGTGGCCTCGGATTCGGTGCTGAGGGGTAATGCTGCTCTTAAATCCTTGTTCCATCTGCCACGTCTGAACCGGCCCTGGGGGTGGGAGAAAAACCTTTGGCCAACCTGATGTTTTGAGGGTGCAAATAGTAGTGATGCCCATTTTCGTGTTGTTGCCTGACTAATCAGAGTTTTAGCTGTGGCGGTTTTATTTATTTATTTTTTTGAAAATATTTATTTATTTATTTTAATGGCAGGTATAATAATAGAAGAGACGGAAAATGAGGAAAAAATGGAAGCAAAAGGAATTCTGGAGGATGAAGCTATTGGCGTTGTTTTTAAGGATGACTTCTCCTACAGCCTCAGATTTCAAATCAGCAAAACTATGTTTCCAAATGATGTCTTTGACCACATCGGTAACAAACCAAATGAAACCATAGAACCTGATTTTACACTACAAGCTGTTTAGTGGGATCTGTGTGCTGCTGTGCCACTCCAAAGGGATGGAGGTCGCAGGGCTAAACGACTCCAGAAAGATGTTGGTTAAAATTTGAGAGTCTGTTTTTGTGAAAGGAAACAAGTGTCGAAGAAAAATAGCTTTAAGAATAACTAAACATTATCCACAGTCACAGAATCATGGAATGGTTTGGGTTGGAAGGGAGCTCAGAAGTTGTCCAATTCCACCCCCTGCTGTGGGCAGGGACACCTTCCACTAGCCCAGGTCCAACCTTGTCCCATCCAACCTGGCCTTGGACACTTCCAGGGATCCAGGGGCAGCCACAGCTCCTCTGGACAACCTGTGCCAAGGCCTGACCAACCTCACAGGGAAGAATTCCTTCCCAATACCTAGCCTAAATTTCCCCTCTTCCAGTTTGAACTCAATCCCCCTTGTCCTGTCACTCCAGTTCCTGATGAACAGTCCCCCTCTGGAGTCCTTGTAGCCCCTTCAGACACACAACCTTCTCTTCTCCAGGCTGAACAGCCCCAGCTCCCCCCACCTGTCTTCACATTAAAACATGAAAGGCTGAGTAAAACTAAAACTTGATTTCCTGACTCTTGGGTAAAAGACATTTTCAACCCCACACGTTATACATAAGTATTTATACACACATATGTATGGAAATGTAATAATTTATTTATTTTTTTATTTTATTTCTTTCCCCAACAGAATCCTGCTGGGATTATTCAGAAAATTACTGCAAAGTTCCTTTGTACTGGTACGGGGGGTTCCTCTCAGTGCAGTCCAGCATTGATGCAGCAGTCATAGAAGTAAGTGACCACGATGGAAAACATGCTTTCTGTTCTTTGCAGAGTTATCTGTAAACTTTAAAAAAAATTAAAGAAAAAAAAACCAAAACCAGCAAAACCCAAAAGCAAACAGCAAACCCCCCCAAAAAAACCTCCCCACCAAACCAGTTCATTTTGCCATCCCTTGAAGTATCCAAGGCCAGGTTGGACAGAACTTGGAGCAACCTGGTCTAGTGGAAGGTGTCCCTGCCCATGGCATGGGATTGGAATGAGATGAGCTTTAAGGTCCCTGCCAACCCAAACCATTCTGGGATTCTATGGTCCCGTGATTTTTTTCTTAAATACGTGGTGTGACTCAAAAGTTCAAAGAATGGCAGATCATTCTCAAGGCTCGAGGCAGGGTTAGTGTTTATTGCAAGGCAGCACAAAAAGATACTAAATATTTGTTATTTGCCCCTTATAAACATAACCATATTGAAAAACTAGTAGTTTTAATGCTTAGAAAAACCTGTTTGTTCTGATGTTGGCTCTTTCATTGCAGAAATGAAATTAATGCCTAGTTTCTTTTCTTTAGATGAAAACCAACCATTCTGTCTGGAAAGAAATGAAGTCAATTGCTGGGGTTCATCTGAAATCACCTCTGTTGAAACCTGTGTTTAGACTGGATTACGTCCTGTTCATTTTCTGTGCTATATTGTGCTACTCCCCATTCATGTACTTTTTATCAGTGAAAGTTCTGAGGGAGAAGAAGAAGCTCAAGGTATTAATGGGAGCAATGGGTTTGCAGGATATTGCCTTCTGGTAAGTCTGGCAGAAATTAACTGTGTGATTACAGGGCTTGCATTATCTGACGTGTGTAGGATGTGCACTTCCACTCTGGAAGCTGCAAATATGCTGAAATTGTGAAGCATTTTAACTAAAGAGTGTGTCATTTCAGGGCCAAAAATAACTGTGCCTTCCTTTGCAGGTTGTCCTGGAGTTTGCTGTACACTGTGTACGTCTTAATATCAGCCAGTCTGCTGGCCCTGATCACACTGACAGACGCTTTGAACCATCGGAGCTTTTTAGAACTATTTTTTTTTTATTTCTTTTATGGCACAGCCTCTGTAAGTCTGCTTTTGTCTTCTTAAATTATGCAACTTTCTTTTCTGGTTTCCTGTGAGAAAGTAACAAAAACTCCTCACTACTGGAATTTATTGTTATAATTTATGTCTTTATATATATCAACGTATTCTACATTTTGTATGTATAAAAATTTATATTTTATCTATATTTTCATATAATATCCAAATATATCACTCCCATTATATTTTGAGAGATTCTGACTTGAAATCAGAGTAAAAAGAGCTGCAAACACCAGGCTGGGAGTGATTTTTCTGTCCCTATAAGCCTGATCTAACTCTCAGAACTGTCTGCTAAATCACAAACCTTGTGACATGCCATGGGCATCTGTAGGGGACAACTGGAACTCAGCTGGGTCTCTAATTTTGCTCCTATTTTCACGCTGTTTTTTTTTAATTGCCAGCAGAAATGCACCCTGCTAACTCCTGGTTTTCCCTGCTGCAGATTCACTTCACTTTCATGATCAGCTCGTTGTTAAAGCAGCCAAATATTGCCAGTTTCGTGGGATTCCTCCTTCACATCCTCTTTGGGTCAGTGGGCTTTTTGACACTGTTTGACTTTTTGCCACCGTCTGCAGGATGGGTTTTGAGTCTCTTCAGTCCTTTCGCCTTCACCTCCGGCCTGGCAACGGTAGGTCCAGAAGAAAGCCAGCGCACCACACAAGTTCAGCCCACAGCGATCCCTCTGCTCGAAACTCTTGCAAAATTTGGCTCCAAAAAGTCCATCCTAATCTGTAACAAAGATCGCTGGACAGTCAGCTGCTTTATGCATTTTGCTGCCTCTGCATGTGCAGTGTACTGAAATCGCTATACATCACTGCAGCAGTGTGGGATGCGTGTGGTGGGCACCAAACACCACGTGCGTCACTCTGCTGGTGTAGTAACTTCTCCACCACTTTGAATTCAGCTTGCTGAAGCATTTCTGGTGCTCGTGGTCATAACAAAGCCCTTGCCTCCTTGGAAACAGCGTCGTGACCCAGAGCAGGCTTGGGTTTTCAGTGAAAGTGGTTGTGATGACACAGCAGGAGGTTGCACGTAGTATTTCTGCCTGAAGGAAGTGTCATATCTGACACTTCTAACTTGTGCTTGGTTTTTTTGGTTTTTTTTTTTTTTTTTTTTTTCCCCCCTAGATGGTAAAATTAGAAAAACATGGACCAGCATCTAACCCCGAACTGTACCCTTTCTATAACCTCTACCTCACACTGAGCCTTGACAGCATCTTGTATTTCCTACTGGCCATCTACTTTGATAAGGTTTCGCCTGGTGAGTGGAAACGTGAGGGGGGAAAAAAAATGCAAATTTCCTTGCATTTTCTTCTATAATTCTCTCCCCTTGTTAGGGGGGGAAGCTACCAAAGGGGTGGTGGGGTGAGAGAAGACTGTAACCCACGTGGAGCAACAAAAAAAGGTGTCCTGGTAGAATGCTGGTCAGGTTGTGGAAAGTCAGGTCAGGTTGTCTTAACAGCCTTGGCAGCTGTTATATCAGGGGATGAAAATGGGATTTACTGCATTTCTCAGGAAGGAAATGGTTGGGGAAGAGCCCTGTTTGCCCAGAATCTGGGTGGGTGGGACTGCTTTGTTTGGCCCTGCCTCAAGAACAGGGTTAAACCCCGCAGTGAGATCCTGCCCCCATAGCCCTGACCACTGGGTTTGGAAGGATGTTGCAGGACTTGACCTGGTATTTTTGGACCAAGGGGTTTGCAAATGGGGTCTTTGCTGTGATTATTCTCCACCTGCATTTAGAGATACGAATGAGTGGACAACTTAAATAGCAGAATTTATCAATTATTTTACTCTTCTGAGAGTCTGCATCCTGCAGCTCTCGAGGACGAGACAGCTGGACAGTTTGGGGCTGATATTTCCCCTTCTCTGTCTCTGAATTAGGCAAGTACGGGGTGCCACATCCTCCTGCCTTCTTCCTGAGGCCCTCCTACTGGTTCAAGCCCAGCAGTGGGTCCGTGGGGGTGAGAGCTGGCAGCGAGAGCAACCACGACCCCGTGCTCAGCGGTAACACCGAGCCGATGCCCCCGGGCTTCCATGGGAAGGAAGCAATCAGGTGGGGACTCCTGGAGGCGTGGAAAACACACCTCTACGTGCAATTGTTGACTCTAGAGAGCACAGTCGTGCTGCACTGGTGAATGTTAGACTGAGCCATGTTACATAGAGAGATAAATTTAATGGCAAACGTGTGGAAGGGAGGGCTTGTTCAGGGTTTCGTTCCGCTCCAGGGCTGGATTTGAACATTTGCTGGACGTGGTGAATCCTCCAAGCCAGGACCAAACTCACTGCCCTACACTTTCCTCTCTGCAGAGCATCAGCAGTGACTCTGTTCCCCTTCACCACCATCACGTGCAGGGTTGAGTTGGACTCGATGATCCTTGTGGGTCCCTTCCAACTCAGCGTATTCTGTGATCTTTAAGCACAAAGTTGATGGAGTGTGGTGAATAAAACACTCCTATACACATCCTTCCAGGGCTACTTGGGCTTTCTTGATGATGCTGCCTGTTGCTTGTTACCAGAAAACAAACATAAATCTGCTAAATTAATGGCTAAGTCATCACTTTTAATTAGATAACCACATGTTATCTCATTCCCTGGGGCCTCCTGCTTCATTCAGTAAGTGTTCCTCGAGTTGGGCTTGGAAACCTTTTAAACAGCTTCTAAAAAAGTACAGTTGCTAATTCTGCTTTAGAGGTACAAGAAGTAAATTGCATGAAGTGATTCCTTCAGAATGAGCAGGACCAGCTTGGGGAGGAGGTTGGAAAATATTCTTCTGACGGGTTTCAAGGGTTATTTTGAGGGAATGTGCCCAAATTGTGAGATTCCATTGTAATGGCTTTCTTACCTTTCCTTTAGACTAAACAACATTAAAAAGATATATGAGAGGAAGGGCAAGAGCACTGAAGCTTTAAAGGGTAAGAAGAGATTCTGTAATTCTTTTATCCATTTTTCACTAGGTAAGAACTCAAAGTGTTTTGAAATGTACTGGATGTACTGAATTCTGCCTCTGGTACAGTTGAATTACATTGTGCAATGGTTGTTTCTGCTGGGGTAAATTACTGGCAGATTTCTACCAGCTTGTTTGTTATCTCCCTTTTCCCTCCAGGAAAATCACTGTTTATTTCTTTTTGCAACAGCAAAAATCTCCTTAAAAGCTGTATGGTTTTTTCCACCACTCTAAAAATCCCCTCTCAAACTTCCCTTTCAAAATGTAAGTTATTTTGGGAAAACAAAACTTGGGGTTTTTTGGTCTCTGGCTGTAGCCAAATCTGCTGTCTCTGCCTGAGCTGAGCACTCCAAGCACTTGCCAGTGCAAATAGTTGACATAGTCACAGCATAGTTGTGGGGTATTTGTTAAATGCCTTTGTTCAACAGGAACTCCAAATGAAAATATAAAAAGAGAAAAATATGAAAAATATTAAAAATATCATTATGCTCCCAAATGTCTATATTGAGTAAAAAAACCCAACGAACCCAACCCAAACAACCCACAGAAAGACAAATCAAGTATTTTTTTTTTAAAAAAAGAAAATGAGGCAGCAAAGTCTGGCTGCTTTGAAGTCACTCTTGAAATCTCCCACGTTGAGGTTAATACACTTGTTCCCTCAACTCAATTAAGACTTGACAGGAGGTTCCTTACAAGGCTCAGTCCCAGCTTTTGAAGAACCAACCTGTGCTTTTGGATCTGTGGTTTCGCCCCTCGGCTCCAAAAGAAATGTCACTCCTTCACCCGTGGCAGCAAGCTCTGGGAACAAGCCCACCTCTCCCAACCTTCCATCCCAATCTTCTGTTTCTCTTCCAGGTTTGTCCTTAAATATATATGAAGGCCAGATCACTGCATTGCTTGGCCACAGTGGGGCTGGGAAAACTGCTCTTTTAAATGTGCTCGGTGGATTTGCCAAGCCTTCAGCAGGTAGGATCATGGACCTGAATGCTCAAGACAAGGAACTGCTTGATTTTTTTCGGGTGGAAGGGGGAATCATGTAAAAAAAAACCCAACCAATTTTCCCTCATGCTGGGTTGTTCCAGTGCAAATTTCTCCTCCCAAATGAGCTCCAGGGGTGATGTGCCCTTCACGGATATGCTCACGTGCGTAAGCAGGTTGTTTCTCCATCTGGATGGGCTGATGTTTTCCGAGGAAAAACACCTATTGGAAATATGTTTTTATTCTCAAGGGAGAGATCTGGTGCTCTGAAATACTTTTGAGGGGTGTTAAAGCTTTGGACCGCACAGTTGTTTTGCTTTTTTAAAAATATTTTTAGTTTTTATTTTTTATCACATGAGAAACATCCACAGTGCTGGGATTATTGTCAAAGGTATGAACACAAGCCACTCTGTTTTCTCCTTACAACTGGGAAACAAGATGACATTTGTTTCCTTCATCCCCCTGTGCAGGTTCTGCAATGATATACAACTACAATGTTTCTGAAATACTGGACAGGGAAGGAATTCAGGCAATGGTTGGGGTTTGCCCCCAACTTAATTTGCATTTTGAAGCATTGACGGTGAAGGAAAACCTGCAAACTTTTGCCCACATCAAGGGGATTGAGCGGAAGGAAGTAGAGCAAGAGGTTGGTATGTTCTTATCAGCTACTGACTTCTCTTTTATGGCATCTTGGGCAGGTTGGGCTTTATTTATGAAAGATCATCACCAGCATCTGGTTCCGTGGAAACGAGAACAACCCTAATTTCGGGGTGATGTGCTTTTTCAGTTCTTCCTTATCCTCATGTTGTGAGTTAGGACTTGGATTTGCAGTATTTAACTCTGAGAACAAAGCCATGTAAAGCAGATAAGTTTGAAATCTTGAAGTTGTGCTCTCCTGTGCTGTGTGTAGCTGTTTATGAACCTAAAAAGTGCTTTGGAAATCTGACTCTTGTCTTTGTGTCTCACCAAGGTGCAGAAAGTCCTCGCGATGTTGGACCTCACCGACCTTCAGAATGTTTGTGCTGATGCCCTGAGTGGGAGCCAAAAAAGAAAGCTGTCTCTTGGAATTGCAGTTTTAGGGAATCCCCAGGTAGGGACCTGATTTCTACACACGCAGCGTGTACTGATTTAGCACACAGCGTTGCCTTTTGACCTGGCACAGAGACAGTTGTAATTTTCCCATTGGCATTCCCAGGCTACTGACCTACTAACTCACTTACTGGTAGCATGGAGCAATCTAGTTCAGTGAGACCCACATTTTTAATTAAAAGAGTGGTAATACTGTAACAGGAGAAAAAGCAGCAAAAATGGCTGATATTTGAGGACCCATTTCATTCTCCGAGCGAGATCATCAAAAGAATGAAACGAGGTGATGTCAACACGGAACTGAGCCACGGGAACGCGGTTCTGATCAGGTTGGCCTTTGCAGGTGTTGCTTTTGGACGAGCCAACGGCTGGGCTGGATCCCTGCTCCAGGCACCACGTGTGGAGCCTCCTGAAGGAGCGCCGGGCTGGACACGTCACGCTCTTCACCACCCAGTCCATGGAGGAGGCTGATGTTCACGCTGGTGAGCCCAGGTTTGCGCTTTGTGGGTTTGATGTGTCCCTCCAAGACCTTGCTCGTGCTCTCCCTCAGGATAAAGCACTTGCATGTTGTCTGGTTATGTCACTAACAGCACCCACAGACATTAGTGGTACTGCTTGAATTAATATCTTTCCTATTTCCTGATTATTCCTGTGCTGTGTGGGAAATTCTCCACAAACCCTGAAGAACTGATAATTAAAAGGGTAACCTTGATGTTTAAGAGAAAGGCAGCGGTTTAAAAAGAAAAAAGACCTTCAGCACTGGCCTGGTTTTACTCCTCTCAGTGTGTTACTAACATGTCTGTTGAGTTCAGAAGGAGCAGGGTGAGGTCAGTCTACTGCACTCTTGTAAATCCCCCTAAATCCTTTGTTTTCATACCTCCTCAGATTGGAAAGCTTTCCTCTCTAATGGGAGATTACAGAGTGTTGGCTCATCCCTCTACTTGAAGAGAAAATGGGGAATTGGCTACCACTTAAGGTAAATCCTTTTCTTTCGGTCATTACTCTTTTTGGAAAAGAAAACCCACAACAGCTTCTAGTTCTCATGAGTGTTTGCTTGTGGAGTCTGTGTTTCTGCACAGTTTCTATGCAGAGCAATAAGAATCTCAGCTATCTATTTTTAAAAGACTTTTGAGGGTGCCAAAAATACCCTGCATTGGACAACAAGCTGCTTTTCTTTGGAACCCAATCCTGAAAGCCCTAAGCAGGTAGCTAAAATGACTTTGCAACCTCCTTTGCAGCTGAAAGGGGACCAGAGTGAGGTGCAACAGCTTTAAGGTGAAGTTGTTTTCCTTTGGATCTTAATTTCTGTGTTCTTGCTTTAGCAGTACTGGCCAGGATCATTATTCCCAACCTCAACTGTTTTTTTCATGCATGGTAAAACCAGGGGCACTGCAGGCAGCTATAAAAATTCCCACTGAAATGCTGCCCAGCTCTGAAAGTTTCCCTGGCTTTGGATTTGAAGCAGATGATGCACACACTTTCCTTTCCTCATTTAATATTATAACAATGGGTTTTTTAACACAAACAGGATGCACATAAATGACCTGTGTGACCCAGAGCTGATCTCATCCCTGGTCAGACAGTACATCCCTGATGCTGTGCTCAAAGGGAAGAAGAGGGATGAGCTGTGTTATATGCTGCCCCTGGAAAACACTGACAGCTTCCCAGGTAAGAAAACCTGTCACTATGCCAGGGTTTCAGAGGGAAACCAAGTGGTGGGAAAAGCAGAAAACAAAGTTGCTGTGAAGGGAGTAACTCTGTTCCCTTGGTCCATACTGTGTGGGATTAGGGAGCTGCATAAACATCAGTGTTACAGAAAGACTCCAATGCACATGTTAATATAAATAATGCAGATGAACAAAAGAAAATCCACCAATTAATCTCCAAACTAAAATCCACCAAGTCTCCTCTGTTTTCAGGATGGCCTATGTTAATCAAAACCTCTGAATTTCCCACTACTTACCTCTAAAGAGCACGATAATTTTGTGATGGTTTTTAAGTTATGGAGATTAATGATGTGAATGCTGGAACATCCAACTTTAATGCCGGCGGTCTGAGTTTGTGCTCAGCACCAGTCTTGGCCACTGGGCTGAGTCTGGTTGTTCCTGCTGTGCAGATCTGTTCAGCCACCTCGAGAGCAGCCTTTTGCAGGGGGTTGTCAATTATGAGGTCACCAGGACAACCCTGGAAGATGTTTTCCTGAAGCTGGAGGGTGAGGAAGCCATCGATCGAGAAGGTAAAGCACTGACTCCAATTTGCACATGTGATATTGTTAAGGTCCCATGTGTACAGATGTTTTAATTGAACACCTAATGAGTTTCTGTTAACTGTGCACTTTGGTAGGTCTAGAGTAGCAGTTTTATCCCACTTTGCTTTAGTGAAGAATATTTTCTTGGAGAAGTCTGGATGATTCGGTCTTGACTTCCCACAGGCTTTTAAGCACAAGGCTGATGGCTGATGTTGGAAGGGTATTTACCTTTGAAGGGTTTTACTGCCCAGACAGGGAGGTGGGAAGAACTAAACTGGGCAGAAGCCATTTCCCAAGGCCAGTGAAGATACTGAATGTGTTGCCATACAAGCCCAGGTTCAGCCAGTCTGAACTCACCGATGTAATTTATATTCTGGATGAATTAGGGCCCTTTTTCTCTGCCCTTATTCCTTCTCTGACTTAAAAAACCCAAAGCGTTCCTCTGTTCAGAGCTCGTTCATTGTGATTAAAATGTGTCCTGTGAAGGCTCTTTGCGGATAATGGCATTTCTAACCCACAGGAGACGGAGACCTGGAGGAGAGGGACCAAACCCTCCCGGGGTTTCCCAAACAGGGGATCCTGGCAGGGAGTGGGATGGGGCTCTGGAGGCAGCAAGTGCGTGCTGTGATGAGAATTCGCCTCCTAAAACTGCAGCACGACGGGAAGTTCCTCAGGGCCGTGTAAGTACAGGAGGTCTCACCTGCCCTGCAGCCCCTGTGCTGGCTCAGTGCTTTCCAAGGGATTTGAGCATTCCCTGGAGTGACTCGTGCAAGGCTTCAATATGCTGGGGATGTTTGGAAGCAGAGGATCAGGTGGAAAATGTTTAAAAGCTACTGTAATAAGGGCAGCCTGAACTTACTGGTAGAGCTCTGAAATGCTTCAGTTTTAAGTTTCCCCACGATATCTGTTAAGTTGGAGTTCCCCTGGACTCACTCATGGTCTGTTTTTCCACCTAGATTGTTGTTGTTTGGAACATTCATGCTTCCACTGATGATTATTTTAATTCTCCTTCAACTGTGGCACAGCTCCAGTAGCTGGGAAATCACAGCTAGTCCATATTTTCTTCCCACTAAGGAGAAAATTCAGAATAAGTCCTCAAACCTTCTCATCCTCAATGACACAGGTGAGGAAGAACGTGTGATGCTGACTCACTTTCTGCACCAACCTGAATCTTTTTATAGTTGACAGACCAACCTTGCCTTACTCTCGACATTCCTTTATATATCTGCGGCTTTGGGAGGTGGATTTTTTTGAGCAAAAGCAAATCCATTTTTAGTGATGATAACTGAGTAGAAGATACGTGAAAGAGTAATGAACCAGGCAAATTAAAAAAAAAAAAGGCAATAAATAAGCTAAGAATGGAAACACACATTGTGTTTAACCAGTTTAATTAAAGTGGAAAAAAAAAAAAAGCAAATACATGTTTCCTTAGAATCTCAGTGTTTGGGGTTTTTTTTTTAACATCCTCTGCTTTGCAAGTAGGAACTTGTTTGTATGAAACTGTTTATATTTAAAGTAAAAACCCCTCTCTAAGTACTCTGATTTCTGTTCTTGACTTGATTTCAGGATCGGAAATGGAGGATTTCATTGCTGCTTTGAAGACTCAAAACATAACCCCAGAAATAACTCCTGAGAAGAACATCACAAGCCTTCCACATTATAATGGAGCTATAAAAGTATCCCTGGAAGGCAAGGTGAGGGGTTGTTTTTTTCTCTTCTTTCATCCTGTACACCAACAGGATCCTCTGAAAAGTATTAAAACGAGGTACAGATAAATAAACACACCCGAAAAGGGAGGATTTTTTTTTTTAACCTATTAAATAATATTTAATGTTAATCAAGTGCTGCTCACGCTTTTCGAGAGCGCGAAGGTCACATCTTTTGCTCTCCTCTCACATCTTCAGAGCTACCAGTTCACGGTCATGTGCAGTGCAGAACCCGTCAACTGCTACCCTGTGCTGGTGAACATCATCAGCAACAGCCTCCTGAGGCTCTTCAACTGCTCGGCGCGCATCCGCCTCTGGAGCAAGCTCTTTTCCAGGGTGAGTGTCCCGCCTCTCCGGGTGAGAAATAGTTGGAATGCTGAAGAGGTGAGGACTGTGCAGGCTGGGAAAGCTGGCTGGGTGAGCGAGTTCCAAGGGTTGGGGCCAGTGGTCTGACTGCTGCCAGTTCCTGGGGACGTTTAGTGAGGGTTTCTTCTGGTCTGTTTGAGAGCTCCGTGGGGTTTCAGTGCCAGGGCCTTCCAGTGCCCGAAGGGAACCTGCAAGGAAGATGGAGAGAGACTATTTACAGGAGCCTGGAGCAACAGAATAAGGGGGATTGGCTTCAAACTGGCAGAGATTAGGTTTAGAATAGATATTAGGAAGAAATTCTTCCCTGTGAGGGTGCTGGGACACTACCACAGATTGCCCAGAGAAGCTGTGGCTGCCCCATCCCTGGAAGTGTCCAAGGTCAGGTTGGACGGGGCTTGGAGCAACCTGGG
>JAYRBT010000043.1:2375974-2441007 GCA_036023395.1 Myiotriccus ornatus
CCAAGGCCAGGTTGGATGGGGCTTGGAGCAACCTGGGCTAGTGGAAGGTGTCCCTGCCCGTGGCAGGGGGTGGAATGTGATGAGCTCTAAGGTCCCTTCCAACCCATTCTATGATGATGAATATGGACAGAATACAACAGTGATGCTTGCAAACCCCACCTTTCTCCAACATCCATTTTCCAGGAATCAGCATCAAAAAGCTGGTCTCTTGCCTCAACCATTTACAGTTATTCAAATACTTTTTGAAAATTCTAATATGCCAAACACCTTTTTTTTAATTTTTATTTGCCTTGTTTTCTGTTCTTACCCACAAATGGTTCACCATTAGTGTTCTTGCTCGCTTGCATGTTCAACCATCCTATGAGCCAGATTTTCTCTGGATAGCTGTTGATTTGGGTGACTCTGAATTTCTCTCCACAGACACAAAGCCCAGATTTAAAGAACTATATTTTTTTCAACTGTCTCAGCTACCTGCTGATTTTGGCTGCTGGTTTGCCTCCCCTCTTGGCAGTGAGCAGCATGGAGGATTACAAGGTAAAGAGCACGAGCTGTAGATGGTCTTACATAAGAAGTGAACATAAATTCAGTATCTCTGGAGACCAGTTACTGGTGGTGATGCCATAGCACAGGTTGCCCAGAAAAGCTGTGGCTGCCCCATCCCTGGAAGTGTCCAAGGCCAGGTTGGACAGGGCTTGGAGCAACCTGGGCTAGTGGGAGATGTCCCTGCCCATGGCAGGGGGTGAAACGAGATGGGCTTTCAAGTCCCTTCCAACCCAAACCCTTCCGTGATTCTATGATTTCTAGATAGGATGTTAGAAGAAATGCAATCACACAAGCACAGTGTTGTACAAAGTGCATTTCTCTGCATCCCAGGGAATCAGCTGGGGCTCAGAATAACCTGGATGTTAATAAAGATTTTGAGATCAGAAGGATTTAATCTTTTTTTTTTCTCTTTAGGAATAATGTGGTTTTAAACAATAGTAGAACTAAGAATTGCAAGTGCTTGGGAAGGAGAGGAAGGCTCAGCCAGGGAAGGGAGGAGCAAGGGAACAGAGAAGGAGGAGGAGCAGGAATGGTGTTTTGGACTCTTCTAACTCTGCTCCCTGTTCCCACTTGCAGCTCCAGGCTCGCTCCCAGCTGCGGCTCTCGGGGCTCTTCCCCTCGGCATACTGGTGTGGGCAGGCCCTGGTGGACGTCCCGCTCTTCTGGGCCCTGATGTGCCTCATGTTCGGGCTTCTGGTGGCCTCCAGCCGCACCTGCCCCTTGCATGCCGGCACCATCCTGCTCCTGGTGAGCTCTTTGTGTGCAGGAAAACAGGAAACCCCCTCCCTCACTCCACAGTGAGCTTGCACTTTAATTATTTGATTACTGACCTGCTCCAGGCAGGTCCCACATGTCCTCATGCCCCTCCTTGTCACTGATGTTGCTCTCCCTCTCTCTCTAGATCGTTTGCATCGTTGGTTATGGAGTATCTCTTGTCCTCCTCATCTATTTAATTGCCTTCAGGCTTCGCAGGGGCCGAAGCAATCGTTACGTTTGGTCTTTAATCTTCATCCTGGTAAGTGAAGAGCAGCTTCGCTCTGAAATGTTTGGTTTACATGTCTTGCCTCTTGAGGCTTCATTTCAAATATATCACCATGCAGCAGAATAAGCCAAATCAGTGACAAAGAGCCTGTTTTTTAGCAACAATACATTGATATTGGAAATCCTTTTTCCTGCGTTGTTCCAGGTGAATTATGCTGTCTATATAATCAGTGACTACAGTGAACCACTTTACTACAGCTGTAATTTGGTTCCTGTGTTTCCACCCCTGGGCTGGATGATGTTCTCTGCACCAGTAAGTAAAACACATCCTGCTAAATTCCATGATGGTCCTAATGGTGCAAACTGGCAAAGCAAGAGGCGCTTTCCAAGTTCCCTGACTCAAAGTGCCCAAAAGAGAGAATGAAGAAAGGCAGCAGGAGAAGAAAAGGTCCAGGCAGGGGAGTGAGAGGAGGAGCCAAGATCTGAGTTGTTAATCCTTTGTTTGATGGGGGTATTTTTGGTTTGTTTAGTCACCAAGGGCTGTTACAATGGCTGTATTTTGGTAGCACAGGAGGGGAAGGAGGTGGAGCGGGAAGACCTGGAGGGAGGAAGTGAAGCTGGCAGGAGGTAAAAGAGCTGGGAAGAGAGAAGCAACGACGGGAAAGGTCAATCTAACCTGCTCTGATCTGAGGCCCCTCTGAATTACTGCGGCCAAGGAAGCCACAACCCTTTGAGGCAACGTGAAGCCAAACCAAAGTGCAGCTCAAAGCTGCTTTATCCCATCCTGAAGAAAAGCGAAGAAAACCTCCCACACTTACTCCAACCCTGCACTCAGGCACACCATACTAAGGAATTTTCCTAATTCACTGACGTTCTTTTCTTGTAGCACTTCACAGCTTTTAGCAACGACGAACTCCTTCACTCCTGGAATCACATCTACGTGGCTGTCTTCGCGGTAAGGAACAACTGGAAGATGGTTGCTTTGGAAAGGGTGGCTGTTGTGATGCAGTGGACTGGCACTGGGCTTGTACAGCTCTCCCCGTAAATAAACCACGGGTTATGTGGTCAAAGTTTCACTTTAAGGGTTGGTGGGGGAGGCACATCCTCACGTGGGCTTGTGCCTCATGTGGCCCCTGGGTGCTCCACCGTCTGTGCATAAAAACTGAGGAGAGAAGGGGGGTGTGAAGTGGAGCTCATGTATAAGGGAGAGATATTATTAATCGACTGATCAGTTTAATGCTGCTTCTACAACAGAATGATGTGATCCCCCATCCTGTAGGATCTGTTAAGGTGCAGATAATCTGGGCTAAAGCTGCAGAAGGAATGCAGGGCTTTTGCTAAAGATCTGCATGTCAGATGGAAATGTATGGGAAGCATCAATTTAACTTCTTCCCCTTTTAAACCTTTTAGCTGAAATGAATGAGAGAGGTTCCTGCATCCTCTTATGATTAATATTAATCTGGTGTGTTGTCACCTTGTCTCCATACAAACCTAATTAATTTCTGGTTTTTTTTAGCCATACCTCCACTGTGTGATCTTTGCTCTCCTGCTGCGCTTTTTGGAGATGAGATATGGAGAAGGAGTTGCAAGATTTGATCCCGTCTTCAGGTGTGTCCCAGGGGTTCCTTGTGAGCCAGAATTACCCCAGTCTGCAGGGTGGGCTTGGTGCTGCTCCTGGCTCGCCCCTGACAGCAGGAGTAGGAGAGGGGGGAACTTAAAAAAACTTTGCAAAATGTGGATAAACATTGTGGGTTTGTTTTTTTTTTTTTTTTAGTTTTAACCAGTTTATCTGAAGGGGAGGAAATGAAGGACAAGGGGGAGGGATTTTTAATTCTTTTGGGTCATTGCGGTTTACAGCTTAACTTACTGGAGATTCCCTGCATGTGTCTGGTGGCAAATTCCCACTCAGTGTGTTGCAATACAAGATCAGTTGAACTACCATGTCCTTGAGAGGATAAAAATTGTGATTTAAGCTTTTTTTTTATTAAGGTTCATAGCTGAGGTTTCAGGACATTTCACTGCAGCTGGAAAACTTTTAGTTACAAATTGAAACACAGCATTTTAATTCCTTTTCAAACATGTCAGTGTTGCTCCTGGTAGGATGGAGACTTTCCCTAAAGCTTCATCAGGCTGGTATCTGCTACCTGCTCTTCTGCTTCTCTGTCACCAACAGCAAGAGACTGACCACCTAAGTCATGTGGGAGAAGATTTGTAGAAAATACTGGATTTTCAAGCGTTAACAAATGTGACGGAGCTGGGTTGAGCTGATGGTCCTTGTGGCTCCCTTCCAACTCAGAATATTCTGTGATTTTGTGTCTGTGGGTTAGATGCCCAAATCGCTTTGAAAACCTGCTGTGTGTATTTTAATCGTCCTTGAGCAGATCACTGGTGTGTGTGAAGCAGGAACCAGTGAACGGTTATGGATGAAGGAAAAGCTAAACTTGGCCTTTATTTTCTCAAGGATGCCAGTGGGGTTTAGTTTCTCCCCCACAAATAAATGTTTGAGCAAACACTGTCTGTGGAACAGCCCAGTGATCCCTGTGAATTCCCTTCCAGCTCAGGATATTTTATGAGCCCCCTGAGTTTAAATGAATTTTGCAGTGGCTGCGTTGGCGCTTCCCTGGGAGCAAACTTAGAAACACGAGCCTTTTTGGAGGTGATTGCCAGTGATGCCACATCTCCTCCTCCACTTGTAGGATCCAGCAGAGGAGAGCGGTCACCCACCAGAACAGGGACCACCCTGGGGAGGAGCCCCCAGAAGTGCAGGCGGAGAGGGAGAGGGTGCGGAGCGCGATGGTCTCCCTGCAGCAGGACGAGGTGAGTCCAACCTTCTCCCTCCTTTCCCTTTTTATTCTCCATCTTCAGGTTGCTTTCTTAGCTCCTTTACCTTCATCTCTGCTTCCTGAGCTCGTGCACTCAGATGTCCTGACCTGACCTCACCACCCAGCCCATGGTCTCACCAGAAGGAGTTGAACTGACACTATTATTTTTATTCCCCTTCTGCTTTTTTTCCTTTTTTTTTTTTTTTTTTTTTTCAGTTTTTTTCCTGTTGCTCTCTTTCCTGGATTTTTATTTGAGAAATCTTCTCTTTTTAGAGAGTCACACTTAATGGTAAGAACAGCCCAGCTGTCTCATGTGACAGGAGGAGAGTTTTTATTTCCCTCTCCGTCTCTTCACAGGAGTCCGTTGTCGTTGTCAACAGTTTGCGCAAGGAATATGAAGTCAAGAAAGCCACTTCCATCTTCAAGAAACAGAAGAAACTCGCTGTCAAAAACCTCTCTTTCAGTGTTAAAAAAGGTTCAAGTACTTGGCTGCACTCCCTGTAATAGAAATGACTAAAATCTAAAGTGAAGGTCACGTTTGGAGAAATATTTTTGTCCGAATTCTCTTGTGGGTAACCAGACCCAACATCCCGGGCTCCTGCACTCCAAGTTTTAATTCATGGGAGGACAAGTTAATGAACAACCCCTTCCCCTACTGTACATTTAGATATTGCCCAGCACAGATGGAAGAAGGTCTTATTAACAGTAATTATTATTAACAGTAATTATTATTAACAGTAATTATTATTAACAGTAATTATTATTAACAGTTCTTGCGTATTTGTTTCAGGAGAAGTATTAGGTCTGTTAGGACCCAGTGGAGCAGGAAAAAGCACAACTATCAACATGATTTCTGGAGAAGTAACAGTGACTGCTGGGGAGGTAGGTGGTTCCTTTGGAGGTTACCTTGATGCCTTTATAAATTGGGGATGTGATAAGGCAAGCTAGCACCACAACCCTTCAGTCAAGGAATTTATGGTCATTTATGTACAATTTATATATTCTGGGTATTTACAGAAGTGAGAAGAAAGTGTTGATTTACTTCAAGCACATTCTGGTTTTCATTAAAGTCAATGTTGCAGATTTAAGGATCTGAGCTAGAGAAAATCTTGGGGGGCATTGGAAACCCATTGTGAAATTTCTCAAGCCCTGCAGGAAATGTTGCCATGTAAAAAAAAAACAACACAACAAAACAAAACAAAAAAACCCAAACAAAACAAAAATAACTCTCCATAAACAGCCTTGCAAAACCAGGAAATTGAAAACGAATGTGGACACTGTTGGGCCAATAACAATCCATCAATTAATTATGTGCAGAATGATTAATGGCATGTGCCGGGGGAGGGGAAATGCCATTGCTGTTACAGATTTGGGACTGAATGTTGGAAATAGAAAAGCATTACTAGGAAAAGGGAGTCTCGTGTTGGTTCCATTACCAAAGTTTCATGGCAGTGAAAAGGCAGATGGAGCGGGATCACCCCATCCATGAAGCTTTCTGGGCAGCCACAGGGTGACCACTCACCAGTGTCTGCTGACTGCTCATCTGGCTACTGCTTGACTTGGCCAGGGCTTGGAGCAACCCGGGCTAGTGGAAGATGTCCCTGCCCAAGGCAGGGGGGTGGAATGAGATGAGCTTTCAGGTGCCTTCCAACCCAAACCATTCTGTGATTCTGTGACTCCCACGCCCCCAGCTCTGTGTGTGTTTGTGTGTTTGTGCAGGTGCTGCTCAGGGACCACGATGCAGCCACCCTGTCCTCAGGGCAGGGCAACCTGGGCTGCCTGGGCTGTTGCCCCCAGCAGGACCCGCTCTGGCCGGACCTGACGGTGCTCCAGCACCTGGAGGCATTTGCTGCCGTGAGAGGGATGAGGACAGAAGATGCAGCTCTTGCCATCAGCTGGTATGAAGCCAAATGACCTCAGCTTTGGGGTCTTCCTCCCTCCAGAGGCAGGGTCCCTCCCAGCCCAAGCCACTCAACGATTCTATAGGGCAGGGAAAGGTTTTTCCTGATAACAAACCTGCTTGGTGGTCACAGCACCAAGCCTGACAGAGCTCAAGGAGCATTTGGATGATACTCTCAGGCACGTGGGGTGAGTCTTGGGGATGGTCCTGTGCAGGGTCAGGAGGGGGACTCAGTGGTCCTTGTGGGTCCCTTCCAACTCAGCATATTCTGTGACTCAGAGACAGAGCCTTCAATGCCTCTTTACTGTGGAGAAATGGGATCTCCAGATAAGGCCTGCTACTCTGTACTGTTCTCAATCCCTTGTCAATGAAGATTTTAGCCCAAGGTAATCTAGAAAACTTCAGGGAAAAATTGAACTTGCTCCAGTTCATGGCCAGTTATATGAGGAACTCATTTCTCTCATTAGCTGCACTTAATGCCTTGAATTCCTGCAAAAATTCCTTCATTTACCATCCAAGTTAGGAGTAAAATCACCAAGTAACCCAAGGTGATATGTGTAGCCAAAACAACTATGTCTGGTTCCTCAGCTCCCCTGACCCCAGTGTTTGCACACCAAGATGGTCATTTTGGCATTTTCCCTTTCCATTGCCCACAGCATAGGCAAGGCCTTGGACCTCCTGAAGCATTTCAAGACCCCAGCCAGGAGGTTATCTGCTGGAGAAGCCAGAAAGGTACGTGTTACCTTCATCTTTACTGCCTGAGCAAACCCTGCTTGCTCTTCCTTGGACAGGAAACCCTCAACTGAGTGGGTTCCTGCCATCATTTATTTTCATCAATAGCTTTAGACTCAAGCCTGGCAGGTTCCTCCCTCCTCTTTCCCCCCTCTCCCACACTGTGTGTTTAATAAGTGCTAACCACAAATTGGATTTACAAGGTAATCACCTCTTCATGCCCCACCACGTGCATCTGCCAGTAAATGGGAGGGAAAAGCACTTTCTCATCTTTGGCAGGCTTAGGAGTTTTGGAGAAATCTGATTTTGAGAGATTAACATGTTAACTGAGAACACCTGATGTATGTGGTTTGTTGGTTTTTTTTTTAATCCCTGTTCCTCCTGCATTTTGAAATCAAGAGCTTCAGCTTCAAGAAGATTCACAAGGATTAAGATATATCAGGACAACTCACCAGTTTTGCAGGTAGAGTAAAGCAGCCCTGACCTCGTGTTGTTCCCATTTCAGGTGTGCTTTGCTTTGAGCATCTTGGGGGATCCGACAGTGATGCTTTGGGACGAGCCATCCGTGGGAATGGACCCGAAAGGGCAGCGCCGCATGTGGTGAGCGGGCCAGAAAGGCGTAAATGCCTGTTTTCTTCAGAGAAAAAGAAAAAACTATAAGTAGTTCTTCCTTTAGTCATTCAGCCCTTGTGTTTGCTTTAGCTTTTCACCAACAGAGTAAAATCTGGGGGGGATGCTGCCATGACAAACTGGAACATTGACATCAGCATCCACGTCACCTTCAAGCGAGATAACAGAAGCCTTCCGAATAGTCATCCACTTTCTAATAACTTTCTCATTTCGGCTGCTTTTAGGAAGGGAGACATAAACCAGGTTTTCTCTGACTATTCCTGGGAATTAACTGTGATCCCTCTGTCCCCAGGAAGGTGATCCAGACCTCCATGAAAAGCAAGGAACGAGCAGCCATCCTGAGCACGCAGTCCCTGGAGGCGGCGGCGATGTGTGACCGCTTGGCCATCCTGGTGTCGGGGCGCCTACGGTGGGCACTGGGTCACACCCAGCACCAGCATGACACCTGGTTTTCAGCTGGGGGGCTTGTTTGGTTTTACTGTTTTGTTTTTTTTTTTAATCCTTCCTAATCTAAGAGAAAATACTGATTTG
Organism: Myiotriccus ornatus; assembly: GCA_036023395.1. NCBI lineage: Eukaryota > Metazoa > Chordata > Aves > Passeriformes > Tyrannidae > Myiotriccus > Myiotriccus ornatus. The sequence continues at coordinate 2,384,114 of JAYRBT010000043.1, forward strand.
GTTTGTGGCATGTATGTAACAAGCAGTTTTTGTGCGTCTGCTGAATGAGGGGATGTACATCTGCTGCTCAACCCCAGCCACTGCTTCATTTGCTGATGATGGTGCTTTGAGCAGTGTTTTCCCTCCTCTGCAGGTACATCGGTTCCCCTGAGGATCTCAAAAGTAAGTTTGGCACAAGTTACCACCTAGAAATCAAGATGTCAGACCTGGAGAAAAGTGATGCTCTCCACGCCGAAATTCTGAACCTGTTCCCCTGCGCGGCTCGGCAAGAAAGGTGAGTGGCCTGTGGGCTGCACACCAGCCTGGATTTGTGCTGGGATTCTCTGTTGCTCCCACTCACCTTGCTCAGTAATTTACCTGGGAGCACAGTTGCCTTACAAGCCCCCCCAGATTCTGATGCCGAGTCACAAAATGATGAATTAATTTGGGTTTATTGCCTTTTCAGGACCTCTTCCTTGCTCATCTACAAGATACCAATGGCAGATGCACTACCCCTGTCCCGATCTTTCTCCAAGCTAGAAGCAGGTAAAAGGAAACAATCAATTGAGTAAGGAGATGGCTTTCAAATTGTTTATATGGATTTGGGTTTTAAGGGTTCTTTCTCCACCCCCCTGCAGCTAAACAGAATTTCAGGCTTGAGGAGTACAGCTTGTCACTGAACACTTTGCAACAGGTATGTTGATGTGGGAGTTCCAGGTTAGAAACTGCCTGTATAAAAGGAAGAAATAACCCATGACCAGCACAAAAACTGTCAGTCCTTGGCAATGATGGGGTTGTTTCCTCTGTGCCACGTTGCAGGTATTTGTAGACATCACCAGGGATGCAGAGGAGCATGACCTGGATGCAGCATCCAACGGGGCTGTGGAGCAGAGACCCCTTCAGCCCTGACTCTTGGAGCCACAGTGAAAATATTCAGCATATTTTCATCAGTGTTACTGACCCCTGTGATCAGCTGCAGCCCCAGAACTTGGTTACTCGTTGCCACAACACATCCAGCTCGGCAGGAGTTCTGCCTCACAAAGAGAAGAATTACTATTTTAATAAATAAAGCCCTTATCCTTCGACAAATTGATGCCTGCTGTTCATCTGTACCCCTGCTCAGACTGCCTTGTTCGTTGTGCTGAGGAATAACCCTGCTGGGATGAGTTGCTGGTCCCCAGGCAGCGAGGGGGACTGTGGCTGTGGGGGGGGCTTGTTCAAACTCAGAGGAGGCTCTGACACCTCACTCATCCACGGCAGGAGGACACTGTGTGCTGTAATGTGGCCATGGAGGTGGTGGTTCCTGGTGGAGGGATGTGTGTCTTTTGTGTTTTGACCCAAAAATCTACTGTGTGTTCCAGCTCAGGTCACCTTGGCCCCTCACTGGTCCCCACCACTGGGGACACGGAGACTTGGAAGGACTCAGCAGTGCCTGGAAAAGTGTAATGAAAACTGGCAGCTCTTGTATCATCACCTGTAAAACCCCAGTGATTACCTAGACTCAAAATGAGATGTGCTTCGACCCAAAGTAACAGTGCAGGAGGACAGCAGGCTGAACCTTGCTTTGGTCATTGAGAAGACAGGGTGGGTTTCTCGACAGCACCCAGCCCTGGGGGAACTGGTGGGGGACATGGGGGCAAGCCACCAGCACCCTGACCCTGTCTGAGCAGATCAGCATCTCCTCTTAAACACCTGCCTGCCAGGGCTGGCTTTAAAGAATAAATTAAAAAAAAAAAACAAACCTAAATAAAATAGGAGCTCCCAACCTCCAGGCAGCCCTGTTGTCCTGTCCCCCAGCATCCTCAGCCTCAGGGAAAGGTGGGCTGGGGACCCACTGGAGAAGTCCCACGGGTGCGCTGCCATCCCATGGGATGGACAGAGCAGCAGGACCTCCTCCATCCCCTGGTTCCTGTGAATGATGCTGGTGCTACAGGTATGGATGATGCAGGAGTGGGATACAGGCAAGGAGAGTGCAGGTGGTTCTGGCAGGCAGAGATGCATGTCCAGGCACTGCAGGCAGGGATGTGGGCAAGCAGGTACCAGCAGGTGGCTGCCGTGGCTCAGAGTTGGGCTGTTGCCACCAGGAAAAATCCCCAACGCAGCACCCACACCCCCAGAGAGCTGCTTTCCACATGGATCTCCAAACATCAGGGCTCTGTCAAGGAGCTGGGCAGGGAGGTGTCTGTGCCTGAGGTTCACCGATTGGGAACTGGCATAGCCACCTAAGTGTTGGGTTTTTTTTCCCTTTGAAAGGGTTTGAACATGCAGGAGATGTAGTGGGGACAGGTTTTAACCTCACGCTGTGCCCTGACTTACTGCACCTCTGCAGTTTGCCTCGCTCTGAAACATCCGAGTGTTATTTCAATCTTAGGGGTTGTTTTTTTCCCGCCAGGCAGAGCAGAGGGAAGCAAGTCCAGCTCCCGCACATTTCCAAGCCCAGCCTGTCCCAGCTGGTGGTGCTCCCTCCCACCACAGGTCCCTCAGCCGTGCTGCTGCCGGGGATGCTGCGGTGGGTGACCGAGCTCCACAGCCTGAGGGTGGAATCAAACCCACCCCCTCTAGAAGCTCAGAGTTAGCCAAGAGAAGTTTGTTTCAATGTTTACAACGTGTTTTTTAATCAGAAGAGCTGTTGCTAACCCGGAGGCAGCGCTTCACTGCTCCTCCTGCACCAGGGATGGTGGCACTGGAGCAGTTTTCCAACACAGCCTTTGCCATTTGGAGAGGAGGGAGAGCCACTATTTGCCACCCCTGCCTGTGCCGTGATATCATTGACTTCAGCCTCTCTTGCTGTGCTGAGAAACACAATGGAGTTTGCCAGAGAAAGGATTTTTGTGTGGTTTGTTGTTGGGCTTGTTTTTCTTCCCTTGGCCAAGGCTCAAGAATTTCCCGAACAACTTTTCAGAGAATCCGCTCCAGCGACTCGACAGCAAAGTGCTGCTCTCTTTGCTTTTTATAATACAGATAAAGCTGAAACTCTGCCAAGGAGGAAGAGGGAAGGAAGCCAGGGAAGACAGAAGTGATGGTGTGAGGAATGCCTTTTGCATAAGTGCCTGAGTGAGAAAAGGATTGTGTGGACAAAGGAGCACTGAGAGCCGCCAGTCCATCCCAGGGAGCCTCAGCATTTCCACTTCCACAGGCACGCGGTGAAGGGCAAGCTCTGGATCCCTTCCAAACCTTCCCCTTAAGGTAAGACTTAAGCATTCTTCCTAAAGCAAATAAAAGTTATTTTAAAGGCATGAAAACATCCAGTAAATTATGACCCCGTTAATAATACTGGGAGAGGATACAAATGTGTAGGTGGGGCACTGGGCATCTTTCTAACAGGCTGAGTTAAGCTTGTGATTAAGTTTAGGGGCTCTCTAAAGGCTATAGAATCTTTTTAGCTTTACTTTGAGATGAAATAACACACAAACAGAGCTCGGTGTACAGTAGAGGTTTATTTCCAGTGTTTCTTGGCACTAAGAGGATGCTGTAGGTTCAGCTCAGCACTTTAATCCAGCACATACAAGGAGCAGATTTCTTTCCCTACGTGCAGCGTAAGCTAAAGGCTGAATTTTAAAAGCCCTGACCATCTTACACTCTTAAAAATTCCCCCTGAAATACTGCAGGAGCAAAGAAATCACTCCTACCTCATTTCCTCGAACTCTGCAGCAGTGGGGTCAGATAGCACTGAGGGGTGACATGCGGGATATCCGTGATGGGAGCCTGCTGTGCCAGCTCTCCATCCCACCCAGGATCTCCTGGGTGTGTCAGCTTGTTGAGGTTACTCCGTGTGAGTATCAGAACGGAGGACAAACTGGAAACCTGCTTTAGCTGCGACACAAAGCCCTTGCCAGGGTGGAAATGCACACAGGTGATACATGGCACCCAGCACCTCCCTTCTGCTGGGTGGCAGAGTGACCAAGCCACTGCAAGTTTTACTTTGGTTTCCCCAAGGAAGTCTAGGTGTTACTACACAGCCTAAATTCAAATTTTTATGCATCTGGATCTATAAAGTGAGATCATGTGCAAGAAGACAAATCTATCCGGAGATGCTGGCAAAGGAGCAGATTCCTGCCCCTGAGCCGTGGCCGTGCCCTGTCCTGGTGTGCCAGTGCAAGTGTTTGCAGTGTGTGCCCTGGGAAGGCCATTTGTTGCAGCTGCTTTTTCCAGCATTTCAGTGCCTGCTGTGTCATTACTCGGGGATGTGCCTCTCCCAGGGGCTGAATGTAAATATTTGGAAGAAGATGATAAACTCCCTCTTGCCTGTCAGCACCGTGAGGCATCACCCCCCCAAGGGAACAGGAGAACATAAATCTTCCTTCAGTGTGACAGGGAGGCTTGAAAGGATTAGATCTATAAATTGCTCTGGTATTTCTACCTGAGAATCACTTACAGAAGACAAGAATCTTGCTGGAAAGCAGGTTTTAGCTACAGATGTGACAGCAGAGCAGTTTGGCTGTGTGAGTGGAGCTGTTTCACGTAGGGGTACTTAATCCCTTCGCTCATTAAAGGCACTAATAAATATTTTAGTCACGGTTAATGTGCACATATGTCATCTGCAAAGCAGTCTGACAGCCAGCTTTATGCCTTCTTATTGCAGCTTCCACCACCAGCACTAATCCAGGCAAAAATTCTTTGTTTTGTTTTGTTTTTTAAATCAGGTCTTTTTAAGGGTGCTGCCACATCTTCTGGAGCAGCACATCGGTGCATGCTCACGGCTACCTGTTTTTCTCTCCCTTTTCATTAATATCCCGGGGCTGACATCTCTCCCAACTCACTTCCAAGAATTTGTTCTCTCGTGGCTCCGAGTTGCCTTCGACTGACGCTGTTTTCCAAATGAGCTCAGCTCACACCACAGCCAGGAGTTGCTCAACCCTTCTTGGTGCTGAGCCTGTAGCAGATTAAAATTACATGCAAGGGGGTTTCAGTGACTTTAATTGACTGTGTTGTTGTCATTCCTTGGATATGAAGCCCACCCAAGCTAATTAGGGTCATGTAGTGTGATATTCCCTTTTTTTAACTTCTTAAATAACTCCTCCCAAAACTCACCATGCCACAGCATGGAATTCTGGTTATAAATCAGTGTTTGCTGCTGAGCTGGGAGGGCTGGAGTGTGTTGAGGGTGATGAGGTCTCCTGGACCCTGTGCTGCGGGGGTGGCTTGTGCTCAGCACACAACATCTGAGATGCTTGAGCTCTCATTTTTGCTGTGAAAAGGGAAAGAAAGTGTCACTGGGCACATCTGCAAGGACTGTGCAAATAAAAGCAGTCTCTGCTCTTTCAGAAAGCAATTTTTTAAAAAATATTGTCAGTAGGTTCAGAGATGAAGACACTGCAGAGAAAGACGAGTGTATTCCAGCAAACGAAAATTCTCTTGTGGAAAAATGTCCTTCTCAAGTGGAGGATGAAGATGCAGAGCTTTCAGGTAAGAAAAAATTAAAAATAATAATTAAAAAAAGAGCAGCTAAGCACTGAGAGTGGCCAATACTTGCCTGCCCCTGGACACCAACTTCTTTGGGTAAAACCAGAAGTTAAAGTACCTTTTTAAAGCCTGCCTGGTAGTGAACACTTTGAGACTTTAATTTTTTAACTGATGATTTTTTACCCCTGGTTTGTGACACGTGAGAGCTCAGGTGGGCTCTTTGAGCAGAGTAATTTCCCGGGGTGCCTGATGGGCACAGTGCAGAGTGTCTCGCCATCTCCCTCAACATCTCAGAAACCGGAGTGACCGAGTGCATGTTTCAATCCCACAAAGAACATGCTCTTACCCTGCTGTATTTTATACGTTATTAAATTCTCCTCCCTGCTCTCCCCCGTGCCCAGGAGTGGATGCTGTCCCTGCTCTTCCTGCCCATGCTGTTCATCGTGTCCTACTCTATGGTCAGCATCCAGCACCCCGAAGTGCCCTTCAGCTACCTCGGGCAGTTGGATGATCCTGCCTATAATGCCACCGGGGTCACCGTGGCTTTCACGCCCACCACTGCCACCACCAAGCAGATAATGAATAAAGTGGCCTCCAACTCTGTCATGAGGGGTAGGTTTTGCTTTTTAAGTGTTGAGTTTTGTCGTTATTTAGGCTCTTACACCTACATTATGCTTTAGTGGCTCCCCAGAATCTTTGGTCAGGAGAGAAAATTCACCCCAAATCCTCTATTTTCACAAATATTCCTTCTCTAGTATTTAAATTATTGGTGAGGCCAGTGTGTTCTTCTGAACTGTAAAGCTCTGCCTTACCTGATATTCCCTCACTCTTTTAAGACACCTTGGTTCATTCCTTTGAGTTGCATTTCTTAACTGGGAAAGCACAAAGTATTTTAAGGTAAATATCTCAGTGAGAACTGGAAAAAGAGGAGCTGAAATGCTGAAAAAGCAGAACATACCCCCAGTGCTCGTGGACAGATTTCCAGACTTACAGAAACTCATTGCAATGTTTTTCTTACACACAACAGGTATAAAACTGGAGGCACTGGACAGTGAGAACGCCCTGGAGAAAGCCTGGATTTCAAATAATGCAATTATAGGGGTTGTATTTAAGGACAACTTCTCCTATCACCTCAGGTTTCCTACTGCAAATGTGATTATTCCCAATGAAGTCTTTGGATACATAGGTAACACAAAATGAGAATCCTTGAGTGGGTCATTGCCTGGCATGGACAGACATCATTTTGTTAGAATAATCCGTATATGTTCAGTGATTTAATAAACTAGGGGAGGTTTGTTTGTTTGGGGTTTTTTTGTCTGTGTATCACTGCCCATTTGAAGAGTTTCCCATAGTTCAAATGTATTATTTTAATCCCCTTTTGTAGTGAAAATCAACTCCCTTTCACTGCTCTTACCTGTGATGCCCTTAACCTTGCAGATAGCTGTTACAATTTCTCGTCAGGGCACTGTGACAGCCCAAGGTACTGGTACCAAGGCTTCCTGTCCCTGCAATCCAGCATTGATGCTGCAATCATAGAGGTAAACCCAACCTGGAAACTGATGTAGGAACATCCTTTCATTTTAAACTTGACCCAGGAAAGGCAAACTGTGCTGTGGGAATAGCAAGGGGTGGGTTTGTCGGAAAATAAAGCTGTCTTAAAAAGTTGATCTGGAGGGGATGAATCAGAAGGTTCCTTGTATAAATACATCTCACTGTAGAAAACAAATTAAATACTGACATGCTGACCTTGAATTCCTTTAGGTGGTAGCAAATCATTCTGTTTGGGAAGAAATGAATTCAATTGGTGGAGTCCGAATGAAGTCCCGGAGCGTCATCTTCTCAATTACACCCGATTACAGTTTTTTCATGATCACTATCGTGATGTGTTTCTTTCCCTTCATGTATTTCTTATCAATGAATGTCACAAGAGAAAAGAAGAAGCTCAAGGAATTGATGAAGACGATGGGGCTGCAGGATATTGCGTTTTGGTGAGTTCTTTTGCAACTAAGGTACGTCTGCCAAAAATCAGTCTGTTCCAGGGCACTTGTGCAGTCAGGTAATAAGTTAAATGAGTTCATAAGTTTTCTCCAGCACTCTAAGGACAAACCAGAGGCTTGAGCACCGCAGTGGTGCTCCCTTCTCCCATGGGTATTTCCTCCTAAGGTGGATCGTGCTCTGTGTTCTGCCTTGGGATATAAAAGAGTAGACCATGGGAAATAATATTTAAATTTAAAACCGTTCTGACGTGGCAGATGAAGTTGTAACAACGGTTCTTAATTAACCAGAAGTATAATGGCCCCTTTCCATCCCCAGGCTCTCCTGGAGTCTACTGTATTCTATCTATGTGTTGATCTTCTCCTGCCTGCTGACGGCCCTCGTGCTGCAGAACCCTTTTTACATCAGCAGCTTCCCTGCGGTCTTGCTGCTGTTTTTCCTCTACGGCCTGGCATGTGTAAGTCAGGCTTTAAAGCCAAATTTTCTCACCACATGATTTATCACCTTGTTGATGTGCTGAGCTGTTACTCCAGAGCTTTTTGCACAGTGCTTTGCACGGCCTTGCTGACTGAGACAGCTCAGTGGTTCCTGTGACTCAGCAGCAGCGATTTGATTTGCAGCCTGAAAGTCTGACAGGCAGTGGGTTGGCTACACAAAGCCTGATTTGAAACTCAGATCAACCCACTAAGAAAGACTTTATTGTGTTGTATTAACTCACCAGAGATCTGTTTGCCTGGCAAACAGATGTGCTGCCGTTAAAGATTTTTATTTCCTTCAGTGATTGAGGGAAACCTCTGTTCTTACAGATCCACCTGGTTTTCCTCCTCTGCTCCCTCTTAAGGACCTCCAAACTCGTCAGCTCCATGGGGTTCCTCATCACCTTTGTCTTTGGTTGCCTGAGCCTGGCATTGCTGATAGAAAACGTTCCTGAACCGCTGAAGTGGTTTCTTGATCTCTTCTGTCCCTTCGCATTCAACGCGGGCATTGCCAAGGTAAGGGCCCCACCTCTGCAGCTGAACCTTCCCCTGCTGGCAGGGAAAGGCTTGGGAAGGCACCTCCTCATTTCAAAAGTCCAGCTGCAAAACCTCTAGGTATTTTCACCCATATCCACGCCCTGTTTTGAAACCTCCCCGCCACCTGAGCTGCTGTTGGGCAGCAGAGAGGGGCTCCAATGCCCCCGTCCTGTCCCGCTGTTTTAAAAGCAGATGAATGCACGGGCAACACGGCCCTGGTCACAAAAAATCTGCTGTTGTCCACTTCTGTCCCTTCCACATGACCCTGAGGAGCCCATCCCTGCACACAACAGCACCATTATCCTCGGGGCTGGGCCCTGGCGGGCAGGAGTCGGCTCGGGGACAGCTGGGACATCATCTCTTGGCTGCCCCATCATTCCCCTCTCGCTGCTGCAACTCCTCCTGGCAGCAGACACTGTGCAAATACAACTGGAGATTCCTGCTGCTGCCATCCTTCCTCCATCCCCACTTTGTGCAGCTGCCCAGTTTTCCAGCAGTCATATCTCCATAGCTCTGAGTGAGGTTTTCTGGCTCCAGCAGTCTAAGATTTGATTTCCTGGTATAAATATTAAAAAGCATCTGCCTGGGAGAGGAGATTTATGCACCAGCAGAAAAGGAGACTGAATTTGCTACTAATTTACCATATGGTTAAATCAGTCACTATGTAAAGTTATACCATTTTCATCGTGACTCTGTCACATCAAGGGTGACCAAATCACATTTCTTGAATGGTTTCCTCTAAAACTCTGATATTTGTTTCTGTTTCTGGATTGTTCTGGAAAAACCTGGATTAAAACATTAAGATCTCTGCACAGAGCAAATTTATCCCCTTAAATTTATTCCCCTCTAGAAAGTAAGAACAACTGGTCAGTATTGCAGATGATTTCCAGGTTAACAAAGACAATTGGACCCATTGTTTGATGGCATGTGCATTGTCTTCCAGCCTGAAAGTTATTCTTCTTTGTCTTCTTTTTTTTTTTCTCTCAGATTTTCAATTTGGAAAAATATGGAATGGGTTTCTCTTTTTCCAACCTTATGGAGGAAGCATACTTTTTATTTTCAACTTACATTATGCTGGCCTTTGATTCAATCTTGTACATGCTGTTGGCTCTGTATTTCGACAAAGTTCTGCCAGGTAGGTCTGATTTATGCTTATGGTCCTATTTTCTCCTTAACATTTTATATTTATATGGATTGCATGGGATATATCAAGAAAATGATGGACTGTTCTGACTCAGCCAAAATAGAGTTTGGTTTTTGACCGTTCTGCCCCTGGCAAGTGCAAAACTCACAGAATCAAAGACAACACAGTATTTAGTGGTTTTTTCTTTCTATTTATGCTGCTGTTGAACTGTTTATGAGATTACAGTGTAATAACATGTGGGACAATATTTTAAGTCATGACACAAATTATTGAATTTATTAAACAAACCCCTGAAGCCAAACTTCTTGTCTCTTCTACCTCCCCCTCCAAACTTGGGGTCTTTTTAACTGGACAAAGTACCAGTTTTGAGGCAGCCAAGCAGTTGTTAGAACCTCCTAAATGTTGAGTCTTGGATGGTGCTTTGGTTAATGGCAGGTCATCTGCTTTGCTTTCCTGGCAGGCAAATATGGCATTCCAGACCCCCCTTTCTTCTGCCTGAAACCCTCCTACTGGATGAGGAGCAGGAGAGGCTCCACCAGGGAGACTCCCAGATCCACAGCCAACCCCGAGGAGCTCCTTGGTGATGATGTAGAGCCAGTGCCCCCCGAATTCAGGGGGAAGGAGGCCATCAGGTTGGCAGAGAATTAGCTGCTATTCGTGCTTATTGAATTGGGTATATGGGTTCAACGCTCCACAGATCCCAGAGCCTTCCCAGAGCTTGGGTTTGACTTATCCAGGCAGCTCTCATGTTTGTGAGGCTCTTGCAAAAACACTTTGTTTCACAGACAAATAATTAGAGATAAAAATGCAGATGAGATAATTAGGTAATTCAGACCAGTCACTAATGGTGAAATAGATAAATTCATAAAAAATAACTGATTTGGTTTTGGTTTTGTTTTTTTTTTTCTTGCTATGTACTTTAAATGTTCTTTAGGGACAAAAACCCATTGGAAATCTGTTGCAATGGGTTTGGCCTTGTCCTTGCATGGCTTGGTCCCCCATTACTGGTGCCAGATAGTGACACTCACACCCGAGTAGAGAGGATGCCAAACCTGTGGATCTCAGGGTTGTTTCCCAATACCTCTCATTATTTTTTGTACCATTTCTGTAATTTTAACTGAAGGCCCACAGAAGTGTAAAGGGAAATGCATTTACAGGAATCCCAGACTAATAACCTCCTTTCTTTTCTTTAGGTTCTACAATATTAAAAAAGCCTATAAAAAGAAGGACAAGAAGACAGAAGCTTTAAGGGGTATAAAAGCTGTAATATTGATTTCTGTTAAAGATGAGGGAAAAAGAAACAGTTTTGCACAAACATTTCAGTCAGTCAATGAAATAAAACGCATTACTTGGAAATTTATGTCAAATATTAATTAATGTGATTTATTACTGTTTTGTTCAGTTTTCACTGAATCTTCCACTTTTAATAAGATTAAAGGGAAGAAATATTTGTTTAATTGTTGTATTTCTGTCTTTTCTGCTAAATTCAGAGCAACTTCTTAAGCCTTTAGTTAGAGGTTTGTAGAGCTTCACCCTACATTGCTTAATGCACTTTGAGCTAATCAGTGTCTCTTCTTCTGGTACTTCTTGACTTCTCTTGACTTTGGCAATAAGTGGAGGCAACTCAGACCTCATTTCTTCCCAAACTTGACGTTGTTTCCATTCTAGGTTTGTCTTTAGATATCTATGAGGGGCAGATCACTGCCTTGCTTGGCCACAGTGGGGCTGGAAAGACAACGCTGCTAAACGTGCTCAGCGGGCTCACCTTCCCCTCAGAAGGTGAGATGGAAAATGGTGGGATGGGCTGGCCTCGACCCAAAATAATGTAAATTATTATGAGCTGTAAATACCGGCTCATTACACCTCATCACCTGTTTATTCCTGTAAACAGGCTCTGCCACCATATACAACCACAAACTCTCCGAAATAGGAGACAGGGGGGAGATTAGGGAGATGATCGGCATTTGCCCCCAGTTCAACACACAGTTCGAAGTCTTGACGGTGAAGGAGAACTTGAAAACTTTTGCAGAAATCAAGGGCATCACGCCCAAGGAGGTGGAGAGAGAGGTGAGTGTGTGCTCCCCTGCAAAGCATCACTGTGCAGCAGCTCGGGGCTGGTGGAAACCCCATAATTCCATAATGGCTCCTTTTGCACTGGGAAGCTCAAAGAATCCACTTGGATGTTGTGTCTTCTGAAAATTGAAGCTCAAAGCCTCATCCCACCTGGCCTTGGACACTTCCAGGGATGGGGCAGCCACAGCTTCTCTGGGCAACCTGTGCCAGGGCCTCCCCACCCTCCCAGGGAAGAATTTCTCCCTGATATCTAATTTAAATCTACCCTAAGAAAGGATGGAAGGACAACTGCTGCTGAGAATGGACATCCTTGTGCTGTTCTAGGTGCAAAACGTTTTGGAACTGCTGGATATCAGCAACATTCAAGACACTCAAGCTGAGAAACTGAGTGGTGGGCAGAAAAGGAAGTTATCCATTGGAATAGCCATGCTTGGAAACCCGCAGGTAAGGCAGCAGGCACGGCTCTGTAATACAGGGAATATTCAGGTCCAACTTTACTAAAATTTGCCCATGTATTTGGCTAAAAGTTATTAAAATTAATAAATTTAACGATTGAAATTTTTAAATTCACAAGCCACCCTGCTAGTGCAGTTTTGAAGCAGACAGAGGGTTCTCCGAGCTCCCACAGCTCCCAGGACAGCCGCCCTTGCACAAAAGGTGACCTGGGTGTCTTGCCTGCGGGACCTGAGGCTTCCAGGACACCAAACCCAAGGGATGTGCAGCTGCTCCAGTGATGAGGAGTGCCTGATTTCGTCCCCTCTGCAGGTTTTGCTGCTGGACGAGCCAACAGCTGGGCTGGATCCTCTCTCCAGGCACCAGGTGTGGAGCCTCCTGAGGGAGCACCGGGCGGGCCGGGTGATCCTGTTCAGCACCCAGTTCATGGACGAGGCCGACATCCTGGCAGGTGGGCAGGGGCTCAGCCTGGGGCAGCTCTGCAGGACAGCCCTGGAGCAGAAAGCCAGTTGCCAAAAAAGCTTGGAAATGACTGCTGTGCACTGTGAATCCCCTTGGCTTTTCCTTCCTTCAGACCGCAAGGCTTTTATCTCGCGCGGGAGGCTGAAGTGCGTCGGTTCCTCGCTGTTCCTGAAGAAAAAATGGGGGATTTGTTATCATTTAAGGTACCTGCTTCAGCTCCGTGACCTGATATATTGGGGGGCACCAGAATTAATGCAAATGGTAGAGCAGGTGTCATCAAAACAAACAAATTAACTGAATTAATAGTGATTTAAATTATCTGAAACAGCACTTTATCCCAGGGCAGGGAAGGAATGAAGTATTCTGGAGTTTTCTTTTATTCATCCTAGCAAATAATAGGGTGGCTGTTGTTTTTTATTTGGGTGGGTTTTGGTGGTTTTCATTCCAAAACTAAGCATCTGTGTTTCCTCAATGCAAAAGGATCCACATCAGTGAGTCCTGTGACTTGGAGAACGTGACATCCCAGGTTAAGCGGTACATCCCCAACGCCACCTTCTCAGGACACAGCCAGTATGAGCTGAGATATAAACTGCCATTAGAAAATGTGAACAGGTTCCCAGGTAATGCATGCTAAAATAACTGAGAATCATTATAGAGGAAAAAAATAATCACAACTGTGGGGAAAGTGAAATGAAAAGGGAGATTTTCTACAGGGATCACATCAGGACTTCAAAACTGTTGCATTTTGGGTTTTCTGCACAATTTTATCATCCGTGTGTTTAAGATCAAACTGTGCAATAAGTGCTTTTCTGCTGCTTGTAATGACAAGCCCAGCAGGCTAAACTGTGTTACTGAGAGTTCAGTTTTCTTGCTGCTACGTGAAAAGGCTCAGCTGAACCAAAGTGGCCTGGAGACACGTGCTCATGCACTTGTTTTATCTCTGTCCTGCAGATCTGTTCAGTGGCCTCGACAGCTGCTCTGAACAGGGCATTATCAATTATGGGGTCAGCATGACGACCCTGGAGGATGTCTTCCTGAAACTGGAGGGAGAAGACACGGCAGACCGAGAAGGTACAGTCGTGGCTGTGAATGTACAACCCATGACCAAAGAGATGAGCTCCTCTGAGATAACCCCTGGACAGACCTCCAAGGGTGGCTCTTAAATTCTCACGAATTACAACACAGAGGGTGTTCTCAGACAGAAATGTGCCCGTGGGGCCTCTCTGCAGATGAGCATGTCCTCGGGGACGAGTGGGCAGAGGCAGGACCGCGAGGCTCCGACGAGACCAAGCCGGGCTCCCTCCTGCTCACGGACGCTGGGAAGGTGACAGTGGATGGCCTGGCCCTCTGGAGGCAGCAGGTCTTTGCCATGGCATGGGTGCACTTCTTAAAGCTCAAGAGTTCGGTGAAAAACCTGCAGTCAATGTAAGTACCACAGTGAGTCTCCCTCAGAGATGTGGAACTGGACACGACCACACTCGGGGGGACAATTTCCACACTCCTGTTCTGATGGAGTTTGGATTAACTGGCGTCAGGTCTTGGGTATGAACAGTCTGGGAAATCTGCACTCACAGGAGAGGAAAGCTTCTTCTTTTCCAGTGCCAGTAACACAGAATCTCCCTTTTGTGCACTTCATTTCTGTATGAATAATTTATGTAAGAGAAATGCATTTTCTTTCTGAAGAAAAGAATCATTCAGAAACACTCATATTTCAGATGGAGGAGGAGGTTTCAAAACAAGCTATTGTGTACAGAGAGTATCTTCAGACTTCCTCTGCAATTTTTTTAAACTTCTCTAGTGTTGCCACTGCCTGATTTGGCCCTGTTGGTGTTCAAGCTGTCATTTCCCGGTGGAGCACAAGAAACAAAAGGAAGATGCTCATTTACTAAAAACCTGTATCTAAAGGAAGTCTGAAAGGCATTTCATGGCCCTAAAAAGCTGAGCACTCCAGATCTGAGGTCCTCTCCCTGCTAAATTTTGAGTGTCTTGGTGAATGATCAAGGCTTGAGACTTCTGGAAATAAAATTCTCCTCTCTGGTGAGCAGTGACAGGACCCAAGGGAATGGCTGGAGCTGTGTCAGGGCAGGCTCAGGTTGGATCTCAGCCAAAGGTTCTTCCCCCAGAGGGTGGTGGGCACTGAACAGGCTCCCCAGGGCAGGGGGCACAGCCCCAAGGCTGCCAGATCTCCAGGAGGGTTTGGACAACGCTCTGAGGGACAGGGTGGGATTGCTGGGGTGTCTGTGCAGGGCCAGGAGTTGGATTCCACAGTTATTGTGGGTCCCCTCCAACTCAGTATATTCTGTGATTCTATGATTTTTACCAGAAAGAGTTTTGGGTAACCTGAATATCACCCACTGTTTCCAACACGCAAATGCATTTCTGCTGAACGTCTGGGTTTCAAGTGTGTGTTTATTCATCTCTTTCTTGATGTAGTTTGCTGCTCTATGTGGTTTTTCTGCTTCCTGTGGTTTTGCAACTGTCCCTGATTGCCGCCTGGAGGAGTGTGAGTGTCTGGGAGCTCTCGTCTGCACGGTACTTCCTGCCCCTGGGGAAGAAATCCTACCTGGAGACGACCACTCTCCTGGTCTACAACAACACAGGTGAGCCTTTCCTCATCCTTCCCTGTTCTGGGGCTTCTTCTTATTCCAAAGAAAAACACCTGACAGAGCAGTTGGTTGTAGGGTGTAGGGCATCTAAGGAGGGTTGAAGGTTCTCGTGGCAGAAGAGCAGGGGAATTGTCTTTGAAGGGTTGTGAAGGAAACCCACTTTTGCTTCAGCAGTTGGTGAGGTCTTGATGCAACATGTGAACAGAGTCAAAGGCTCTTTTGTTTTTCAGTATTATGATTGCTCTGCTTTTGGCCTTCACACCAGGCACAGGCATTGACAGCTTCATTCACGTGCTCCAGAGCCAAGACCTGACGGTGGAAATAACGAGCGAGGGCCGTATCACCGAGGAACTGAAACACAATGGGGCCATAGAAGTGTCTCTCGAAGATCAGGTGAGGATTTGTCTTCTCTCCCTCCAGTTCCTTCCCAACAGTTGAATAATTTAGCAAGATGCCTCCATCAGCTCTCCCTGTGGGATGGCCCGGTTGACTAAGGGCCACAAGTACAAAGATTGGAAAGTGTTCTAAGTAGTAAACCACATGCTAGAGGAGACTTTATCTCCCTCACCCTCCACCTCAAAATTTACATTTTTTTAGCGCAGACTTCCGACACCTCAGAACTTGTTTTTTTAGCAAACAAGGGCATAAACAAAATTATTCCAGGCCTGGATTCTTCCCGCGTGCTCCTTTCCCACTGCTTCCCTGCCGATGAGAAAAGCCTGGAGTTTTCATCTTGTTTCCTTGCTCTTTGAAGAGCTACAGGTTCACCGTGTTGTGCCACTTGGAGGCCGTGAACTGCTTCCCTGTGCTTGTGAACATCATCAGCAACGCCCTGCTGAGAACCCTCAACTCCACCGGGCACATCCGCATCTGGAGCCACCCCTTTTTCTCTGTAAGCGAAGCCAGAAGGGGTCAGAGAGCAGTTTAAGGTCTCAGTAAACCCTCAGGTTTTAATGGGGAGCTATGCAGGGCTGTCTGTGCCTGTAAACCCACTGTAAACCCACTGGTGGCTGTGGAGCCACCACGTTTGACATCAGGAAAACTGAAGCTCATTTTTCCCTTGTGGGTCTTGAGTGCTGCTGATCAGAGAGGGTGGCTGGGAGGGCTTCTCCAGGAGGTTCCTTATTCCCTACGTCACATTTTTCAAGCTGGGGCCCATCAAAGGGAGCTCATCCGAAGCCTGGGATGGAGGAGTAGGACCTTCCCCATCCATCTGTCCTCAACAGAGGCAAGCACTTTGCAGGGCTATGGTTTGGGGAAACCCTCATCCTGCCACTATCTGATTTCAAAACCCACTTTTTGTTCACAGTGCTCGGTAATCCACGAGAAATGCAGTAAGATGAATGGTTGCATTCCACTGCAGACGATTTTCTACAAATGCTTTTTTCTTCTGTTTTCAGCTCCACAATCCACGATACTGGGATCATTTTATTCCCTTTTACCTCATTTATATGCTGTTGTTATTCCCTGGGTTTCCTCCTCACTTTGCCATGGGCTACACACAGGACTACAAGGTAAATTCCTTGAAAAGGAGCGGATTTGGGGTGGGCAGAAGGGGCTGCAACTGCATTGCCACAAGGATGACTGAATATAGAAGCAGAGCATCATTTAGGCTGGAATAGAATCATAGAATCATTTAGGTTAGAACTGAATCATAGAATCAGTTAGGTTAGAATTGAATCATAGAATCAGTTAGGTTGGAGTAGAATTATAAAATAATTCAGGTTGGAACAGAAGTACAGAATCATTTAGGTTGACTCCAAGGTCATTGAGTCCAACCATGTGATGGGCAGCTCGCAGTCGTTTGATCTGTGCTGCCATGAGCAGCTTTGCAGCCAGCACAAAGTGTGAAAAGACAAAAAGAGGTCTAATTTTATTTGATTTTTATTACCTTTTTATTTCCTGGAGCCATTCCCATGGCACTGACAGCAAACTCCCCATTGCATTGTGCCTTCCCAGGTGGGAGCTCGTGACCAGCTGAGGGTCTCGGGGCTCTTCCCCTCGGCCTACTGGTGTGGCCAGGCACTGGTGGACATCCCACTGTGCTGGATCCTGCTCTTCTCCATGTTTGGGCTTCAGTTTGCCATGAGCAGCAAGATTTCTGGGACCATCAGCACCTTCTCACTGGTACGTCCCATTCTGGTGACTTCTGGTTCCCTGGGGAGGGATTGAGGGAATACCTGGAGCAGGTGTAGGGGCAGCTGAGACACTGTGGGGGCAGATAGTGCTGGAGCACCTCTGGATCCCCTTACTGACATCCTATCATTTGGATTTCTCCAGCTGGAAATAAAAGGCAATAAAGCTTGCCTTGATATGTTCCTTTACACAGTAAAACTGGGGTAATTACTAAATGACCTTAATATATGATCATTTACACCGAGCCCCATTGCTGTGTATGGGTTTCTGATGGTTTGGGTCACTCCATTTTCTCCAGTGAAAGCCTTTCTTCTTTCTGCAGGTCATGGGGACGTTGGGTTATGGGATTTCTCTCGTTCTCTTAATCTACTTGATCTCCTTCAACTCTCGCAAGGGATGGAACTGTGACCTTTGGTCTTTTATCCTGATAGTGGTAAGCACATGGTTGGATAACATCTTGAGATCTTAAGGATGAACTGGATGTCAAAACACCAAGTATAGATGTGGAACATAAATTTGGGTATGTGTTTTACGGCAGGCAATTCTGTATTAAATTTGTGTCGCCGTGTTCTGTTCCCACAATCCTGCTGTGACATGGGAAAATGCTTGGATCTATCTTGAGCTAGATCCTGGTGCAGGAATGGAGGCCAAAAAAAAGGGTTTTTATCACTCTGCTAAACCCCTCCCATCTAAGAGGTGTAAGGTGTTGAGATAGCAGCCATCAGGTTAGTCACAGATCACCCAAGCCTGGAAGGAGAGGGATTATTTGGGGTGAATTGGAATGGGAATGAACAGAATGGGATCCCATGCTTCATTCTTCTGCCTGAAGCAGCCCTGTGTCTGGGAAGAAGTCTCCCCAGCTGTCCCAAAACAGCAGCCTGCCCCAGGCAGAGACAGCTGAGGACCTTCTGAACCATCACTGTTCCTCATCTTTATATATTTTGTCCATTTTTATAAATTCAACAGGGAATTGCAAAGCCAGACCAGCACAATTTTAAAGAGCAGTGAGTGTAACCCTTCCCACCAGCTAAGTTACCCTCTTGTTTTGTTTTCAGGTGTGCTTTATCTCTTTTTTAATCGGCAGAGTCATGGATTTTTCAACCGACCCTCGGAACTCCCTCTACATTCTGTCTCTCCTGATTCCCGTGTACCCCCTTCTGGGGTTTGTGATCCAGCAGGTAAGTGGTGCTGCTGGGCAAGGAGAGGCATCGAGCACAACTGTGGGCCCTTGAGAGCAAAGTCTGGGGAGGCTCATTCTGGGTGGGATTTCCCAAACGCACTGAATCCATGGTTAAATAACCTTCTCAGATCAGGTCTCGTTTTTCCAGCTGTTCATTGAGGGCTGGGGGGTCCTTCTCAGGCTGCAGATACTAAAGAATTCTGGGTTTCATTGGGTATTTTTTTTTGTTCTTACAGCCTTTTATGGATGACATTGTCACGACTTCTGGCAACGATGCACTAGTCGCTGTCTTTGCAGTAAGAAAACATTGAACATTGCTTTTATATAGGAATGTGGGTCTCCTCAGCCCCCCCAGGTTATGAGGAAGCAGGAAAAACCCTGAGCTCACGTCATGCAGGAGGAGGATCTGGGTGGGTCTGGGTGACAGATCACCCCCTGTGCTGAAATAACCTCACACCTTTGAAATGGGAAAGGGAAAAGGGAATAAACCCAGATCACTTACTGCTGCCCTGTTATTCTATGAACTGGGGCTTCTCCCTTCCCTTAGTATTTTCTGCAGTGTTGATAAGTGATAACAGAGTTCACAGCCTTCAGGACTGAGTCTAGATGGTAATGGACTTCGTTTGCACATCCTGTGTTTTCCCACATGTTTTTTGTAACGCTGCCACCACCTCAGTGCCTGCTGTAGCAGGAGGGAAGGCAAGGCTGTTAATGTGGCAACCTCTTTTGTTTCAGCCCTATGTCCATTCTGTGGCTTTCATTTTTCTCCTTCGCTATTTGGAGTTAAAATATGGAAGAGCAGTTCTGAGAAAGGACCCAGTATTTAGGTTTGTATAAGCACGCATGCCCCACAGGCACATGTGAGATCTAAACTCCTTGATTGCCCTTGTGTACTTATTTTTAATTTTTTTTTTTTAATAGTGATGATTTTTTAATTACTAAAATAGCCCCTTAAATACCACAGTGCTGTGATAAAATAAAACAGCTCTGAAGCTTGTAAGTACCTCTACGTGATGCTGTCTGTGCTCTAGAATGTACCAGCTTGGTTCTTTGTACAACACAGAAAGATTATAAATATTTTAATAATAATAATGATGATGATGATAATAGCAATGAAATAAATAATTTAAAAATACAAGGAACACTGAATCAGAGGGACATTCACTCTTGGTGTCTCCAAAATGCATTGGTGGAGACAAAAGGTAAAGAACAAAATCCTAAGACAAATCTGGCGGGTTTTCAGGATTTCCCCAAGAAGAGAAAGCAGCCACCACCACCCCAAGGAGCTGGAAGAGGAAGATGAAGATGTTAAAGCTGAAAGAGAAGCAGTGAAAAATGCCATAGCAGCTCCGAGCCAGGACGAGGTACAACTGAGTACTGTCCTTCTTGTTTTGTTTTATTTTATACCTGGTAAAACACAAACAACCAGCTGTCAATTAGAGCAGCTCAGTGCTCTGGCTGTGTTGTTCTCATGGGGAAAATAAAACTCCCCAAAGTACAGTGTGGGTTCCATCAGGGTAGAGGAGAAAGCTGTTCAGGGGAACATGGACAGTAAAGTGTCCTGTGGCACCTCATATTCCTGGTGATTTATAAAAAAAAGATCTTTAGAAGGTTTTCTAGCTCTTTAATGGAAAAATATTGCTGAAGGATTAATGATATCCAAGATAATAAACTGATCTTGCTTCTTCCTCTTCTCCTCCAGAAATCAGTCATTATAGTCAGCAATCTGTGCAAGGAATACAAAATAAAGAAAGCTGGTTCTGTTTTTAAGAAGAAGAACAAAACAGCCACCAAGAATGTTTCCTTCCATGTGAAAAAAGGTGAGAACTGGGACTGTTGTCCTAGACCTGTTTTGATCACACCCAGAGAGTTAATTCTCTGCAGATTCTCAGTTATCTGAGCAAGGACATAAAGGTAAAATGTATTTGCTCAGTCACTGAGGCATGTTTGGTCTGGGGTTGATGTGTTAATGAACCATGTGATGGGGGTCCATCCTGTTAGTTAACTTTGACTATCCATTATCTAAAATAATGTAGAGACTGGAGAGAGGGTCCCATTTTAGCAGTGGCTTCTGGGATCAAAGCTCAGACTTGCAGCATCAGCTGGAGTTGGAATGTTGTGGGCTCTCAGAGCATGTATTGTATAAAATAAAATAGTTTATTTTACGTGATCTTTGATATTATATTCTGTCCTTTATATTTTTTCTCTTGGGGGACTGTGATATATTTCTTGGATGGAGATTATCCTTGACAAATTACATGTATTGATTCCAGGAGAAGTATTAGGACTTCTGGGACCCAACGGAGCTGGTAAAAGCACAGCTATCAAAATGATTACTGGAGAGACAACCCTGACTGCTGGGCAGGTAGGAGACATCTGGAGAAAAAGGGATGGATCCATGACAAAAGAGCAAAACTTGCACCTAAGCTAAGCTATAACTTTCACCACAATGATCAAGCTTTTAACTTCGTGCTTCTAAATTAAATAATGTATAAATAAAAAATATTGTGAGCTACTTGTAATTTTGACAAGCGGTTGCATCTGCCTTAATTGTCCCTGTTTTTACTTTAAAACCATGCAAATGAGGGTTGAAAATCACTCCTTGAGCTCTTGGGGTTTCCTCACCCCCACGCCCCAGCGAAGCCCACGGCTCCGAACGCACCCCTGTGCCTGGGCAAGGCTGGGTGGGAGGAAAACCACCCCGCCCTGGTTGTGCAGGTGCTGATGAAGAGGGGAGGTGGAGCAGCCCCCCAGGACCACGGGCCCGCCTTCCTGGGGTACTGCCCTCAGGAGAACCCGCTCTGGCTGGACCTCACCGTGCTCGAGCACCTGCGGGTCTACGCGGCCGTGAAGGGGCTGCGCAAGGGGGATGCGGCGGCCGCCGTCACCAGGTACCGAGGGGGGGTCTCCAACCTCTCACCCCCTAAAGGGGAGGGCACCAAAAGGTCAAAATCCACTGTGAGCCACAGAAAACCTTGACAGAAACTCAGGAAATGCGGCTGCAAAAGTTGCTTTTGTGCCGAAAGCCGTGATGGAGTGGGTTAAGGAAACCTCCAGTTTCCCTGAGGGCGTTTAGAGGGGATAATTTTTTTCTTTAAATTTACCACTAATGTCCTTCTAGGGGATGGTATCTTTTAGGTGTGTTATCTGCAGGCAGATTTCTAGAATCTTTAATGCTACAGTTTGGCACAACAAGAAAGGATTTTAAGTACTGTCTGCTCAGCTAACTCTGGCAAGGTGGAATGGATTTATAATGCTCTTGACGCTAATGATGGGTTTAGAAAAGAGCTTGTGGCTTAGTCAGTACACTTTGCTTCAAATATTCACTTACATTTTAATAACACAATAAATGTTTAATGAAAACAAGCAGGAGTCAAGAGCAAGGGGAAGACAGCTTCTTCTCCTTGTCATTTTGGGAATCCTTCATAAGCTATTGATTTGGAATAACAGAAATGTTCTGTTTTTCACTTGCTCCCTTTCCCCACAGGATAGTGAATGCTCTGCAGCTTCAAGACTACTTAAAAAAAAAAGCCAGAAAATTGTCTGCTGGGATAACCAGAAAGGTGTGGTTTGCTTTGCCTGTAATGGGATCTGCAATGCTCACAGCACAAATTAAAAACCTCCTTCACGAGCGGAGGGACCTGCCTGTGCTCTGAGCAACCCGGGAGGGCATCGCCTGGCTTCTCGTGGCGGGGTGATGGGAATAAGCCTTTTCCAAATTGCCATTTCCCATAAATCAGAACCTTAATTCCCAAAAAAAGCAGGCAAATTGTAGGGTTCCAAGGAGTGTAAAAGCTTTGACTGAGCCCCTTTCCCTGCCCTAGCTGTGTGTCGCGGTGTGTATGCTGGGCAACCCCTCCATCCTGCTCCTGGATGAGCCCTCCACGGGCATGGACCCCAACGGGCAGCGCTGTGTCTGGTGAGTAGGAACTCAGGCACTGTGCCACCCCGGTGGTCAAGGGGTGGGAAAGCAAAAAGCAGATGCCTAATTTTAGGTGAAAAGAGTGTTTTACCCCCTCCGCAGTTGGTGTCGCTCAGTGTGTGCCAACTCCATATTCTTGTCCCTCTCAGGATCAACCACGGGCAAGGAGAGAGAAGAACCATTTTACCTTCATCCTTTTTGCAGACTTTAGGGCAGTCATATATGGGATTTGGAAGAATTCACGATGACACTTGAGCCAAAAGTACTTCTTGTCATTATTTCAAAGTACTACCCTGTGCTCTTCAGTCTAAACTTGCTGTATGTGAAGATTATACACTTGCTTTAGGGGAGAGGCACTTGGAGGGACAAAGATATAGGGAAAAGTGTCTGATATGTCTAGGGAGTGTTGGACATTCTTTTTTATCTTTTTTTCCCCTCTGACCCTCAGGAAGATGATCCGTGATGCCCTGAGAACCAAGGAGTCAGGAGCCATCCTGACCACGCACTACATGGAGGAGGCGGAGGCCGTGTGTGACCGTGTGGCCATCCTGGTGTCTGGGCAGCTGAGGTGGGTGACAGCACACAGCCAGCACGTGGCTGAGCTGGGAAACCATCCATGTTCCTCCTCTGGCCTCACCTGCCCCACCCCATCACCGTGGGCTTTATGAAGCGCTCCCCGTGGTTTCCCCAAACGTACCGTTTGGGAAGGAGCAGGCAGGGGGGTTGCAATGGTTTCACACCAACTTCTCTTCTTGTTCCTCCCTCCCTCCCTCCCTCCCCTGCAGGTGCATTGGCTCCATTCAGTACCTGAAGAACAAGTTTGGCAAAGGGTATCTGCTGGAAATCAAGGTCAAGGATCCAGAGCACACAGATCTTCTCCACGCTGAGATTTTGAAGATTTTCCCAAGTGCAGCCCGTCAGGAGCGGTAACTAAAAAATATGGGATAAATAGTAGTTCCAGCACTGCCTCATCCCTAAAAATATGCCCTGTGTGATGGCCAGACACAGGATGCCAGGTGGAGAGGAGGAACAGCTCAGAGTCCCACGATGGAGATCTGATTTCATAAAGTCCCCATATCCAACCCTGCTGTGATCTGGGCAGCAAAACACCTGAACATCCATAAAGTTTTGATCCCAAACCTTATTACAGAGCAAGAATCACCTTTCCTTCTTTTTCTCGAAGGTTCCCCTCTTTGCTTGTCTACAAGGTCCCAATGGAAGATGCGCTGCCCCTGTCTCAGTCTTTCTCCAAGCTAGAGGAAGGTAAGAACAA
This sequence comes from Myiotriccus ornatus, assembly GCA_036023395.1. Taxonomy (NCBI): domain Eukaryota; kingdom Metazoa; phylum Chordata; class Aves; order Passeriformes; family Tyrannidae; genus Myiotriccus; species Myiotriccus ornatus. The sequence goes on from JAYRBT010000043.1 coordinate 2,407,753, forward strand.
AACAAGATGACCTTTTGAACAGGTGGAACACAGACTGCTGATTTTTGACTCTCTTCTCATTTCTCCACAGCCAAACGAAGCTGCAGCCTTGAGGAGTACAGCTTCTCCTTGAATACTTTGACTCAGGCAGGTGATTTCAGGGCTTCTTGTGCTGTAAAGGCCTGAGAAGAGACAAAGGCTGCAGTGAAAGCTGGGCTGGTGCAGTTATGGGCGGGGCGTCCTCAGCTGGGAAAGTGGTGATAAATGGTTGGGGGTTTTTGCTGCTGAGATTTTCCATGGTGGGAAAAATTGTGGGTAAAGTCTCAGACTCCACTCGCCTGAGACAGGCACACATCACACCCATGGGACGGATGCCCTTGGTAGGTGCCCATGCCCAACCTCTCCAGTTTCTTTGGAAGCAGCAGGTTGTTGCTGCTTATACAGGGTTGGTGGCAAAGATGAGGAACATTTATGTCAAATAACTGGTGGCTAAAACCTACTGTAGGGATCTACCTATGGGCAGGTGGTTCCTCTCGGCAGGTTAGAGCAGAGAACACGTTGAGTCTCAGCTGCCATGTGTCTGCTCCCCACATAAAGCTGCTTCACACACCTCTCACAGGGGCTTCAGAGCTGTAAAGGAGCATCACAGCACCTCATGAAAGCCAGGAAAGTCATCTGAGCTTTATTTTGCGCATTTCAGGTGTTTTTGGAACTCTCCCGAGAGCAGGAAAAGGATAATTTTGATCTGACTTTGGACGGGACTTTCGAATGGAAACAGCTTCAGCAGCAGGAGTGTTGAGGGCCCAAGATGCTCATTTATGCATTACTCAGTATTAACCAAATGCATGTATTTACTGCCACTATCAGTGTATCACAGAGAGGGGGAACAGGCTCTGCCTTTCCAGTGACCAGCAGCTGAGGGCTCCTCTCCGAAGGAGAAGACGTTCCACCTGGACTCTGCAGGTGTCTGAGGCCCATCCCAAGCTGCACTTCCAAAGGGTGGTTGAAGAAATAGTGCCTGACTGGTGAGAGCTCTTGCCAAGCAGAGCAGGCTGCAGCCCAGGGACTGGAAGGTTTGCAGAAGGAAGGGTCATGGCCCATCTCTGGGGATGGAGTCTCTCTGGATCTGGGGGCATCAGGGAATCCCGACACGCTGCTGACCTTCTGGGCTCCTCCCCCACCAGTGTCTGGGACTATTTGCCTACGACATGTTCAAATACACCTTATTGAGATTTGCACTCCATTTTTATACCCTTCCAATAAATGTCTCTGTAGAAACTGCAGTTACATCCTCATCTGTCATCACTGCTGGGGACCATCAGGAACAGCTCAGACTCCTTCCCCTGGGCATGGAGGTGCTGCAGAGGGCTCGGGGTGATGGCCAGGTGGTTGCAGTCCATCATGTTGAACTATCTCTGGCAGCCTGGCTTGGCAAGTGCTCTCCCCTGCCCTCTTTCCATGCTTGGGCAAGTGACTGTCAGTCCTTCCCCTGGAAACCACCCTGGGCTCTGCAGCCTGGAGAAGATTCCAGGGATATCTCAGAGTCCCTTCCAGTAGCTAAAGGATCTACAAGAGAGCTGCAGAGGGATTTTTTACAAGGGCATGTAGTGATAGGACAAGGGGGAATGACTTCACACTGACAGGGGGAAGGGTTACATCAGATGGTGGTGAGACTCTGGCACAGGTTGTCCAGAGAAGCTGGGGGTGCCTCATCCCTTGGAACATTCAAGGCCAGGTTGAATGGGGCTTGGAGCAACCTGGGATGGTGGAAAATGGCCTTGCTCACTGCAGAGGGGTTGGATTAGATGACCCTTAATAGTCCCTTTCAACCCCGACCTCTGACTCTGTGATTTCCCTCCTGTTATCCCTGTGCCCAGATCATTTGCAAAGATTAAAACTCTCACAGAAAATACTGATTCACATTCTCTTCGCACAATTCCAGTGGTGGCTGTGTTGCAATCACTGCTTGTGTATGTTCCCCACTCAGCTTCAAAACATATTTTGGCAGTTGGAGGACACACACTTAGAGAGATCCTGGCTATTTCCATCCTGGTTGCACAACAGCTCCCTTTCTACTCCTCACCCCTGAGAAACGGGTAAGTGAAGTCACCAAACATTTTTGTCACCTGTTCTTACACTCAGCTCCAGGAAGTGGGAATTCTGTGCGAGGGAAAAGTTTTATTTAGTGCCCTGGGGATATCAGCAGTGCTGAGGAACTAAAGCCACTATATTATCCTGAGAAAAATGCAGTTAATATGATCCATTACTGCTAGGGGTTTTTTTTATCAGCATTTTGTGGTCTGTGCCTCTGGAGATGCTGCTGGTGGTGTTGGTCCCTCTGCTGCAATGGCTGCTGGTTTGAGTGGACTTGTAAAATACTCTGGCCTCCCTCTGCTGTGCCCTCGGTGTCTCTGCCCTTACACAGGGACCCTCCAGGAAATCTCTTTACCACCCAGCATGATGGAACCAGGCACCTTTGGAGGTCTTTGGATGATGCAAAGACCCAAACAGTACTAAAAGGCCCAGAAAACAAGTCCTGTCTTAGAGAGAACATCTCTGGAGTTGGAACTGATGAGTTCCTTCTGACAGCACTGGGACAGTTGTGTCTTTCAAGGAACTGCCACCACTCTGCACAAGTTTGACTGACTATTTCTCATGATACTTGACATTTTCCGTCACTTGCTCCATCACCTCTAGCACAGGGAGGAGAAGGAAAAAGACACACAGAGACTCCCCAAAGCGGAGCTGGTTGGAGCTGGGGCTTTGCATCAGCCTGGAGGGAAGGGGGACAGGGCCTGTGGCACTGCCAGCACACACTGGACATTTCCATGTCCTGGCTCACAGCCAGTGCTTGGAGAAAGGGGTTCTGTCACCAGCACAAAGCAGAGCTTAGCTGGCAAGGGGGAATGAACAAAAGTTCTCAAAAAGTTCAAGAGGACTTAGCTTTTCCATTGGAAAGAAAAAAAAAAGGGAAAGAAAGAAAAAAGAACAAGAGAGAGATTTCCTGGAAATGCACTGACTTACTGAATATTCCCGTCGGAGTTTGCCTCCACCCCTCTCCCTTCCCCTGCCCGGAGCTGAAGGGCTGCAGGAGGAAAACCATCCGCAGCAGCTGCAGTCACTACCTGCTCTGGGATTGCAGGGGCTGACAGCATCACCTCCGGCACAAAACCAGCCCCAGAACTGCCCTGACAGCCTGGTTATTCCCCTTGTTTAGCAGCACAGCACGAGCCCTCCATGCCCTTTGCCTCTGAACCCGGAGTGGCCGTGCCAGAGGGTGGATCCATCGTCCAGCACGCAGTGGGTGAGGCAGCTCCTAGTGCAGATGCCACACGCTCCCCACAGTAACTCAGGCAACAACTTAAGTCTTATTAACAGGAAGATTCTTATTTATTAGATCTAATAATGCCCCCTTTATGCAGCAAAGCGACCAAGCACACAAAGGGCCATTCATGAGCTGCCTCCGGCTCTGATCCACAAGCACCACATCCCAAACAGGGATCCCGACAGCAAGGAGCAGCCCAAACCTTACAGATTACTGAGAAAAACAAGGCCAGATGGTAGTTTTTGAGTGCTGGGGACCAGGGGAGCAAGGCACCTGTGTGCTCAAGGTTTAAGAGCCTGGGGACAGTGTGTCACCCCAAGATTTGGGGAGCAAGGAGGTGTTTGAAGGATAGTCCACAGGTCGGGGCAGGAATGGCTTTCCAGGTCTCCTCAAAGCTGTGACAAAGATGGGCATTGTCTAGTTCAAAGGCTAATTATGCAACTCCCCTTAAGTGCAAGTAAGCAAAACCAGCAAAAAGTGGTATTTCTGAGAATTCCGAGGAACTTCACAAGAAGGGGTGACACAACTTCTGTGAGACAAACTTCTGCAGGGTGAGGGGAGGGCAAAGCTGAGAGACGTCATGCAAAGTGCTGGTGTCCTGCAGAGGAAGCCCAGAGCAGGGCTGTGAGCTGGTGTCCTGCCTGCAGACACCTTGTGGGGTGAAGGAAACATCCCCCCTGCCCTGTGCAGCTCCTCACAGCCCCTCCTGCACCCCCTTCCCAGCAGCAGTGCCATGGCCACGTGTGCCTCCTCTGGGCAGGCACCTCCACATCTTGGAGCTTGGCTGGACAAAAAAAAACATCCATTTTTTCAGAGCAACCCAGGAGACAGGATCAGCATCAAAGAGAAAGTTATTTGTATGTGTTCTGGAAGGAAAGGCACCATGAATATGGAGTGTCCCCTGCCAGGATGGCAATGAGTATCTCCAGCCAGGCTTCAAGAGGCTTCGTCACAGTGCACACAGATCCACTGGCCACGCATGGCTGTCCCAGGGCAGAGCCAGATGTTCTTCAAGCAGAAGAAATGAGGCAAGGCAGATACTGGCAACCCCCACAGCACAGGAATCCAACTCTCTTTCTCCATTCACTTGAGAGGAAATCGGAGTTGGATCCCATCCCCGCGCGTGGAGGGGTGAGCAGGGTGTATCAGCTCCTCAGATGGGACCCAGCACAGCCACTGGAGTACCAGGATGTTGTAACATCTCCCAGCATTTAATTTTTAAGGCGTTTCAGCCTGAATGACTGTGCATGGGAAAGCTCAGAGAGGAGATTTTTTTTGTCTTTTGCATTGGTACTTCCTGATTCGACTCAGCCCCTCAGAACCCTTTCGAGACTTTCAGCTCAAAATATTCCCCTTAGCAGCAGATGGATAAAATATCAGGCAGAAGACGATGTGTGGCTGTGACAGCAGCCAAACCCAACAAAATATTTGCTTCAAAGCAGGAAGAGGGATAGCGTGTCCAGCTGGAAAAAGCAGGAAATGGTTTCTAAAAGAGTGAGAGAAGGGGACAGAGAAGGAGATGATTGTGTAAGACATGATGTTTCAATTAGAGCAGGCCTGAATGATAACAGAAGTTCACGAACTCGTGTTCTAGGCAAAAAGGAGGTGTTTGTTCCTGTGCATCTTCATCCTGGCACAGACATCAAATGATGTTTTATGGACAGGTAAATGGATGCAGCTATAGGAAATAGTCAGCTCTTGGAGCTTGGCCCTTGCTTTGGACAATGTCTTTCATTCTATCTATCTATCTATCTATCTGTCTATCTATCTATCTATCTGTCTGTCTGTCTGTCTTTCTGTTTTATCTTTTTCTATCTTCTTCTGTGCCCCAAAGCCTTCAGCTCCTATAGCCACAAAACCCACCAAGGTGACCCAAGGCATCTTCCTTCTCATCCAGGCACGTGAAGGAAGCAATTCTTGCCCACCACCACCTGCCCCAGACCCCAGTGGGATCCCACCCATCAGGTCTCCATAAGGTGATGGACAGCAGCAATCCAGCAGCTGGAGCACAGCTGGGAAGGGGGGTTGGCCACAGATGAACTAAGAGGCAGAATCTGCACTGGGCTACAGGAAAAATTCCTTATGTTCCAAATCCCAGCAAGCGTAAATTAATTAATTAATTGGTTAAAGCAAGTGCCACAGGATGAGGGGAGGATTTGAGTGCTCATCCTCACCTTAGGCAGCTGAGGACACCTCCTTGCTGGCACTGGCTGCTGGCATGGGCTGCAGCTTCCTCCACCCACAGACCTCAGTTTTCTTTGGCCTCATTGTGAGAAATTCATTTCATGTTCTACATGCAAAATCCTCTGAAGGGTTCTCAGGATGCTAAGCAGGAATTCAGAAAGAACAACAAAAAGAAGTAAGAAGGGATTTTTTTGTTGTGTGGTTTGTTGTGTTTTTTTTTTTTCTTTTTTTGCTGTAATTTGAAAGATAACTGGCCTTGAAACTGCTTTTTGTTTCCCTCTGAAGACAGGACAGAAGCCTCCTGCCAACCTCATGTCACAGGCCTACACCACATTTCTCAGGGGGATCTGTGATTGACTCTCACGAGGGACTGAGGAGGGAAAACGGGCTCCAGTGAGGAAATTATTGCACAACATCTCCTACATCTGATTTCTTGCATTTGCAGAACATCTATCCCTGTCCTGGCGCTTTCCTGGAAGATGCTGCAGCGACCACAGGGAAAACAGATGGGGAGTCTGAGTGGGAGTGTTGGAGAGCAGCAGCTCCTTGTCCCCCCTGGACACCCTCACAGGGGTGTCCTGCACCAACCCCTCCAGCCTGGGATGGGAGGGCAGGACATGAATCCACGAGGAAAGCTAAAAGTTGAGCTGGATTTAAAAAGCACCTGGAGAAACTCATGCAAGAAAAAGGCAGGGAAGGGACAGTGATCACTTGTTCTGTCCTCCCAAAGGACCCCAAAAAGCAACTAAAGGAGGTCCCTGCTCTCCGGGGGCCCCATTAACTCACTGTGAACTATTTCAGTTAACTTTGGGCATGTAAACCCAAGAAGGAAAAACTGGGAGAGAAGGAACTCTTTATTGGGAAGAAATCACTTTTTTTCTTTTGTTACAGGCTGGGTGTGGGCTAAGTGGCCAAGGCCAGGGGGGATGTGGCTCTGCCTGCTCTAGTGGAAGGTGTTCCTGCCCATGGCAGGGGTTGGAACAAGACGATCTTTAACATCCTCTCCAGCCCAAACCATTCTGGGATTCTGGTTTACCAACAGCAATGCATTTCAAAATCATCTGTTCAAGTGAAATACAGACCATAATTTTCTTGAAGTGCAAGGTTTCCAGCAGAAGGGCTGCAGGTCAGTGCTCCATTCAAAACAAACACTTCTGCTCTGCAATCTTAGAACCATTAAGGTTGGAAAAGGTCTCTGAGATCATCCAGTCCAATTGTCGATGGCTGATCTCTTCCTTCTGCAGCCTCTGTTCTGCCTTTTCTAGGGAGGGAAAATTGCCATTGTTGAGGAAAAAATGCTGATTTGCCATTTCCAGGTGTCTCACCTCAGACTCAAGTGCCCACAGACCCCCGCAAGGGTTAAACATGCCCTGTGGGGAAAATGCTTTTGATTCCACCTGGGAATCCGGAGATGGAGACCTCTGGATGGGACTCTCAGAGGCCACAAGACACCTTGTCCTCTCCGCTCCACGGAGCCCTCCCAGTTTTGTGCTGGGTCTGCTTTTTGCAGGAGAAACCTCTGCGAGCTGCTGGCTGTTACTGTGCTACGAGCCACGAATGGAGTTTCCTTAAGGAACAGTCTGCTGGGATTTGGAGCAGGGAATGAGGGCACCGGAGGGGGGGAGCAGGGGTCGGTGCAGAAAGGCCACGGCGACACAGGCAGTGGGTGTCCCGACAGCTGCTTGCTCTCAAAGCAGGGCTCATTTTTGCCTCCTCTCGAAATCAAACGCGGAGTTTGTGCCTGTTTTTTTTTTTCCTGGAACCGATCAATCACGTCCCTCGCTTTTGGGGGGTGCCGGGATGCGGGTCCAGCCCGGGATGCGGGACCCGGCGCGACATCCCCGCTCGAGCTGTGCCACCTCCTGGTGACACCGGGCGGTGCACGCCAGAGCATCCCTGCATCCCTTCCCCAACACCGGCCACCTCGCAGGTTTGCATCTCCAGGGTTGTTTGGGGGTTTGTTGGTTGGTTTTTTTTTTTTTGCTCAAATTTTACGAGTCGAACCCTTGTTCTGCAGCTCAGCGCTGCCGTCCTAAGGCTTTGGATGCACGCCGAGGATTCACGGATGGAAGGAGAGGGTCAAAAAGCTGGACCACGGGTGATGTGGACGTGGCTGGTGGCAGCAGGAGTGCAGCAGCCACCCCCGGCAGGGGTGTCACTTCTCTCACGGCAAAACTCCGTTTGTTCAGTGCAAAGACCTGGTCCAGCTCTGGGGGTAGATGGTTCCCAGGACTCCCCTTTGCCAAAGGGACATCTCAGGATCAAGTATATCGATGACACTGAAGAAAGAGAGAGGAAAAGTAAACAGGTGTTATTCCAATATACTCCTCTCCCTCCTCCAGGTCTCACCTTCACCAAACTGGCACGACCACGCCAGGGGGTTGGAACAGGATGACCTTTAAGGTCCCTTCCAACCCAAACCATTCCATGATTCTGTATGATGGAAAGGTATCCCAGCACTTATCTCTGCAGTTTGGGATTGTAGCTATCTGCAACCTTTAACCCCTTCTCAGCCAAGGTGTTTCTAGTCACCTGTGCCTCAATGCTGCCAAATTGGACCATCATTTTTTACAGACTTAACGCTCCACCTGGTCCTCCAGTAGCCATAAAACTGTGGCTCCTTTCTCCTTCAGGGGGCTGAGGATGGTCCCAGTTCAGGGCAAGAGAGAGCATTTAGTTGATACAGAAAGAATAACAAGTGTGGGCACAGATCCGAGCCCAGGATTTATTTAGGGAGATTTTCTGGTTATTATCTACTTAGGAACAGGGGATTTGTCAGAACAGATCAGAGCATTTTAATCAAATCTGGCATCCTGTCTCTAGCAGAGATAGTGAGAGGGTGTTCCATGGGGAAACACTCTCCCAGAAGTGCAGGTAGAGAGTGCAAAGTTGTTGGAAGGGGAGCAGAGGCAACAACTGGGTAGAATCAGAACCAGCAGCACATGCCCAGTTCCTGCCAGACTGGAACCAGCAAAGGCAACTTCATCCTGCCCTGAGTCTCAGCCTGAGCTGAGCCAGTGGAAGCAGAGGGGATGCTCCCCTGCTGCAGGGTGGTGAGGGCTGGCCTTGGGCTACAGCACATGAACACAAACCCTTCTCCAGCTGAGCCCCAGCACCGGCCACGTCCAGCTGGCTCAGCCAGGAGGACCCATCGGAGCCACATCTGGAGTCAGGCAGCACAAAATCCCCAGGCTCCACCAAGAAATACATTCTGGATATTCCCACTGGCGTTCCAGTAACCATAACATCATCTGAGACACGGAGTGCTTGGGAAATGTTTGGTTTACGAAGCAGGGCAGGAGCTGCTACAAAAACAATCCCTGTTTTTAAAAAAGAAAACATTCCCTTGTAAACAAGAGGAGATAAAACATGTGTGCCTATCCAGAGGAAAGGACCCTGGGAAATGCCCTTTCCCTTGCAGGATGGGGCTCTGGCAGGGCTGTGGAGATGAACAGCTCGATGGCAGAGGGTGAGGGAGCACCAGGGTCGTGGTGGCCACATGAGCAGAGATTTTTTTGCCTTTTCTCCTAAAATCATGGAGGACAAGCTCTTCCAGTGCCATTCTTCTCCTGGAAGATGCACATGGGCTCATCACAGATTATCTTATCTTGTCTAAGCTCCTCTATACCCCCTAACGGTAGAGCTCCTGCTTTAAAATCTTATTTTTCTTGTCTGACTCTCTGTTGAAAGCCACATTTTTCTTTGATCTATACATTATACCCTCCAAAATACGTTCCCTAATCCACAGAACTGCACCCAGTAATGCTCAGAGGTCCAGGACCGAAAGCATTTCCCTGGTGAACATCCTTTACAGAGCCAGCAGCATCAGAGAGAAAGGAAAACAACACACACATGATCAATATTTTTTAAAATAGGATTTGAAAGCAAAGCATGAGAAGCCTCTATCTGGTTTTAATTTCAGCGAATGAAAAATATGGCTATTAATATATGGTCGTGTCACTCCACTGGAAGAACAAAGTGTAGATAAAACCTGCAGGCTTAATGAGGCTCAGGAAAAATCAAATTGAAAGCAAATCTTTGAAAATCTCTAGGTAATCTCTGTTCCATTTATCATGCTTTGGCAATCAGAAAGTAAAACCAGGCTTAACATAATGAGGAAAATCAAACAGGCTTCTTTTTTTTTTTTTCCCCTCCTCTTTTTTCTTTTTCCCTGCTGCCCTAAAATCACAGAATATCCTCATCACAAAAAGGGGGGAAAAAGGAAGAACTTCTGCCCTCCTGCCAGTGCACAGGGAATCTAATTGCAAAGGTTTCTTCCTGCGTGTCTGAGGAGATGCTGCAAGGCTGGAATTTTTTAATGACGATATTTAAGCTCTCCCTGGCGACACAGAGCTGAAGCACTGTGGTTCTCTCCTGGGCTGACAGATGCAGAGGGAACAACGGTTGTTAACAAGCTGAAAAATGTGAAAAAGCAAAAAAAAAAAAGATGGCTTGCCTTGACATCTCCACCTGGCCAGGTCAGCAGCACAGCACCGACCCCAGCCAGGCTGGGGGGAGGCTGAGGACACCAGTGGGTGGGTAACTCTGCTGAGGAAAAACCTGTGGGTTTGGGGTGGGATGATTCCAGGCCCCAGAATCTTCCAGGCCCTGGAGGGGGATCGTGCCATGCACCCCTGGAGCTGCCACGTTCCATCCATATATGGACCCATTTTTGGGGTAGACATGGATAAAACCCAAGGCATCGTAGGCAGGACTGCTGGTGAGTGCTGCCCCCAGCACTGGTCATCTCTGGGTCTCTTGGCCCAGTGGCAGGAGCTGTGAGCACAGAAGGAAAGCTGCTCTTTGGGAATTAGGTCTCCTAAAGCCCCATAAGGAACCGCTGGGCTCTGGGATGGATGTTCCCAATTCTGGTGCCACAGCTTCTGCAGAGCTGGAAGTGGTACAAACCCAGATGGGGTGCAGGATGCCTTTTATCCCTGTCACCCCTTTGCCCTCACAGATTTCCCGTCTAGACCCCTGAGATCTGCAAAACTGCAGCTGCAAAACAGACTCACAGCAACGTCCTCTCCACCTGCCTCCACAGTCCCACTGCTCTGTCCCATCTTTTATTCCTCTGGGAAGCAAAGGGCCATGCAGACACCACAAAGCCCTTGGCTTGGGGGCTGCTGATACACCTTGCCTGACTCCTCCTTCCCCTCTGAGGGGGGGCTGTTGAAGCAGAACATGATGCTGTGGCTGATCCACGGTCATGATGTGGTGGGTCAGGCAGGAGGTCCCTGTAAAGCTGGACACAAGTCACTGGGCGATCTCACCAGCTGCTGGTCCGGCCTTTTCCTCCAAAGTTCCCTGATGCTCTCCTGGGAGACTAATTATGACGATCCCAAGCTGGCTAAACCTGCAGCGATGTGATCTCTGCAAGCACCACCTGATTAAAGCACATAAAAAAAATAAAACAGAGATATAAAACTGCCAGTTGCCCACAGAATCAAATAAAATTAGTTCAGCTCAGCCTCCCCCATCTTTCCTCGGTAATAAAACCACTCTCTATGCAGATATGTAATTTCAGGTGTGTAGGAAAGCAAGACACTGAGCTCAGGGGTGGTGTGGGGCAGGGGGAGAGCTCTGCCCAGTGAGGGGTGTTCTGGGCTCTCTCATTTCATATTTATATTGTTTAGATGACCCATAAATAAAACAACAGCTCACCACCAAGGGATAGGCAACAGGGGTAGATCATGAGTTTTCCTGGAGCTGTGGTGGCCTCATGCAGCAGCCAAAAGTCTTCTCCTTCCCATCCAGTGAGCACCAGTACCAAGGAAGGTTTTTCCTTCACCACTGCCCATCCATCCTCACCCTCCTCCTCCCTCACCACCTTGCAGGTCTGTGGAGGGTCCAGAGCAGCTGCCAAGGGTTAACGTGCAAAATATCCTGAGTGAATCAGGCTGGTTAATGAGCATCTCTCCTGCAGGTGAAGACCTGTGATGACAATATGCTCTGCTCCACTGATGCTGGGGTCAGAACAGCCCACCGAGGAGGGAGCTGGCAGGTGAAGTGAGACAATCGTCTCTCCTCAGCTGGATCGCAGCTCCAGCCAAGTTCATCTGCATTAATCTTACACTCATTAAAATCAGTTGTTCTGTTTCTAATTCAGCCAGTGCTGCCAAGCTCAAGAATTAAAAATTGATGAGCCAATGATGCCCCTGAAAAAAAAAAAGAAAAAGAAAGAAAAAAAAAGTAAGTTCATCCTCTGGAGCAGCATGGATTTTTAAAACAATCATAAAAAATGCCTGGCTGCTCCTTTGTGCTTGATGCTTTCACGAGGGACGGGGAAATGTCCAAAAGCTGAGGTTGTTACACAACTGGGTGACTCCAGAGGCTGCTGCTTCCCAGAGGCAGCCTCACAAATGGCCTCACTTATGGGGAAAGCCAAGGACGGAGCCACAGGGCCAGGCTGCCCCCTGGGTTTTCCTGCAGTGAGGGCAGGAGCCTGGAAACGCTGCCAGCAGTATTTTGCAGCACACAGAGCTCTTGTTCACCCCCAGAGCCACCAGAGCAGCATCAGACCTGCAGAACCTGGTGCACACCCAGCTCTGAGCAGTGGGAAAAGCCAAGGCACCACATCCCACCAGGTCATGGTTTGGGTGCCCTCCAGCACCCACTTCACCCCCCATGCCACCTCTGTGCCAATCCAGTTATTCAATCCAGTGCCCTCCAGTTATTCCTGCCCTTGAAGCCTACACGGGTAACAAGGAGTGCCCAGGGTGCTCTCGTGGGTGCAGAGCAGCACCCAGGAGGAACAGTAAAAGTAAATAAAATGACTTTTTAATTGTGCACCTGCGAGTGACAAACTAGACATGATTTCTAGCATGTTCCTAATTAAGGTCGTCAACGACAATGGCTGGGGAGCTGGAGACAAAGGCACTAAACACCACTTATTTGAAGCAGATGAGAACTTGGAAAGGGCTCTCTAACAACTCAAACTAAATAATATTTCTCAGAGAGCCAGAGCCCTCCCAGCCCACGAAAACACCCCCAGTCTCCAGTGCTGACCCAGGCTGGAGTGATTCTGCTGAGCTGTCTGGGTCTCTCTCCACAAAAGCAGACGTTTTTCCCCATAAAAAAAAGCACCATGTTTACAAAGTAAAGCTCAAGTAGGAAAACACTGAGCCAGCCCAGTCCAACCCTGGGAATAGGTCAGGATTAACTCCTCTAGAGCCAAGCAGAGTTTGTTTCCTGAAGAAGAAGGAGGAGAAGTGAAGATGGGTTGTCAGTAAGCACAGTTATTTATAGCAGGCATTAATTTCCTTCACGATCTGGATAAATACCCATTAGCTTTTGAGGTGATGAATCAAGTATTAATTAACCTGCTGGGAGAAAAAAAATAATGTGGATATTAATGTTTTAAAGGGAAGCTTCCAGCTGAGAAAAACAACGAATTACTCTGAACTTCTCACATAAAACCTTATTTTATTGGAAAGGAGCAATGGGCAAAGAATGAACCAGTTGGATACACAAGCTGGGAATGTCAGTCTCTGGTAACAGGGGGAAAAAATTTAAAAAAAAAAAAAGTCATTTTGGCAGGTCTATGGAGCTTCAGGGTGGAGAAGAGCTTGGAGCGAAAATCTAATGGGTGTTTTCCACCTGGCAGCAACAGCCCCCAACACCTTTTCCAGCTGCCAGGGCACCAGCAGCGGTGCCTGAGCCAAACCCCAGCCCCCACAGAGCCATGGGTGCTCCCAGGAGCCATCACCCCCCCCGGCAGAGTGGGAAATGCTATTTCACCTTCCGACAATGATGCAACGACTGGTTTTTTTCCTCTAATTTCCCTCTCGATGTTCAAACCACAGACCAGACCCTCCTTCTAGTGCAAGCAGTGAAAATCCAGAGCAACCATCAGGAAGGCAGCAGAACAGCCAGGACGTGCTCTGGCTGTTACACATCCAAGGGAGGAGACCTTGGCCCTCAGGTCCCCACCTTCCCTCTGTCCCACTCAGGGACCAGCTGAGCCAACTCTCCATTTTTTTGGAGTTCCTGCAAAGCAGTAAAACAGCATCCTGTGGAGACCAGCGGGGCTCAGCTCGAGGAAATACAAAACCAAGAAAGAAAAGAGAAATATTTCTAAAGAACAAGGCTGTTTTCTAAGCGAAAATGCCAAAATGAGATGTGACACCAAACTGGACAGCAGAAAGAACCCAATTTCCTGGTGGCACCGATACAAGACCTGCAAGACCACCACACCATCCAGCTCCCTGGGACGGCCTGGCTGCACCCCTCCTCCTCCCTGCAGAGCAGGGCAGCTTCCAAGGGGCGTAAATCAGAAGTTTGGATGGTTATTTTGCAAACTGAGACCCAGCCCTCCTGCAGTCAAGGGGGGCACGGTGCTTAATGAAGCACAAAATGTCCTGGGGTAGATGTGGTCTTTAGGATCACCTTCCTTTGCCTGTGTACAAACCTCAAATCTTTAACACCTTGAAGATCTTCCCTAATTTTTTTTTATATATGGGGGGGAAAAAAGCATATGCAGCCAGCCTGTTCCTGCCCATTTTTAGCTTTTTTCTTTCCCTCTGCATATTTCCCAGTTCTCTACCCACACACACCCGCACTACAGACAAACCATCCTTAAAAAGAAAAAAATTGGAAGAGGTCTAAAAAAACAACAGTAATCCAGGGCGTCATCAACTTCCAGAAATGAAAACTGGCTTGAGAAACCACAACCTCTTTCTGTTGTTGTTGTTATTTTTTATATGGGCTTTTTTTTTTTTTTTTACAGTGTTTTACGATCTCATTTTAAAAAATGGCATGAATTTGCTCCTTCCTCACCCTGCTCAGCCCCTCTCTCTCTCTCTCTCTCTCTCCCCAGCTATATTCAGAAAGCATTTCTTGCTCATCTCACATTTCAGGGCAGAGCAAATGTTTGTGCACGGAGGGTGTGGGGGGGGCAGGGATGATGAGTCAATTAGACACCTAATAAAAATGTGATTTAGAAAATTCCTGGCTGCGAGCGTGGCAGTCACAAACCAGCCCGCCCAGCGCCCCCCTCGCAGACAGAGAATGGTTTCCTACAGTGAAACCTCGCTCAGCCTGCGGTAAATGTCATGTAGGATGAGGCATCTGCCGCTGAATGTGAGAGACACCATCACAGCTTAATAAATCACACTGCCAGAAGGACTTTTGTGCCACCACCACTGCTCTTTTAACTACCCAGCCTTCCCCCTCCGTGTGCTCCCGTTCGTCAGCGTGCCCTGCAGCCCTCACGTGTTGCAGCTGATTAACTCCTCCTGGAAAAGGCAGCCAAGCTAAGCCCTCTGAGCCCTCTGGTCCTGCAGCCACCTCTTCTGTTGCTGCCATCACTCCAGCCACGACTTTCTGAGGCTCAAAGGAAAGCCCAAGAGATGAACCATTTGTCATCCACGTGCCACTTCTGACACCGACAGCACCTACAGCTGCCTTCTTTTCCAGGCAAGCACTAAACTGGGGGGTGGATGGGAGGGATGGTGCCTATTCCTTCTCCTTGCAGATGGTCAGGCCACAAAGCACCCAAGCAGAGCCACATCCTTCCTTCCAGCCTCCTCTCCTTGGACGAGACCCAAACCACCCACCGGTGGAGACGTGTCGGCCCCGCACGTTCTCCCGCAGTGCACAACCTTCTCTCGCAGTCCACAACCCTCTCTCCTGGTGCCTCCACCCTGGCAACACCTCTAAATGTGCTCATTTCCCATGCACGAGGTTCAATTTGAGCAGTTTTAGTATTTTAGGGTAGATTTTGATATCATGGGGACCGGTCAGGTTTAGATGGGGAGAATGCTAAAAAGCTGTCCCCGAGCTTTGGCACCTCTGAGCAGCATCATTTCGAGCAGAACACAGCACTGCAATATTCACGCCACCAGAAACCAGTTCCATATTAAAAAGGGCTGAATTTTTCAAATGTCACAGTAAAAACCAGCCGTTTCATAACCAGCACCCTGCAGGATGCAACCAAAGCCAGATGGATATTACAAAGGAGCACAGAGACATTTCTGGGACTGCATCAGCCCCCTGTGAAACCTGCCATCAGGCACGTCAGCCAGCCACGCTCACCAGCAACTACTGGGGCCAGTAGCCAGCAGGACTGGGATGAGGACTGGTCTGGCTGTGCTGATCATAGTCTGGAGTAACCAAAATCACGGAGGAGTGGAAGGCCATAGGATCATGGAATCCTTGTTTCCATCAACAGCTTTACACCCTTCCCACAATGGAGCTGGTGGTTTCCTTTGTAGGACAGACAATTTTGTTGCACCAGGAGGGCCCCTGTTTCATCTTGCTCTGGGTAAATATGCCCAGTTTTGTGGCTGGGTAAAGTAACTAAACTCATTATTCAATCCAACTTGCCTGGACTTTTATTTTCCTTTTCTCCAGTGAGCCCAGGGGACCCCAGGAGGGGTCCAGGCAGGAGAGGGCTCTGAGAGGGAAGCAAAGTGTGGCCAGACCCCAGACAGGATAAAACCCATGGATTCAGTGCCAATGCCAGCAAAACAGAACAGGGAGAGCGTGAGCCAGCTAAGGATTTAGCAGCCATCCCAGAATAATACATGTATTTTCCAGTGGACAGGTCTCCTCCTTTGCCCAGCAGAGCCCAGCCCATGGGAGTGCTGGCCCAGACATAAAACCCAGGTTCCTGGCTGCTTGTTGGAGATAGCACATCCCAGAGTAATCAAATGCAGTGGAAGGAAGGGCACTGCCCTTGGATCCGTCCTTTGCAGCCATGAAAACTAGTTAATGTTGGTGCAATTAAAGAGTGACCATTATTTGCCATTGAGCTTCATAAAAATGTGAGGAAAGATGTATGCATTTTAATTAAGTTCTGGGAGAAAAAAATGACTACCTGGCTAGACTGCAGAGAGATGAACTCATTACTTCATCCATGTCTCAGGCTGCTGCCTATTTTCCCCTGCAACAGAACCATCAGCCTGGGCTGCAGGCAGGGACTTTAAAAAGCAAATAATCCCCCTGAAAGAGTCAGGCCAGCACTCTGTAATTCCTGCATCCCTGAATGGGGAGTCTTCATGCAGGCACATTTCCAGGGAGACCCATGGGCAAGCACTCAGAAGGCAGAAGAGGGGAGCTCCCCAAATCAGGGTGGCAGGAGGGGACGCTGGTGGAGCTCTCCACAGGTTTTTCCAGCAGCCAGATGGCTCCTGCAGCTGCCAGACTTTTCCATTTCCAGATTGGATTGCCCAGGTCTGATTTTCTGCCACAGGGCCAGCCCAGGCCAGAGCTGCCCTTTTCATCTCAGGAATGCACAGCTGCAAAAGTGAGGTCGAGGTTCCTCTTGCAGGATGTGTCTCCAGGAGTGGGGATTTGTGCCCAAGCCACTGAGGCCACTCTGGGATCACATTCATGCTCAGGCTGCACATGATGGGAGGGATGGGGGGTGCAGACACCCAGCTGTCCTTGATTTTAAAAAAAACCCAGCAAAACCCATCCAGTGTTGGAACAGCGAAGTAAAACAAGTAAAACAACTTAAACCCTCATCTAGAAAGTTTTTAGGGCATAAAGAAAGAAAGAGCAATCACCATCAGCCTCCTCTCCCCCGAGAGCCAGCTGAGCAACCTTCCATGCAGGAAAACACTTTCTGCTCTTCTCAAACGCTCAGGCAGAGCTCCTGTGAGAGTCACTGCTCCTCCAACAGTCAGATTTGGTGTCTCTGAGCTTGATAAAGACTCAAAAATCTGTTTGCTGCTATTGCTCCTTGTGTGATGAGTCTGGAGCAGGTAGATCTCGTGCTTTGAGGTGCCAGTCAACAGCCCCAAGTGTTGGGTGGAAATCTCATGTGCTCCTTGCTGGCATCACACAGCCAGACCCACCAAGACCCCTCCCCAGCCAAATCCCTGTGGAATTCAGTGAAACACATCTAGATCTCTAAAGTTAAGCGTTTCTTTAAGTGTTTTGCCACGGTTTTGTGGAGTCAGGCACGAAGGCGGCCAACGGTGCCACGGTCTGGGGCAAAACCCTTCCACTTCACAAAATGCTGACAAAACTAGACAGCGTCTGCTCTCCTACCACTGACATGGCCTTTGCAGGAAGGGAGCTGAAACAGTTCCTGGAAGCTGCAAGGCCCAGGACCACAGCTCTGAGAGCTGCTGGCACGTCAAAGCCACGGAGCTTCGGCCTCGCCTCGGGCGGACAAGGCTCCCTGCCCTCCCCGTCCTGCTGGGAAGAGCTTGGCTGCAGCCCCAGCGGGCTGACCACAAACCCTGCCTGCATGAATGTATTTGTTAGAACACTCATTCACACTGCAGCCACGGCGCTGGCTGGAAGGACATACATCAGGCTTTTTGTCAAGCAAAACCCACTCCAGCTGTCTGGGAGGACGGGGAACTCTGCCCTCGCGCTGCTTCGAAGGGTTTACGGCTCACTGCAGCACTTTGGAGCTGCAGTTGTTTCCAGAACAGAGTCCAAGAGAGCCTGTGAACAGGAAGGAATTAGGCACTCATGCAAAGACCATTAAAGTCAAGGGGAATCTTTCCATTGACTTGAGAGGGTTTGGCTCCCAGCCCTGGATATCAGGGTCTGCTGTGAGGGATTTAGGGCAGGAAATGGGAGCAGGACTTTGCAGGTTTTCTCAGCATTTGTTATGGAGTTTAGCACAGGAGCTCCCTGGGCCCATTTCCCTGCATGTAAATTAAGAAGTGAGTGCTCATCCGAGATGCAAGGCCCTCACTGACCATTCTCCTGCTCAGTCTGGGCACCTCCTCCATCATTCCTGGGATCACAGAACTAACAGGCTGGGCTGGGCACTACCCTATGGGCAACAAGATTTCCTTATGGGCCCTGTCATGTCAGTCCCTGATGCACAACCCACGTGTGATGGATCAGTCCAAGAGACAAAAACCAGCAGCTCCAGCATATCTGAAAAGATCTGAAAACCTTGTTAATCCAAAGCCCAGATTCACACTGGGGATGAACCTCCCCAGGATGAACCTGCTCCCCAGGCAGCATTTCACTGATTCCACCTCTGCCTGCTCAGTTGCACCAAGAGCTTTGCCCAAGTGTGTTGTCTTGATGGAGTGCAGAAATGTGCACCAAAATGACAAAAGATCTGAGCTGCCTCCACTGTTACATACAGAGAAGCAGGATCTGACCTCCATGGCTTGGGACTTCGCCTCTGGAAGACAACACTTTCCAAGGAGTGTCCTCCCTGGCACCCAAAACTGCCAGCACACGAACCACAACACGCTCTGGGAAACTTCAGGCTCTTCTAAAATACACCTGAGACTCTGATTTCCTGCTAAGAGGAGCAGCGGTGCTTCTCTGGGCTTGCAGGAGGAGAAGTGGTCAGGTGAATTCAGCACAGGGCTGTGCCAAGTGTCTGCAGGTCAGGGTGGAAGGCACTGGCACCTGGAAGATGTTGGGTCATTTTCTCCCTCAACCACTTCATCATTTCTCCGGTGGTAAGAGCAGGGAGGACATTTCGCCACTCCAGGTGCCATGGGAAAGGTCACACCACAACCCCACAGAGAGTGAAATGAGGAGGTTTTGAGCCTGGCCAGCACTGCATTCCCATTATCCCAGGCTGTGGGTTCACAGGAGGCAGCATCCAGTGGTCAGAGTTGTCCTTCCCACTCCTCGTGGGCAGCATGTGCCTGGGAGAGGAGCAAGGCTGCAAAGAATGAGTTATTCAAACCACAGGCTTAGGAAAAGCTCTGTCTCCTGGCAGATGTTCATTACTTGGGCTGGGTTTTGGAAAAACAGAGGTGACCAAGCCCTGCTCCAGCCTTCAGTGGGAAACAGAGAGACAAGGGTAGCTCTGCTGCAAGGAACTTGATCCCAGATTGGGGAGAAAAGAGGGTGGAGAAGGAAATGCATCCTAAACCAAAACCAACTCGGTGACCCAAACGAGCTCTGATGGAGCCAGAGAGAACAGAAACACCCATAAAGCAAATCGGTTGTGGTGGCTGCAACCTCACACCGCCAGCACCACGTCCAACAGGACGGGCTTCGGGCAGTGAGCGCCACCTTTCTAAGCTGACTCGACAAGGGTGATGTGCCAACCCAAATATCATCTCTGTGGAGTGGTGGTGTCCAGGTTTCCTGTGCAGGAACATCCATCCCCACGCCTGGAATCCCCGCCGGCCCGGAGGGAGACGCGACCGCCTCGCCGCGGGAAGTCAGGTGGGACATTCTGCTTTCCAGGGGGATGTGGTTTTAGGAAATGAGCTTTGCTACCACCTGCTGCAAGTTCACTGGTTTAGAGGGATAGGCTGCCAAATCTGACAGGAACTGGGGTCTCATTAACATGACTGAGGCTTTGGCAGTGGGAAGCTCCTCCGCTTCCATTTATAGGATGCGCTGAGAGGCCGTGGCAGGAGTTCAAGGCACCGCTGCATTAGGAAGTCTAGACAGAGCCCTGCAAGCCTAGAGGATCCCTCTTCCCTGCCCTCCTGTGCTATTCAACACCCAGCAGCATTCCTCAGGCAGGAGGGATGAAGGGAAGTGTTTCATTCCCTCGTTCAAACAGTCTCTTCTGCACCACTGTGCCCCTCCAAAACCTCCTCCTCCTCCAAAGCTCTGCCTGGAGAACAGAAGGTTGCCAGCATGAACTCTTGTTTGACCAAACCCTGCCAGGCTGCTCAGAGGAAGAGCAGAAAAATTTCAAAAACTGCCTAAACCCCATGTTTACATTCCTACCTGGAATGAAAGCAGCAGCTTTGGAGCAATTCTTGAAATATCTGCTTTGGGCTAGTTTTGTTCCTCCTTTTTTCTCACTCTGAGCTGAGCAGGAAAACCCACCTGTTGAGAGATTCCTCTGCCCTCACAGACCTGCAGGCAGTGTCCAAGCAGCTGTGCTCACTGATATCTCCCACCAGCCTCAGGGGGAGCAGGAGACCTCTTGAACCTCAACCAAACGTTAAAACAGAATTAATTTATCAGAAGACTTCTGTTGTGCTAAATGGATTTTCATGGGCTGAGGAGCAACCTGTGCTGGGAGAACATTCCAGAATCTCCTGCAAGACAACCCGGGGGAAGGCTGGGGGGAACTGGGCAGCATTTTCCTACCCATTGTCAGAAACTGGGATGAAATCTGGGCGATGTCTCCCCGCCTCCAACTGCTCACCCTGCAGCAGGTCTGGTGGCAAGGACTCAGCCATTCAGCAGCAACTCAAAGGAAGAAAAATAGGATCAAATGATGCTTTAGAATTTCCAGGCTGCCTCTGCCTGCACAGGGAGCACGTACATGCTCTCCTAAGTGGATTGATAAGCACTCTGAATCAGTATTAACACATGCCAGATGCTGGGGAATCATCTCCCACTCACAGCAATTACGAGGATGTCCCAGAATCCAATAAAGCAACTGAGAAGATGAGCATCTGGTGGTGGTTGTCGGGCCCCGCCACAGCGAGATAAATCTGTGTAATAAAGAGGTGTGATTTTCCTTCCCTTGACTCAGATGGCATTTGGCACTGGAGATGTGTGATTCCTCCTCCCTGTGGTAGCTCTCCAAGGGAGGAGATGAGCAGAGCATCCCTCCTCCAGCAGGGATGAGGAGCTGCTCCCCTTATCCTGCCCTTTCTCTGCTGATGGCAGGGACCTCATGATAAACCCCCAACCCCATCAGCATCGCCAGCCAAAATTCTCCAGAGTGAACCACGAAAATCAGCCCTTCACACCATCAAACACCACCTCCAGCCTGAGAAACCACCAGGTGAGACCTTCTCCCTCTCCCTGACCTTGTTCACTCCATGCTCCAGCCATGGGCAAAACTCCTCATCTCTAGATAAGAGAATCATGGAATGGTTTGGGTTGGAAGGGATCTTAAAGCTCATCTCATTCCACCCCCTGCCTTGGGCAGGGACACCTTCCACTAGCCCAGGTTGCTTCAAGCCCCGTCCAACCTGGCCTTGGACACTTCCAGAGATGTCACAACTTCTCTGGGCAGCCTGTGTCAGGGCCTCCCCACCCTCACAGGAAGGAATTTCTTCCTAATATCTAATCTACCCCTACCCTCTGGCAGTTTGAACCCATTCCTATCACCACAGTTCCTGATACAGAGTCCTTCTCCAAACAACCTTCTCTTCTCCAAAGGATCTGCAACATATTCAGATTTAGAAGCCCTACAAAGTGGTGAAGCAGTGAAGGCTTCTTCCTGCATAAACCAGCCAAAAAATAATCCCAGTGCAGAGGGAACACTGTGGATGACACAACAGAGATCCCACCTAGCACAAACACGGGCGGACGCGCCGCTGAGCAGCGCCTTAAAAAACTGATGATTCCTGGAAGGAACAGCCAGCACATTTTATTCGTGGGAAAGGCAGCAGAGCTGAGCTATATTTAATAGAGGGAAGAAGATAAAAGTAATCTCCAAAGGTCTGGAAATGCAGACTCTGTGCTGGGATAGACTTCAGCACATCCTTATGCAGTAAATGCCAGGGATGTTTCTCCCGGCGTGGGCAGCAATTCTGGGACCATTTGGTTTTAAGATCAGAAGCAGCCATTAAAGCATCTCCTGTGAGCTTCTCTTCACCACAAGCCAAAAATGTTTCATCCAGTAACTGAAGAGGGATGCAGGTTTGATAATTTAGAGCTGTTTGCAATGAGTGACACAGCACAGGCCAGGGCCAGCCGAGCTCCAGCCGTTCCTGCTGCCAGGGCCACTCTCCCTCCTTAATTCACACCCTGCCCTCACAGACAATTTTTACTCCCATTTTCCTTCTCATTTTTCTCTTCTCAGACAACATGGAGAAAATGAGCTGAGGGAGAACAGCACGAAGAAAAGTCTGAGAAAACATGGGGGACCCTCAGTGCCAGCAAACGTCACCCACCCAGGACCACGTGTTCACCTCTGGAGCATCCTCCAGGCTCCCAAACCTCCCACCCTGCTGAAATCCTCCTGCCAGGAAGGCTTCCAAAAGACCTCCAGACTCAGTGGTCCTTGGAGAATCTGCTCCTTCTTTTCATTTCATTTTCCTTTGGGCTCTTCCTGAAGCAGAGCTTTTTAATCCACATAATTTCCTACAAACATCTGAAAAGAAACACGACCGGAATCTGTTGTAGCAGCAGCATCCACTTGAAAAGCATTGAGCTGCACCAAAGTCACCCAATATACTTACAGTGTCACAATGTTGACACTGAAATAATTTTACAGGTCGATTTTTATGTAAATTGGTGCTCACTGTTTACTTTTGGTAAGATTAAAATGCTCGGCATCAGCTCCGGGTTTTCAGGACTGTGAATTCAATTTGCAGAGGGCACCTGGGAGAGAGGGGGATGGTTTTTTTCCTGGGGAATAATATTGCTTGTTTGAAAGATCTTAAAGGCTATGAAACCATCATTCTTGTTCCTGGCTTGTGAGAAAGCTGAAGTTTTTAAAACAAAATTACATTTGGCAGTCAAACTTACCTTATTCCTTTCAAAAAGATGCTGCTTTTCTTCTTGAACCTTTAACTTTGACCCTTTTGTGTTTGAGATCTTCCTGTTTCTGTGTCCCCAGCACCTGGGCTGAATTCCCCTTCTATCACTTGGGATCTCAGCATAGAACTACAACTATATCAACTCCATCAAATATACTTTTAATGTCTCCACTAGGGGACTTTAAAAATGAGCTTTAAAGTACAAATTTAATGACTTAGGATGAAATTTAGTTCACATGCAGTATTTGACTCTGAAAGCTTGTGTAAATATTTAATCAGTTCATGTACCAAGTCCCCTTGCAGGGAACACAGTTAAGATAATTTGGCTCATATTTTTTGGAGAAGTTGATCTGGACTTGGCCATGACCTCCCAGATGCTGAGCAAGGAAATAAATGGTTTGTGCCACTGAGTCAGACCTCAGGTCTTCTCAAGCTCCCCTCCCTGCAGCCCAAACAGCCATTCCCTGGCCAGCCCTGCCAAGTCTCAGGGCCAAACTCCCCCTGCAATTTAACATATATATAATATATATAATTTATATGTATGTATAATATATATAATTTAGCATATAGAGTCACCTTTTCATAGAATCACAGAAACATTTAGGCTGGAAGAGACCTCTAAGACCATCAAGTCCAACTTTTGACCAATACCCACCTCGTCCTCCAGCCCAGAGTGCCACCTCCAGTCATTCCTTGAACATCTTCAGGGATCGGGGACTCCACCACCTCCCTGGGCAGCTCATTCCAGTGCTTAACCACCCTTTCAGTGAAGAAATTCCTCCTGATGTCCAACCTGAACCTCCCCTGATGCAGCTTGAGGTCATTTCCTCTTATCCTTTGTGAGTTTAATGCGCCTTTCTGCACTGTAACTTTTCTGTCATTAATAACAAAAAATATCCTGCTGATGTGAGACCCCACAGGGAGCAAAAATTAACCAATTCCCAGCCTTCTGCTCCAGCCATCTTCAGCCCTTCCTGCCCACCATCACCCAAATTCCAAGGGGCTCCTGAACAACACCACAGATGTGGCCAAACCCAGAGTTATTTTTGCATTGCTAATGCCCCTCGGAGCCTGGGCCAGCTCCCAGAATAACAGCCAGAACACAGCAGGAGAAGGCAGAGGCCAGACAAAGAAAGAATCAGTTGTCACCTTGTTTTCAAGGACATTTTGCACTTGTGCTTCCCTTACTTAACTGTGCCTCCAGCTAAAGCTGAACCACACCAGCCACAGCAGCAAAAAAGCCCAGCCCTGACGAGATCTGGATACTTGGGGATCTCATAAAATGACAGCAAGCTCAGCTATAATTATTGCCCTGTAATCTGCATGTCATGAATAAGTTGGTAATTCAGCAGTAGCTGCAATCATTGCACACAGTTATTTGCTCCTTGCATTGAACTGAAGTGGAGGGGAAGATGGACAACGATTGAACGCTGTGTAAATATTCGTTTTCAACCCTTTTTGGTCAACAGACCCTTAACATTTTTATTTTGGTGGCCCCACACAACAAAAAGAGGGAAGGGGTGAAGGGTCTTGCCTCCCTGAGCTGTTGTCTGCACACCCCAAAACCAGCCATCACCCTCAGTGTGAGCTGAGGGCTGGGAAGAAAGGTGGGCAATTTGAAAAAGGGGGGAAAAAAAAAAATCTTTAACCACAACTAAAATTGAGGCTTTTTGCTTGCTGTTCTCTGAGCCATTTGGTTCACAGATGTTTTTAACAGCCTTCAGAGTGTGGGAGTCAGAGCCAACAGGGCACCCACACCATGGCCAAGGGGAAAACTTGCTGTTCTCATCTCATTTTGGATGGCTGGACTAAATGTTCATGTTTTGTGCAGGGAAAAACACTGAAAAAGCTGATCTGGAAACCACAACAGGCCCCATCCACCCACACAGTGCAATGCCAGGGTGGAGAAGGAGAACAAACACCTCTTGTACCTCCCAGATCTGATGGAGGAGGTCGTTACTTCGAGCTATCCAACATATTTTTGCACATCAGGTTTGCTCCATGACTTATTTTTGACAAAACAAGCCAGGTTATCTCTGCAGCCAAACTCAGCTCCAGAAGTGCTGGAGCCATCGGTGCCCTCACAGAGCTGGGTTTGCTGTAGGGTGACAGGCTGACCCAGAGGAACATCTGGAGCAGCAGAAAGCAGAGGGACAACTTCAGCAGGTTGCAGGAACAGCTGGGGCTTCTCTCGCTGCCAACTGAACAGTTTCCCTGGCAGTTTCTTATACAAAGATTAACCATCCCCACACATCAACGTGGCTCTGCAGTCCCACCAGCCAGGACACAAAGAACGGGGGCTCCACAGCCTTTTGCTTCCCACCATCACAACAAACCAACTACCAAGGGCAGGAAGAACCTTTTATATGAAATAACAACCTCTGTGGTTATTGCACACAGCAGATGAACAAATCCAGTTCACTGGCATTTGCCTCTGGATGAGCAACAAAGGCAAAGGAACAAAAAACCCCAAGGACAAGCACAAACCCCCCACAAGAGCCCTTGTGTTGCACCCAGTAGCTCGCTGGAGAAATGTGGTACCATAGAAATGCTTTGGCTCCAGCTGAATCCGTGTGTGAACATGAATTAAGTGGAATAATTCACTGTGCACTGACTTTCACCACAGGCCCTAAGATTCAAATCCGTGTTCTTTCCAAATTACTGTGATTTCCAGCCCATCTCCTGTGATGAGGTACATACAGCCAGCCTGAAATCCCCCCACGGCACTTTAATAGAGAGTTTAGCTTGAGATATAATTTACTGAGATTTAAATGTGTGCCCAGGAAGATCTATTTCTGCTGCAGGAACTTGGGCTAAAATTGGCATCACCTCCCTCCAAGGTTTTCTCCACGGAGCACACTGGGCTTGGATGGAAAGGTCTACCTGTGCCCTTTCCCAGGGACTTCAGGGGCTTGAAAATATGGAGAGAAACAAGGTCAGAGATGTTTGTCATTCTTGGAGGCCCCAACACCCATCCTGGGGTGTTGCCCACTCCAGTCTGTTGTTCGAGATTTTTGGTCTCAGGGGCTGTGAGGGTGGGCAGGCCCTGGCACAGGTTTGCCCAGAGAAGCTGTGGCTGCCCCATCCCTGGAAGTGTCCAAGGCCAGGTTGGAGCAACCTGGGCTACTGGAAGGTGTCCCTGCCCATGGCAGGGGGTGGAATGAGATGGGCTTTAAGATCCCTTCCAACCCAAACCATTCCATGACTCTACTGGGAAAACCTGCTAATCTGTTGATGTGACTGAAAAATCAGAGCAGTTTAAGCAATTCAGCTACTTCTGCACTCACCTGATTCTCCACACCAACCTTTTCCCTTCAGGCAGCAACTCCCTTTCTGCTTTGCACAGTGTTCCCTGCCCTGGTGCTCATCCTTGGTGACAAGGAGTTAATAAGGAAGTCAAGGAAGGACAGAGTGGGAAAACAGCTGAATTTTCTGCTGATAAGAGACTCTTCCTCCTGAACCTCATTAAAACTACCCTGATTATTTTTTTTTTGCTTGAAAAAAACATCTTACTGCTGGTTCTCCAGCAGGACAGTGAGTTCTCTGGTGTGAATGAACCGACTGTAGGTGACCCCTAAAGCAGTACTGGAGGGCAGATTAAGTCAAAGATCATTGCCCTGGTGCAGGAACCCATGTTTAAAATGCTGGAGGCATTTCACACATAGACAACTGATCTACATGGGGTCCCAGTGCCATAATTTCATCTTAATTTGATCTGCACACACGATGGTGCTGCAGACAGATAAAGACCCCCAGGAGGACCCATTAAGGCTCAGCAGCTCTTCTTTAGTGCAGGGGATTAACTGATTCTGCTGATTTTACATCCCACTGGTGAAAAAAGACCCTCAGCATTGGGGTTGACTTCCAACAAAGTGAGAAAACAGGAAGCAAAGCTGACAAGCAGTTAAGGCCCAAATATTTCAAGCTGTTTGATGGTAGAAAAGCCAGAGGTGGAGGCGGGTGATCGATCTGGGTGTCGATTGCCCAGATCCAGCAGACACATCCATCCTGGAAACACTAGGAATGGAGCAGTTGCCCTCTCAGGGTCCCTCCCAGCTCCTCCATTTGTTCTGATTTTTATTTTTTTTAATTTATTCTTTAATTTATGCTGCATTTATTGCAGAACAAGCTATTTAACCAATTCCTGCCGTGCAGCTCCCTACACGAACTCTGTGCTCCAAAACTGTTGCTTTCATTACCAAATTCTGTGCCCACAGAGAGCTCCCCCACCACAGTTATTGCCAACAGCCCTTTCCCAGAGCCAGCACAGAGCCAAGGTTAAGATGACCCTGAGATTAATGTGTCAGGAAGGGGAAAAACAAACAGAAACACAAAAAAAAAACCCTCCGGAAAAGCCAGGCAGGGATGTGGTGCCACAAAAGCTGCCTGGGAAGAGGAAGGATCTTCCCCCTGGCTGATATTGTGGTTATACACACACCTACAGCACCTTCACTAGTGGGAAGCAACATCTTGCTGCTCTGCAGTTTGCTTTTGACCATCCCAATTTACTGGTGCTTTTTAGTGAACAATTTCAGTTGTGGATTGAGGATGAAAGGGCTTTTCCCCTTCCCTTCAACTGAAAACCAGTTTGTGATTGAGAAGTTCGCTCCCTTTCCTTTTCTTCCATTTGTGGTTTTGAAACATTTTCCTCCTTCTGCAGTGCCCTTGGCACCCGAAAACACACAAAGCCAAAGTGTCCCCTCCATGCCATGGCTGATCCCTTGGCACTTCCAAAGCCACCCAAGGTCCTTCTCAAATCCATGATCTTGCCCACAACACGCTCCCAGGATATCCAAGCATCCATCCTTCCCTGCTTTAACAGTTCTGCTTTATCTTCCTGCTAAAAAACAGCCATAATTTCCCAGCCTGTCTGCCTGTGGTTTTCCCTGGGACAAGATGCACCATCGCAGAGCAAACATCAACCAAGATTGTGTATTTTCCTCTAAATAATTGAAATCACTGTTCTTGCAGGCACAGAGGAGTCAGCCAGCCTCCTCCATGGAGGGATATGATGCACAATTACAATTAACTCATGGATTACTTAATTGCTACTGATAAACTCTTTTTTTCTCAGAGTATTTACTCTTGGGGATAAAGGTGTCCCATCTTCCATCCCAGCCTCCAAATGGAAGATTGGCTATTCTCTTTTGTGGTCTGGATGAACGGGTGCTGGGCTGAGAGCTGGAAGTTTGGGATCCATCTGTGATTTTCCCATCGATGGAAGGAAGCTTTGTAAACAATCCTCGTCCCATCCACTGTCATGCTTTAAAATTATCATACAGGGAGTCCCACACCAGACCTCAGTGGTTTTACTGGAAAACTGGTGGGTAGAGGAGCTATTGCAAGTCTTGGAAAATGTTACAGCAGCTTTGGAGGGAGGTTCAAACCCCCTGCCTTGGGTTTGGGTGCCTGGCCCAGCCAATAGCAAAGGGAACATCTGTGCCTCTTCCCAGCCCTTCTGCTCGGTTTCCACAGCACTGTCTGCTAACAATAGACCAAAAAAATAACAAAAATTCCTCTCTCTGAAAAGCCACTAAAACAAAATAAAAACCCTTCTGCAAACAATCTGCATTTTATCTTCTTAATGCCTCTAAGGCCTCCACTTGTCTCCAAAAATAATTGCACTCAGCAAGGGTCAAAGAATATTCCTTCCAAATCATGGGCCAGATGTTCCACTGAGACCACTACACAGTTAACTCCCAATAAAAGTAATTCAACAAACTAAACACTGATTAAATAATGTGCACAAACAGCCCGGCACGAGAAATGTGATTTGCTGTTACTTAACCTTTAACGACGGCGACTGTTCCCTTCCTCCTTGGCAAGGGCGAGTCTGGCCATTGGACAGGGTTGTTTTGGTTTTACTATCTTGGAAATCAGACTTTATAAACTCAACACAAACTGAGCCACTGCCCAGCCGGCCAAAAACCCCCAGTGTTGCTCAAGAGGTCAGCGCTGTTTTCCAGCCCATCCCAGCACGTCCAAGACAAACAGCCCCGTGTCACCCGCTCTGCAGGGACGTGCAGGCAGCCCTGCCCTTGTGCAGGCTCCATGCAGGTCACCACCACCTTCCTCCACGAGCTCTGCTTGCTACAGACCTTTTTTAGGCTCGCAGGGTCGGCGTCCATCAGTTGGATTTCAGGTGGGAGCGTGGGGAGCGCAGCGGAGCCTTCTCATCCCCCACGCGCTGGGCCAGGGCTCACGGCTTGCCCATCATCCCGGGACGACATGGTGTTGGGATTGATCGTGTCTAAACAACACACTGGCTCCAGAGATGCTTAGGGGGGGAGAGGGAGGGGGGAAGCAGAGCTATGCTGGAGGAGGCGGCCCCGGCACACGACGACCGCTCGCCTGGACCGCGAAGGTGGATTCCTCCGGGTTGTGCTGAGCAGTGCAAAAGCTCATCGCCAACTGGGATAGGAACCACCCGGCCTCCCGAGCCCAGAGCAGCTGGGAGCTTGCTGAGGCCAAGGGATGAGCCTGAAACAGCAGCTGAGCCTGGAACAGCAGCCAGGAGAGGTGGATGGGAGGGAAATGAAAACACGAGTTGATGGGAGCTGCTGCCAGGGCCGGCAGGTTGGAGGGGAAGCGTTAGGGGTGTCATGCCTGGAGCATCTCTTACCTTCTGTCTTCCCTGTTCTGTGCCAAAGGAGACTCCAGACTCATTTCTGCTTTGCATGTTTCTAAACGTTCCCTTTTATACCCTGTAATTGCACTTTTGTACCAAAAAAATCCCCTGGAGTGAACAGGCTTCCTCTCTCAAAAGACTCATCTCCAATGCAAGTGGAGAGGCACTAATTGCCCTATCAGGGTTTTTCAGGGCTTTCCTCTGTATTGTTAGCTATCAAAAATGTGTTCTTAATTTCAGCACTTAGCCCAAGGAACAGGACTGGAACGGCGGGAAATGCTTCTGGCATGCCCGTGCCATGATGTGCTCAGACACATCTCGATTGTGAAGCAGCAAATGCAGAACTTGGCTCCTCCAACTCGTATTTTTATTTTGTCTGCAATGTTGTGTAGCTGCCTTGGTGTTTAATCCTTGTAATTAATGACAGTGAGAAAGGGATAGTTCTCATCTCCTCCCTTTTCCAAACATTACAATCTGCAGGGTGGGACCAGGGCAGCTCTGCAGCATTTCAAGTAAAAAAAAAAAAAAAGACAACAAAAAGCAGCAGACAGAGGCATTTACCTTTTGGCAAGTAAGAGGCATCTCTAAGGAAGATGATTTTTAAATCCACCCTATGTGAAAGAATTCAGATGACATACTTACGACTCCGAATATTGTAAGTCGCGTGTCTGGAAAAACAAGAGGAACATCCTTCATTAAAAAACGACTTTGAAAAGGATTCCTGGTTCCTATCTGAAACACAAAGGAAGTCTTTTTTAACACCAGATGTCATCATACATTTATTTAAAGCTTTAATGATATGTTTTGGGACATCATCTATGCCTGAACATTTCTCCACTGCAGTTGTGTGGAAGAGGGAGCTTTTTTTTTGCCCCCATCTTTAAATAGCAAATGAGGCCAATTATCTCATGGTAATTCCAAACGCTAATTTGGTTCCGCTGTAGCTGTCAGTGGCCTATCAAAGCAGCATTTCCAGGTTAATTTTGGGAACACATCCACCCTTTCCAGGCTGCAGAGCCCGAGGGTGGGGAGTGATGCTCAGCTGCAGCCCAGGGACTGCAGGGGCCACGCACAGACCAGATACAGCCTGGCAGAAGAGCCACCAACCAAGAAACCAGAACACAGAATGATGCTGAGGGATGGAGACAAACTCCAGAGGGATCCCCCCCTGCTCCCAAGGGACTCCAAGCCGTGGATGAGCAGGGAAGCACCGCTGGGCAGGCACAGCCCAGGTAGCACTGGCATTGCTGAGCTGTTCTAAATAATACCAGTGATTTTGCTTCCCGGCGTGTGGGGAGCTGGCAGTCACTGCATGCTTTGGGAAGGACCACAGCGCTTCGATTTATTACAGATTAATGGGATTGATTTATTATTTTTTGTTTCTTTTTTAATTGGGCTCATTAAAAGCGAAACGATCTTCCTGCGGAGCGTGCAAACAACAGAGCCACGGGCCCGGGCACTGCTGGTTCCTGGTGCCTTTGTTCAGAATCAGCCTTGCAAACCAGGGAAGATTTATTAATGGTTCCTGGGAGAGATTAGCAATGGCGAAACAGCTCAGGGAGGATTAGGAGCCAAGCAAGTATTAGCCAGTTTTTTGATGGAGTGTTTGTCGAAAGTTGCTCTTTGAGTTTGGAGTGAGGCAGCGAGTGCCCTTCAGCGGGCTGGCAGCCACGGGGCAGGCTCTGCTCCCGGTGATTCATCCGGGTTTGCTGAATTCCAAGGTTTGTTAACTTCAGCCGGTTAATCTTTTTTTTTTTTTTTTTTTAAAAGTAAGAATTCTATTGTTAGTCCCTGTTGCTTTGTATCGGGCCCATGATGACACTGGTCTGGGGAAGCTGCCAGGTCACCTGGAGGGACTGAGGACCTCGGTGTTCCCAGACAGTGTGCAGCTGCAGCACAACACGCTTTGCTCTCTCCTGAGCAACCTGACCAGAGAGCTGGAGGTCATTTCCCCCCTTATTTGCATCCAATTTCATATACTGAAAACTTCTTGTGTCCTTCAGTACCAGGAGGATCAGCTCTGGGGCTTCCCACCCTGCAGACCCCACCCCAGCACCTCTGAGCAGAGACCCTGCCCACCCAGTGCCCCCCAAGACTTTCCAATACAGGCAGGACCCAAAAATTCTCCCTCTTGGTACCTCTTGTCTGGTTTAGAGCCTGAAGGAATCTGACTGCAATCATTACACCAGTTTTGTCCCCAAAGGGCAGGGAAGGACAGGCACAACCAGTGCCCCCAAAAGCCAAGCAGTGTGGGGAGCACTTCATTTGCTCCTACTGATCCTCACCGGCCACAGAAGCACCAGCTGCACTTTGTGCTTATTTTTCTGACACTCTGTGGAAAATACATAAAGCTTGGTATTTTAGGAAAAAAAAAGTTTAGAGCAAACCTCAAAAACCTGAAACCGAAATATCAAAAGATGAAGGAATTTTGAAATTAACATTCCTAAAGGAGAACAGCCCCCAACTTCCAAAGATCAAGAGACCAAGAGGACAGATGTACTCTAGGTCCCTCCATCCACAATTCTGCCCAGGATCATGTTCTCTCCCCTTCTCAACCAAAGGGCCCTCTCCAGCTCCAGGACAGATGCTCAGCCGGCAGGTTCACCCCGTTTGCACAGTCCCAAGCCCATGATCCCAGGACACTTCCCAGAGCCTTCCCTGGCCGTGCTGCACACAGACCCGAGCTCTGCTCCAGCCAGCTGAAAACATAATTGACTTTTTCTGCAGTTTATTTTTTGTTCTCCCTTCAGCACGGTGCTGGAGCCAGGCTAGTCTGGTCACGCTCCCCTTGTTTACAGCCAGTTTCTCCTCCGTTCCCCTCCCTTGGCCTGGTGCTCTCCAACCTGTCCCTCGCCGGGTTCCCCACCCCGCTCGCAGCCGGGCCCTCCATCCCCCCAGGGTGAGCCCGGTGGGTCCCAGCCCAAGCACATCCCCACGGCCCAGCCTCTCCCAGCAAACTGCAGGGAGGAGTTTCCTCAACTATATGGGGCTTTTTTTTAGGAATTCAGAAAATACAAGCGGCGTCTGAACCATCCGCCGGAGAGCACGGCGGGAGGGCTGTGGGGGGACAGACCCCCGCCGGGGCTCAGCCCGCAGCCACACGGAGGTGTTCGAGAGCCCCATCCCCGCACCCGCCCCGAGACCCCGCAGCAGCGACACCCGCCGCCCTCCAGCTCCTGCCAGAGGTTCCGCCGGGCGGACTTTCCACCTTTCGGGAGAGGGGACGAAGCCTCCCAGAGGAGCCGAGGGCGGGGGGACCCTCCACCTGCCCGGGGGGCTGCGCTGGGCGGCCGGGCGGTGCTCCGGCGGGGCGGGCGGCTCGGCTCGGTCCCCGCACCGCTTCGGGCGCATCCCCCGCCGGCACCGCCACCCGGAGCACCCCTCTGCGGGGGTGACTCCCACGCTCCCGTCCCCCCAACCCCCGATCCCCCCGCCCCCCCTCCCCGGGCCCCGAGCAGCCCAGCCCGGTCCCCGCCCCGAGGTGCCCGCACCCCCCGGCTCCGCCGCTCGAGCTCCCCCGTGCGCCCTGCCCCGGGAGCCGCCGGCGGCGCTCCCGGAGCTGTCCCCGTCCCTGTCCCCGTCCCCGTCCCTGTCCCCATCCCGCAGCTCCCGCACCGGCCATGCCGGGGCCGCGCCGGGACCGCCCGGCCGTGCTGCTGCTGCTCGGGGCTCTGCTGGCCGCCGACCTCTACTTCCACCTCTGGCCGCGGGCGCGGCGGGAGCTGGCGGGGGAAAGGGCGCCGTCCCCGGGGGGCTGCCCGTGCCGCCGCCGCCCCGCCGGGACCCCCGGCCCG
>JAYRBT010000043.1:2446279-2472395 GCA_036023395.1 Myiotriccus ornatus
TCCCCGGCGGCGCCGGTGCCGCTGCGGCCAGAAGCCAGCTGGCTGCAGTTCCACCTGGGCATCAGCAGGGATGGGCTCTACCCCCGCTCCAGCCCCATCGTTAACAGGCTGCTCCGGGACATGCACGAGTTCCCCACCATCAGCGCCGGTGAGCACCGTCCTGCCCGGGGCTGGGGGCCTCCAGCCCCCACAGGTCCCTTCTGCAAACCTTTGGAGCCTGGGAGTGGGGGGTCTGCAGCTGGGGATGGAGCCCACTGGGGTCTCACCACTGCTCCTGCCCTTGCAGATTACAGCCAGGATGAGAAGGCGCTGCTGGGAGCCTGTGACTGCAGCCAGAGTGAGTGTGACACTCGGGGCTCACCCCTGCACCCCATTGCTTCGGCTGGCCCCATCCCCAGCTCCTCCATCCCAGCCTCAGCCAGGGAAACGCAAAGCCAGGCAATGCCAGGCCTTTCTCCCTCCCATTAAACCCCTCCACCCCAGCAGGGGCTGGGATTGTAGACTATGGAGTCCTTAAGGTTGGAAAAGACTTCTAAAAAGACTTCTAAAATCATCCAGTCCAGCTGCTCCCCCAGCACTGCAAGGCCCACCACTAAGGCATGTCCCCAAGTGCCACATTTAGATGTTTTTTGAGCACTTCCAGGGATGATGATTCCACCACTTCCATGAGTGGCCTGTTCGATGTGGGTACCAGGACACTGGTGCACCACTGGTTTCTACTGGGGAGGAGGGAAGAGCCCCCAGGGGGATGTAACAAATGGGCGTTGGGAGAGGGGCTGGAAGGAAATCCCTGAGGCACAAGGGAGAGGGGGAGAAGAAAAATAACTGGAGAGAGAAGAGCAGCTGGAAGGGATGATGGGATGCACTTACTGGGGCGGAAAGCTGAGTTGAAATGGAGTGTGTAACTGGGGTGTTCCCAGGCCATTGACATCCTGTTTCCTCCCCAAGTCGTGAAGCCCAGCGGGGTCCACCTGAAGCTGGTCCTCAGGTTCCAGGATTTTGGGAAAGCCATGTTCAAGCCCATGAGGTAAGGACACCACCAGAGCCCCCTGCAGAGCCAGAACCCTGCAGTGAGTGAGGGGTGGGAGCGTCCTTGGCAGGGACAGCCACGCCACTGCCACACCTTCCCCCTGCTGCCCCCAGCTACCTGGACAGCCGAACAGGTTTAATTATTCTTGGCTGCTCACACCATCCCAGGAACACACGTGGATAAGCACCAGTGTTCCCACACTGCTGTTGGTACTGGACATTTCTCAGTTCACCAATGCCAGACTGCAAAGGACACTTGTTCTCCTGAGAGCTTTGCCATTAGGGACCGCTCGTTTCCTCCTCTTCCCCGGCTGGCTCTGGGGTCTGACCTTGTTTTTCCTGGGATTCCCATGAGCGTTTCCAAGAAACAGCCATCGGTCCTGCTCACCTCAAACAGTTTTAAACAGCTTGTTGAGGTTCACCCCCCTGCTCCCCCACAGGCAGAAACGCGAGGAAGAGACTCCCGAGGACTTTTTCTACTTCGTTGACTTCCAAAGGCACAACGCGGAGATCGCCGCCTTCCACCTGGACAGGTGAGGACCTGCCACAGCCCCTGCCTCCTCCTCCTCCTGCTGCTGCTGCCAGGGCCTGCTCCTCTGCCCACGGAGAGCTTTGGCATGGGAAAAGCCGTGCTGAGCCCTGCTCAGCCTCAGAGAAGGGATTGCTCTGCAGCACCCTCAGGGAGCCGATGTGTTATTTGGGGATGGGGTGGCTCTGGCTGTCACCTGACCCCCCAGGGGTCAGCTTTGCCTTGGCCACTGCACGAGAACAGGTGAAGTCCAGGTGTGAACAGGTCAGATATTCACCTGGCTCTCACACAGCCACACACACACCATCCCTCCCCTGCATCCAAGTGCAAAGCTGACCTCTGGGCGCAGCCTGACTGCCCTCCCAGTGAGGGAGTCACACACTCAATCAGCAATCAGGATGTGTTTTGGATGGAGATAAACTGCAGAGATGCAGTTTTAAGCCCTCAGCTAATGAGCAATTAACCTGACACCTCTTTCCAGCAGGGTTTGTATTTAATAAAATCAAATACACCCTTCTCAGAAGATGAGGGCAGCAGCCTTTCTCCCCTCAGTGGGATGAGTATTGAACATCAAGGGAAGGTGATTCCTGTTGGTGGAGCAGATCTCCAACTCCTGTAAGACAAGCAGGACTAGACTAAGCCCTGTAGTTCAAACTCCAAGCAAGGGAACAAAGGGAGCTGAATTCCCTTCCCAGTTCAGCCCCTACATCACCACAGTGACTCTGCTTGACTCAGCTACCAGCAGCTCCCTCTGCAGCTCCACCACCACAGAAATGAGGCCAGACTGCTTTTCTGAAGTGCTTTGTGGTTTTTAGAGCTGAAAGATGCTGGATGAGAGCAATTTTTTTTTTCCTTTAAATGTTGCTCAATAAGTAGCAGGCTAAATCCTGTTTTGTGCCCGATTCCCAGGAGCAGAGGGCATTACCCAAGGAGCAAAGCAGAGCATTAGCTGGTTCACCCCGTGTTACTCACTCAGCAATCAGCAGCAGCTTCCCACTCTCTGCCAGGAATGCCTTCTGGCCCCAGGCCCTGAGGTTTTTAAGAATATTTTAGAGGAATCAGCCGGGTTTGAGTGGCTCTGAGAGGGCTGTGCCTCCTCAGCCACATCGTACCAGGACCAACATCTTTGCTCTGTGTCAAACCAACACCAAACTCAGCATTTGGCCCAGAGGGGCAAAATGGCTTTTTGCCTGAAAGAATCTGGGGGGAAAAAGAAAAACAACCCACATGGGTACAGCGGTCTGAAGGCTCCTGGTTCCCTGACAGAAGGGATGAGGGCAGCATCTGCCATCCCACTGTGCAGCAATGTCCCTTTGCACTGTCCCCTCCGTGCAGGATCCTGGATTTCCGGAGGGTGCCGCCCACGGTTGGGAGGTGGATCAATGTCACCAGGGAGATCCTGGAGGTCACCAAGAACGAGGTCCTGCAGAGCGTGTTCTTCGTCTCACCAGGTGGGGCAGCGTTCGGCCGCTGCGAGCTGGGGTGAGGCAAGTTATGATGCAGATGGTCTTTAAGGTCCCTTCCAACCTCAGCCAAACCTCAGCTGGTCCGCGGTGGGAAGAAGGGCAGGACCTGCAGGCAGAAGGGGCAGCAGGACTCATGCTCTGGTGCAGAAATGAAATTCCTGGGTGAAACAGGTGCACAGAGACACGGTTACAGCAGAGGTGTCCCTCTCCCAGCCTGCAGCTGGAATCATCTCCCAGATCTATTCGCCTGCCCTCTTTTCTTAACCTTTCCCTTAGGGCGGGACCAGGTCTGTCCATCAGACAAAACCCATGATTTGGCAGTTTCCCAATCCATGATGTGGTTGTGTCACAGCATACACAGTCACTGTCCCCCAGGGGGGAAGGGGTCAGTCCAGGCCACCTCACAGCCTCCTGGAAATCCCTATTGTCTCTTCCCCCTCCCAGCCAGCAACATCTGCTTCTTTGCCAAGTGCCCCTACATGTGCAAGACGGAGTACGCGGTGTGCGGGAACCCTCACCTCCTGGAAGGGTCCCTCTCTGCCTTCCTGCCCTCCCTCAACCTGGCACCACGGCTCTCCATCCCAAACCCCTGGATCCGCTCCTACTCGTTTGACGGAAAAGAGGAGTAAGTGGGTAAATGATGCTGCTTCCCATAATATCTGCACTGCAGGGGGCACGTGGGGACGGACAGAAACGGTGCAGGCAGAGGAAGGTTCAGGGTGCCCATAATTCATCTACTAACTCCCAAAGCCTGGGCACTGGCTGGGTTTGAATTCCAGCCTCCAGCGAGCACATGGAGCGAGGTTTAAGCCCAAGCTTTGGGGGACCCTTGGGACACAGCAGCAGCCACTGAGTGAGCCTCCCCCTTCTCCAATTCCTGCAGGTGGGAAGTGAATCCTCTCTACTGCAACACAGTGAGGGAGATCTACCCCTACAGCAACAGCAACCGGCTGCTCAACATCGTGGACATGGCCATCTTTGACTTCCTAATAGGTATGACGGGGGCAGGAAGGGCACTGCTTCCATGTAAGCCCTCAGCATCAGTCTTCCTGCCCTCTCTCCCATGCCATGGAGTTTCCCAAGGCCATCCCTTCTCCTCCAGAGACAGTTTGGAGAGGCTGCTGTCTCCCCACAGGGCACCCCCCTAGACTCTCCCCAGCGAGGTGAAAGCAGCAGCTGTGAGCATCTTAAACACATGTTTCATGTAGACCTGAAAGAAAGCATGAGATAGTTTAGAAACCCACCAGGCCACAGGCAAGGGAAACTCTGTTCCTCTGTCTGCCCTTTGTCAGGGAACATGGACCGTCACCACTACGAAATGTTCACCAAGTTCGGGGACGACGGATTCCTCCTGCACCTGGACAATGCCAGAGGGTGAGGCTGCAGGAGGAGGGAGGGGAGGAGGGAAGGGGCTGGGCAGGCACTCAACTCTCTGCTCTTTGCTTTACCCCCAGGTTTGGGCGGCATTCCCACGATGAAACCTCCATCCTGGCTCCGCTGTCCCAGTGTTGCATGTAAGTGCCGGCTTCACCTTCCTCCCCAGGAACTGCTGTTCCCTCTGTAATGGGAACTGCTGGAAGTCACCCAGGCCTGGCTCCACCCAGCAGCACAGGGAAGACCCTGCTAATTCCAGCCAAGGGGCAGGCTGGACGCTGGAACACGGGAATACAAGTGGAAAAGCATTCACTGATAAACCAGGAGATACTGCCCATTGGATCAAGCCCTTCCAGAAGGGTCTCCTAGCATTTCCCAGCCTGTCGACATGAGGTGCTATCAGAAAGCACAGAAATCTCCATCCGAAATGCTGGTGGAACACTGATGCAGTTAATCAAGTTTCCTCTTCCCATGGCATTAAGGGGAAGCTCATCAATTTAACTATTCGAACCCTGTCTTCCCCCTTTATGAATTCACATAAATCATCAGCTGAAAGTGAAATTTAAGAGACAGGAAAAGCTGCTCTTCCCCAGGGTTTCTTTTCAGGAAATGTGTAACCTCTTTCCTTGCTGTACCTGCTCCATCTCACCCTCAAGGTGATAACTACACTATCCCCACACACCTCTATTACTGGATCTAATTTTAAGAACTGTCATTTGCTCCAAGGAACCTTTTCATTTATAATTGCAGGTTCGCAGTGAATCCTCCTCCTGAGCTCCTATTTTGTGCAGTTTAAAATTAACTCTGCCTCTTAATTTGATCTGCAAACTGTAATATCCACAGGTCAGATCATTCTCATTCTTCCAGATCCACCTCCCAGAAACGGGCTCTTAATTTAATTCTCCTTGTGAAAGGCAGTGGTAAGAGAACCTGCAAGCTGCACCTTGTCATAAACCAACCAGGACCAAGAACAGCGTAAAAGCAACTCGTGCTGCCTGAGGGAGATGCACAAAACCTCATTTCCCACAAGAACTAATCCATTTGGAGTGGGGGAGCATCCAAAACCGCTTGGAAAGGGAGTCAAGAGGTTTACTTGAGTAAACACACAAAGGCCACAAATTTCAGCCTGCCCTGACCTGGACTCAGCCCACGGAGTCACCTCCTTGCTCCTACACAAAGCCAAGCCATGAACATGTAGGGAGGACCAAACTCCTCCAGCCTCTCCAGACAGAGGGAGCAGTGGAACCACAGGGATGCTGAACAGCTGCTCACTTCCCTGTAGAACACGTCCATCTCCTTCCCAGCTGAGTTCTTCTCAAGTCTGGCTTCCAGCAGATTTGTCTGGTATTTTTAGCTGCCTTTCACAGCTCCCACCCCGGCCCTTGAGCCCGCACGTTGGAGCCTCCTCTCCCAGCACAGTGAATGGCACAAATATAGCCGTGCCATGAGATGGTCTTTTCCCTGAAAGGGTCAAAACCCTCCTCGAGGCACAGACTTGGAAACAGCCCCTGCTTAACCTAATGAAGTCCCTGGAAGGCTGCGGGTGAAATGTTCAGCAGTTCAGCACAGCCACGGGGTCACAGCCGCCCTGTGGGAGCAGAGCGGGGCAGGATTTCCATCTCACCCTCCTCTCTGTGCTCTGTTTGTTGTGCAACTGCTGCAGCATTAAATCAGCCTTTCCCCACGGGGTCAGACTATCCCCTTCTCCACCTCCAAGCCCTGTCACTGCTGGGAGCAGAGCAGACACAGCTGGTGTTTATCCACAGCAGTTCCTGGGCTGCCCGCTGCCTCGGAGGACAGCGCACAGATGCTCCTTCACATCTGCTCCCTGCACTGCTTCCTCTGGCAGCAGCAGCACCTCACAGCTGGGATTTGAAGCCTCGTTGCCAGCCTTCACACTTGATCAATTGATCATTTTTTTTCAGGACTGTTAATGCTGGAGGATGGTGCAGCTGGTCACGGCACCCCACCCTGCCTCGTGCAGGCGGCATCACTGACCGCAGACACGCACCTCACACTGCTGCTCCCTATTTTGAGTAGATATTAGGAAAAAAATTTCATGGAAAGGGTTTTAAACCATTGGAACAGGCTGCCCAAGGAAGTGGTGGAGTCACCATCCCTGGAAGTGTTCAAGAACCGCATGGATGTGGCACTTGAGGACGTGGTTTAATAGTGAACATGGTGGTGGCTGGGTTGATGTTTGAGCGTGATGATCTTAAAGGTCTTTTCCAACCTCAACAATTCCGTGATTCTCCCCAGCACCTGGTACAGCCCAGTGGCTGCTCATCCAGGCACAGACAC
The DNA here is from genome assembly GCA_036023395.1 of Myiotriccus ornatus. Lineage (NCBI taxonomy): Eukaryota > Metazoa > Chordata > Aves > Passeriformes > Tyrannidae > Myiotriccus > Myiotriccus ornatus. The sequence continues at coordinate 2,452,979 of JAYRBT010000043.1, forward strand.
AGCCACAACCCTTTCCCAAACACCACATGGCCTGTTACAGCCGCAGAGAGCCAGGTCAACATTCCCAATCAATGCCCTGGGTAAACAACAGCCATACAGAGGCAAATTCTGGAGCTGCCCAAAACGGATCTCACTACACCTTTTTCCAGCTGAAGATTCTGGCTCGGCTAAATCCGAATGGTTCCACAGACATGGACAACTTTGTTTCCAAAATTTAAAGAGCAATAATTAAACCCACCGATTAATTCCAGTATTAGAGATGCTGAAGTCAACACACTTTTGCTGAGGATTAAACAAATGATTTCAGAACACTTAGATTCCCAGAAGTGTTCCAAGATTGTAGCTTTTCATCCCATTTCCTGTCAAAGGGAAATCATATTTAAATCTCAGTACCTCTTAAGATGAAAAATCACAGTTACATCAGTTCCAGGAAATACTTCCTCTGTTTCCTCAGGGTTTTGACAGAAGATATTTTCTCATTTATGCCTCTTCATTTACCTCCCCCTCTGCTCCCATCTCATAAATGTCATCCCTGGGGACATGGCACCACCCTTGCAGGAACGTGGGGAGCTGGTCCATCTCTGACTCAGAGGAAAAACACTCCCTACTGAGAACTTCGAGCATGTTTTCCTCTCTGGTGACAGAAATCAGGAGTACAAACACTCTGGAAAGACAAAGGAAGAAGACGAGGTTTCTGCAAAAAAATTCATTTCCTTCAAAAGGGAAAGATCTTGTTCCAAAAATGTTTAAGTTTCCTCACCCATCTCTGCCCTCCCTCCTTCCCCTGCTGCCAGGGGGCTGGATTTTCCCGGGGGGCTGCAAGAGGTTTGCATTAAGGCTCCAATTCCTTTTTTTCCAGAATAAAGAGGACGACGTTACTGCGGCTCCAGCTCTTGGCCGAGCCCGAGTACCGGCTCAGCGACGTGATGAGGGAATCCCTCCTGCAGGACCCCCTGGCCCCCGTCCTCACCGAGCCCCATCTCCTGGCCTTGGACAGACGGCTGCAGCTCGTCCTGGAAGCTGTGAGGAACTGCACAGACACCTATGGAGAAGCCACTGTGGTGGCCAACGACACCGCTCGGCCCCAGGCTCCTGCGTCAGACAGAGCGAAGCTGGACACTTAAACAGCCCTGAACTCGTGCTCAGAGGTAGGGAAAACCCCTGCAAGGCAAGAGGCAGGGTTTAACAGATGGTGATTTCCACCTGCAAACACTTGAAGAGATTGGGAGGGGAAAGAGCTTGGGATCAGAAGATCCTCAAGAATCACACTGGGCTTCTGTGCTGGTGCTCAGCCAGAGCTGCTGTGCTCGGCCAGGTTGTTAGTGCGACTACAGCAGATCTTTGCACCCCAAACACCAGCTCTGTGGTGGAATAGCAGTGACCTGCTGTTCTGGAGTTGGTCCTGCCCTTGGGAGGGTGGGGGAACACATGGCCTTGGTTTGCTCAACCTGCACGGGGATCCCGGTCCTGGTGAAGGACACAAACAGATCCGAGGACAGGGGGTTGAATAAAGAGATGCCAAGAGCATTTTCCTTTTATTTGTTCTGTAATCAAGACTGTATGTGAGAAAAGAGCAATATTACTTCACAAAGGCAGTGCCTGCCATTGAGAGAAGCATTGATTCAGCTTGGTCAGACCAAAGAGCACCTGCACTTACTCACCATCAACCCCAAAAACCAAACTGCTCTGAGACACACGACTGTATTTACAACTCAGGAACCCACCCATGCCTGGTGAAAACATTCTGCCAAAGGGGGGACATCCATCTCAAGTCATCTCCTTAACATCATTTAAATGATAACTCCCTGGAAAATAAAAATGGTGTCCTCCCCCCCGTGCACTTTGAGGACATGCAATAGAACCTGGAGACCAAAAGAGCAGGAAGAGTCATTGTAGGTATTTTATTTTCCAGTTTTCCCCTGACCTCCCAACAATGAAGTTTAGGAATAACTGGATTACTGAAGCTCTCTTTAATAGCTTTTCCCTTTAACTGTTCAGGAATGATTCCACTAAGCCTTTTGGCAGCCAGGGAAAAGTAGCTGAGAGCTCTGTTGATAATTTATCATCCTTAAGGGGGGAAAAAAGCCAACAAAAAAACCCCACACCACAACCAATTACTACAAGCTCATTCTAAACTAACCTTTTAAGTTAAACAAAACCCACCTACAGCATTGCAGACCTTCCAGGGAATCCTAAAACCACCGTACAAGTGCTGTCAGGCAGCAGTTAAGAGGTTCCCAGGGAGCTGCTGCATCTACCACTGGCTCATTTTGCCACGGGCTGGAATTTTGCCCAACCTAAAGGGAACTGGATGACACAAGACAGTAAGAGCCTGGATGGTGCAAGGAAAGAACAAAATCTGAACAAAGGCCACAGCTCTCATTTTTCACAGGGTGCTCAATTCAGTTCCACAATAGTTTGACAACACACCTGACTCCAAACTACAAAAGGCTGGAGTTGTAATTTGAGTGTGTCCCTCCAGGTGCCCATTTGTACATCTAAGGGAGTTTGGAGAGTTTCTCAGTGAAGAAATTCCTCCAATATTCTGAAGACACAAAGGTTAGCAAAAAAACCCCATACAAACCCATCAAAACCCCCACTCTAGGCTCCTTCAGTCTCTCCCAACTTGTGATTCAGCCACTTCCTTCCATTTCCAGCTTTTTCACAGTCCTAATCAGAATTCTTTACACTGGGAACTTACAGACTTTTTTATTCCCGTGGACAGATGAAAATAAGAGGATTTAACTCCCTCTCAGCATGTTCAGTGTTGGTTTTTTCAGCACAGCACAACGAATTCCCAAAGTTTTATCTCCCTCTACCGGTGATTTTTTGTTCTCTCACCACACAGGATGAGCCCAAAATTAACTCAGTTGTTTGTCATGGAATGGTGAGTGTTGGCTGCTCCAACAGGAAGAACGTGGCAACAGAAGATAAGCTTAAAAGTAACATCATAGTTATATAGTATAGAGTTATAGTTATAAGGCTGGAAGAGGAGGTTTTCAAGTTTCACTTTAGGTGATAAAGTTCTGGTTTCAGCCTGGTTTTTTAGATAGTAAAAATTCTGGATTCAGCCTGGTTTTCTTCCAGTCAAGGGGATGGGGAAAGGGAAGGCAGGGAAACAAACCCATGGATATTTGAACGGCTGCTACACTAACAGGCTTGCAAAGTTCTTTTCTTCTCATTTTTATTCTCTTTTACATTATAGATACATTTTTAATGTATCTTCAAAGTGGGGTGATCCAGTCAGGATCCAGCTTTCTCAGAGGTGGATGTAAAACACATCCAGTCTGAGCTGCTTCAGGTCATCACTCTTCAAATGTTTCCCTACTTCATCAGAGCTGAAAACCCCCCTCTTCCCCTTCCCACTGTCTGCCCACCAGAACTCGTTCATGATTAATCACCACAATGCTCCAAACCTTCACTAAGGGTTTGCAGAGGTGGGAGTGGCCAACTTAGGGCAGCTTCTGAGCTCCAATAATCGTGTTTGGGCTGGGAATTACCAACTGGAAGAGATCAAAGCAGCACAAGCGGCTGAGACGCTCAAACAGGACACAGGGGCCTTCTCACTGCAAAAATCAGTCGTGCCAGAGCTCCAGAGGAATTCCCAGGCTGGCACACGGAGACCAAGCTCTCCACAGGCTCCGAGGGGAAGGTTCAGGACCTCAACTCAACCCTGTGGAGTTAACACCAAATTAATCCATTAAGCTGCTTAGTTTCTACTGCCTCATTCATGACACATCCTCTAAGGCCAAAGGAAAACACAGTGCAGGGATGGGAATAAAATAAAAGAGACTGATTGCATTTAAGAATTTAAATCATTTTATTGCTTTACCTGCCATTAGGACAATCTATAACAAAAGGAATATAATATAATATATTAGCACATACAGTAAATCAGACTTATAGAGTCAGGTAACAATACAAAAATGGTCCTCTGGTTGACTATAGCTTCCTAGGGCAATAGACTTCATCAATTTGCTGAAGATAGACTAGCAAAAAATTACTTCTAAAGCCCTGAATGTTAGCTAAGGCAAAACTATGCCAATTGTGGTTTCCAACATATTGAAATTGCACACAAAGGTAAAGCTATAACTGTGTTTAATATTTAACTCAGACTTAGCTGATTTATCTTAAAATCTTGTAGGTAAAACTACAAAAGGGAGTAAACAGCAAGCTAAAAAGATGCAGTAGTGAAACTTGATTAGAAAGCCTTATATAAAAAAAATGTGCATTTTTTTTCTGTGGAGCTCTAACTGGTTTACACAGTTTTTGGTGCTTTAATGTAACACAAAGAACACATATGAAGAAAAAAACCTGCAGAGTCAAAACTTAAGAAAAAAATTTTTACCAAAAAAAAGAAAGAACCAAAAAAAGGTAGCATTTGCTTATTCCTTAAGGACTCTGGCAGAAATCCTCTACTCAACATCTCCCAAATAGAGAACTCAAACCACAGGCATTTCAATCCCCTTCTTGGGATTCCAGGTTCAGAAATACTCTGAAACCTTTTGTAAAGGCTTGATACCTTCAGTATTATTCTGCATCAGTGAGCAGACTCCTCCTGATGCTCTACATGCCTGGGAGAATGTTGGATTTGAATCCCTATCACCTCAGAAAGGAAATAAAATGAGGGCTCCATCGTTAGAGCAGTTGCACAACAAATGCCAGACTGCTTGCTGTCACTCCCCAATACAAACCTATGCTACTTTATATAAATTACAGTTTAAAGGAAACCTTAAAAATTGCCTACAGTTATTGAACCGTGGAATTCAGTAAAAACTTTCGGGAGGTCTCGGTGAGCACAGAGCAATGGAACACAGAGCTGGGAAATACTGAAATACATTTAAGACTCCGCGACGGGTTGAACTTGGAAAAAAGAAGAAAAAGAAGGACTGAGTATGAAACACGTGTGGTGGAAATTCCATAAGCGAGAAAAGAAATCCAAACACCTCTTGGATTCAAACCAGGTTTATAATGAACCATTAAAAAAAAAAAAATTGTGAATGGACAGGTTTAAAAACTTAACGGAGTGTTGCAGGAAAGTCAAAACATTCAGTTTTTTCTGCCTCACATTCTCTACCAAGAAAAATGGTACAGACCAGCCACCTGCAACTGATGCTGGCCAGAAATACTCAGCATTTATTTTCCCTGGTAACAAAGGTCACCTGAACTGATGATGATTATTTTTAAAGTCAACTGAGGATTAACAAAACAAGTCACAGGGAAAATCAAATGTTTGCTTTCAACTTCTACACCAATCTAAGCACTCAAAACATTACTAACAGCTGGACAGCTGCACATTCTTACACCAATCTATGAACTAGAGACCAGTCAGGCATTGAATGTAACATTTGGTTCTTGCCACTTGGAACAGGAAGAGTTTTAAATGGCAAATCTATGGCTGAAGAAACAACAAGAGAAAAAGATCAGTTGCAGCAAGTCAGCAAATGAATTAACAACTGCAGTAGTTCACCAGAACTATTAACCTTGAAAGCTTTTGATTTTACACTTGACAAAAACAGAACTAAGCAATCTTAAACCAGTGGACACAGGTACAATTATACTGGTAAATTCCAACTGTGGCTTTCTTAGCAGCTGATGCCTCACAATTGAACCCAGGATTACAGTACCCAGAAAATGAAAAATAAAAAAAAAAAATAAAGAAACCCAGAAAACCCCAAGCCCCAAGAAGCTCAATTACAAGGGCAAGTTCTCGTGTGAAAAGAAATACAGCAGGTGATGACCACAGCCATAAAACCTGTCCAACAATTTGAGAAACACCTTCACAAGGATTTTTTTTTCCCCTCCCTTTCCTGTCACCTCCTTACTGTATGGCAATGGCGTGGTGCCAGGAGGCCTCTCCCTCGCTGAAGCAAGGCTGCCATGGCCTGAGTTGGACAATGGTGCACAGAGAGAAGCAAACGTCTCCATAGAACTTTTGCTATTAATTTAATGGGACAGAGAGCACAGAAATAATATGCCCTAAATTAATGACAGTGCCATGATAAGCAGCTAATTTTTTTATCTCTTTTCTTTTTTTTCCTCTCCCTTTTTTTCTTTTTTTTTTTTTTTTTGTGTTTTCTTTTTTCTTTTTTTTTCTTATTTTTTTTTTAAACCAGACAGGAAGCTGCAAATGCCAGTGGCAATGTGGCTGTGCACAAGGGAAATAAAGCAGTCTGCATTCGTGAAGCATGGCTTGGACAGGGAGGAAGGTTTCAGACAGACAGTGATACAAAACTGTTGTACTGCTGGATGTTCCTCTTGAGAATGTCCGAGCAGGGGCCCAGGACACGCTCGAACCGGGGCCGGTCCAGCTTCACACATTTCAAGGGGCCACGAGCAACGACTGTGGCAGCACGAGGACGGTTCATCAGCAGAGCAATCTCACCTGGGGCAGCAGAAAGTGTGGACAGTGTTACAAACCAGCAGGCAAAGAAAGCGCCCCCTTGTACTGCGAACTGCAGGGAAGGGAATTCCCGCTTCCACACCGCTCAGGGCAAGTGTCTACGTAGTTACACTAAAAGCAACTGTTTAAAAGAACTACTTGATGATTTTGTTACTAATAACCCTGTCCACATTCAAGTCTCTCTGAAGTAAGCCTAAGGAACTTCAAGACTAGTTCTGTTTGAGGAAAGGTCATGTTTCAATTTACCATGTCATTTTCCTAGTCAACAAGTATTCATGTTTCTGACAGGTAAATTAGTGTTGGTTCTGGTATTTCTAGGAAACTTGGGACAACACAACCATGGTACTGAAGTAGAAAAACAAACAAACTCAGTAATGCACAAGACAGAAGCCTTTAACCCACAGGTGGCCAAAATAAAGAATTGGCTGTGGAAGATGAGCAACTTGAAGTCTCATTGGATTCCCACTTCATAAGTTTTGCACAAACATGCCAAAAGCTCTGTCTCAACTGCTAAACAATATATTTGGAAATGAAGTTTGCAACAAGCCCATTTCTGCTGGTGATAACAACCCCCAACATTCCCAGCAATAGAGTGGAAGAAACCACAGCAGCAGCAACTTTTGGGCTGGATTGTTTGTATTTAAGCAGTTGAGTTGGTTCTCTTTGTGTTCAGCACTGAGGAGAGAACTCAGTGCTCCTTGGAAAACACGTTTGCCCGTGTTATCAGAAGGGATGTTCCAAAGAAATGAGAAGAAAAACTTTTCCTCTGTGCCCAGTTAAAGCTCCTGAACTCACTGGCCTCCAGAAAAACAGGCTTGCGAAAGGATAAGGAGGTTCTAAGGGAGAGTTAAACCCCTGAGGGGACAGGTCTGCAGCACCTGAACACCATGGCCAGGATATTATTTAGTTCAGGAGTGGGAAACTCAAGAGAATATCGAGGGAAATATTAGAAAGTACTGAAATGACATACACATAAAGAAGTCTAGTCCTAGATCCTGAGCAAAGCAGAGCTTTGGGCAGAGCCAGTGCACTTGAGTTCATCCCACTTCAGGCCTTGCAACACAGAATTTGCTGATTTTATCATCTATAGAGCTGAAAACCTGGACAATCAAAAGGTTTTAGCAAGGGAGGAGAGCCCTAAAGAGGAACTACCTTAAACATTAGAAAAAAAGTTAGGGGTATTGAGAGAGAGGGGAGAGGGCAGTATTTAACCATTAAATAATAGGTTCTGACCAGGTTGTTTTCTGACCTGAAGGAGAGAAGGCCAAGGAGGGAACCTGATTATCTTACTGCTGTCTTCTGCTACATAGTGAATGACTACAAAGACAAACCCACACTGCTCCCTGCACAGTGAAAGGCAGAGAGAAAGCAACAAGCTGCAGAACAGGAAATTCTTGTCAGGCATAAAGAGGAAAAAACTCTTCGCAACAGGACTGGTTAAACAGCAGAAGAAATTGCCCAGAGAGGTTGTGGGATCTCCATCCCTGGAGACAGGAGAGACTCAGCTGGACACAGCCCTGAGCAGAATGAGGCAATTTCAAATTTAGCTCTGCTCACGGCAGGGAGGTCAGACCAAACCACCACCAGGCCTCTGCTCCAGAAAAGTACTCTGGAATAATCACATCCTGTGACATGTGTGCACACCTGAATGCCAAGTGACTCTGGGACTCACCTGACGCTGGGTGAAACCACGAGAGTCCAAGGCGGTAATTAAGCAAATCCATCTCATCCCTACCATCCACACAGCACAGGTAAAATGGTGACAGCGGAGATGTAACCACAGCTGTCACTGTGGGACTCACCAAAGTAATCAGAGGGTCCCAGCCTGCCCACTTCCACGAACTCCTCGTTTTCTGACCGGCGCTGTAACACTGCAGCTGTGCCCTGCAACAAACAAATCACAGCAATCAAGCAGCTGGAAGTGCTTCACTCCAACAAACTCCAGCATTAACTTCAATAAATTGTTTAATTCCAATCAACTCAATACACCGAATTCCACCCAGAACGAGCTGCTTTGCAGACATAACTGTTACAATGGCTCAGTTAAAAAAGCACTTCACAGTCCTTGCACAGGTCACCCGACTGCTCTACAAAAGCAGCTGCTCCTTCCTCCTCTCCAAGCATAAAATGTCTTGGGTGTTTACATGCCCACAGAACCAATTTCTTCCTGGTTTTCCTCATAACAGTAAGAATATTATAGTATGACCAGCAAAAAACCCCCAAAATCACAAGATAGAAGACAATGATACCTCTAGCAAGATGTTATTAGCTATTTAGAACAGGTCTCCGCTAGCCTGAAAAATTAAAATTGGTTTCAGCCAGAAACTTGCTGCTTTTTTCCTGGAAGTGCCATTTGTAAAAACAGCAAAACTAAATATAAGCTTTTGCATGTCCAGCAAGAAGATATTTCTTTAGGGATCCTCTGTAAGGACATTCTTGTGTTTTGCTCTTCTCCAAGTGTTTGTTTAGGGACAGAATTTAAAAAAAAAAAAAAAAAATTAAAAAAAAAAAGTCAAGTTCTGAGCTTTTCATTTTGAGCTGACTTACCTCCAAGATAATAAAGAACTCATCTCCTGGCTCTCCCTGGACCACAATCTTCTGCCCATCCTCAAACTGTACCGGTTCCAAAGCATCAGCTACAGTGAGACGCTCCCACTTGTCCAGAGATTCTACAGAGTTAACAGTTTGTTAACAGAGTGTCTTCTCAAGGAACAAATTACACTTTTTGCTCTGTATTTATACAGAGGTCAAGGTATTTCTGGCTACATTTGTGCATCAGACATGAAGACCTGAATTAAGAGTCATTTGGGATTGATGCAGAAAAGCAATACAGGGTTTGCAGCCACTTGTCATGAACTACCACAACAGCCTGAAATCATCATGATGTTGGGTAACAGCTTCATTACAATTTATGCCACTTCAGAACAAAAATCTTCTCACTTACCCAATATAGATACTTTACTAAGGAATTTCTCATACATATTTCTCTTTCTCAAAGTATTTCCCTAAAAAAAAAAAGAAAAAAGAAAAAATCCAAGCACACAAAGTAAGTTTTCTTTCTACTTCAATTAAAACTCAAGACAAAAATAAATTTAACCAGACATACTGCATCCTGTCTCACAGACCCCAAACCCACAAGATTAAGTGTTTTGAAATTGAGTTATTTCAGTAATGTTTCAGTTGAGCAACATTCATACAGTACTCAGCATTTATTGCAGCCTTGTTACATTCTCAGTTAATACTGCTCTGGTATTGTTTTGCTCACTAATGCAAGATTCTCCCTTGCCCTGTGCCTGAGAGATGCATGTTGAGTAATCAGCTTTCTGATTACAAAAGAGATAGCAGGATTTGGAATAAATAATTCCAGCAAAGGACAGGCACAGGCAGAAGGTCAGATGACCAGCATAAGCAAACCCAAAAAGCATAATTCCAGGTTCTGGAGGGTACTTGCCATCAGGATCCTCCTGTAGCTGTCTCTGTCGATGCCCCACAACTTCACGTTCGTCTTGGCTTTGACGGTTGCAGCGCGAGGGGTTCCATAAATGAGGGCGAGTTCTCCAAAGCTCCCACCCTCCCCGACACTGGTGGCCCACTCACTGTTCACATAAACCTGAAAGGCAAGAGCATCCTGGTGGTCACAGACACCCCCAGCCCCTGCTGCCCTCTCTTCATGGCACAGGGAAATTCCCACATCTGTACACTTGACCATCCCAGGGCTTTATCAGCACTCCCAACCCCAGCACCACTTTGACTTTCACTGTCTCTCCTACATCACGTGCACAGGCTCTACATGTGTGAACTCCTCTGATAGGAAATAACATCTCAGCAAGGTCTCTGTCAGAGAGAGCTATGAATTAGCTGGACTGGAAAATAAAAAGCCTGTCCCACACCTCAAGCAGACTCCACCCTGCACTTGTAAAACATTTCTATTGTGTTGGTGCCCAAATCATTCATCTTCAAACCCAACCCAACTCATAGTCCGTGCAGCCAGACTGAGCCATTCAGGAGCAAAATAAGCTCCTACAAATAAGGACTTAATATAAGAAAAGCTGCTAAAGACAGTGCCTGTAGAAGAGGCCTGCAAATATCAGAGTATTCTTCTGCTAGGAATGAACATATCATTAATAAACTACCAATAATGCTTACATCCATTTCTCCTTGATCAACAACGTAGAAGTTATCACCTTCATCACCTAAAGAAGAAAAATAAATTGAATACACACTAAAAGGAGTAAATCTATGCAAACATTCACATTTCACAGAACTGCCATCTCTGACAGCCTTAATGTTTAAACTCCAATAAGGTTGACAGAATTTTGCATAGCTTGCAGGGTGAAATTTCACATTTTGCTGCTTTCACACTCCTCTCAGCCCTGGGAAAGGGGACATCTACTGGTATCTGGGAGATCAGCAGCAATTCCAGGAGTACTGCATCCATAAACTGACATAACATGTTCTACAGAGTCATCAAATAATATTCCCAACAGATAATATATGCAGTGAAACCACATCCTCCTATCCTTGCTCCACTCCTCCCTTCAGAACGAGTTGTGCTTCAGGGAGCACAACAAGAAAGGGCCAGACAATGTTTTTGTATTCAAAAAAAAACCCCAAAACTAACAAGAAGACCAGGCCAGAGCCCGCTCCCCATCCTCAAATCCTTCAGCAGTGCAAACACTGTGACTTGCCTTGCTGTATGACAGTCTCTCCTGCGATGTAAGTGACAGGGAACATGGCATCAAAGATGTCACTGAAGAAGAGGGACACCAAAATTAGACAAAAGCCTGGACAACTCCACACATTCACACGCCCCACCCACCAAAACTGCTCCTGTAGCCTCTGTATGGCTACACTGACCATTGCCTGCGCAGTTTTGGACACTGTGACACATCCATTCTGCAGTCTGCCCTTCCAGAAACTTTTTAACGCCGCAGAGATTCCCTCCTACCTTCTTTCATTATCATCAAGATGAGTGAACAGCACATTCTTCTCAATAGCTTTTGCCAAAGCAGCCATAGTCTTATAATCTTTTGGAATAACCTAGGGCACAATCAGAAAAAGCAACTGATTAATTTTTTCCTACCAAATTTGTGCATTTCACAAGGTAAATAAATTATTTTAACTGCTATAAAACACTGGCTGAGTATTCCCATTTTCTTTCAAGCACTATAGATATAAACCCAAACACAGTCAATGTTTACAGCCAGTTTGAACACCAGGTAAACAGAATCTTCTATTATGTTATACATCTGTAAAAGCATCATTCCATGCTCAGTTTATAAGTTTTTTTCCAAGAGGACAAGTATCTGTTCAACCTGTCTTTTCCTGTGAATAGCAGCAAGTCTGCTCTGCCATAAGGCCAAATTTATGTTGGTGCAGCTGTTGAAACACTTTGTTTATATGTAACATATATATGTACATCTAATTATATATCACTTCAAAGGCAACAGGTCTAAGCAATGCATAAATGTTTTAACTGCATGACAGTTTACTCCATCCACACAGGTGGATGGAGTATTTATTTAATACTCTGGGTAGAAACTGGGCTCAGATAAACCCTTGGCCTGCAGATGTAATTCTTAGCAACTTTGAAAAGCCAGACACCTTTCTAACATAAGAGGCAGCATCCTCTTCTGTGTAGACTTCTGCACTGATGGCCCCACGTCGTGATCGATACTTCACCACAGGGTTGAGAGGAGGAGGAGGAGAGATTTCATCCTCCCGGGAGTCTGAGCGAGAACCAGACTTCAGTTGATTCAACAACTGTTTTGTTTCCTCCTAAACAGGAAGGGAGACATGTTTGTGTCACTTAATACAGCAAAGAAAAAAAAAAAAAGGTAGTCATATATCATGTTCCAGTTTCTCCTGCCAACCCTGGGGACTTCCTGTGTACTGTAATTCCCACATTAAGGCAAACAGGAGACTGCAGCATCCAAGATCAAAGGCCTGTCAAAAGAGATGGTGGATATGCCTCTCATTCATAACAATCATATCACAATGGTGTTTCTTTCAGTAAGTTATATTTAATTTATTAAACTATCAGGGTAAACAAGTCGATTCTACTTTCTGCCAAGACACTGGCATCACCTTTCTGATGAAAACATTCCCCAAATGCTGGAGGCACCTCCCCAGCTGCAAACCCCACAGTTCCTCCCTCAGCTGAGAGGTGTTGAAGCCTTTCAGGACTTGAAAGACAGAGGAGCAATTCCTCAGAAATCCATGTCACATGAGAAGCTTTTGAAACAGGTCGAGTCACGGACCAACTTGATACTCATTAGCCAATGTTTATTTTAGGAGGAAGAAACATGAACACCACTTACAGAAGAGCTGGAGGAAGGATGCTGAAGACCAGACTAGGAATTTTTTTTTAGGGAAGCCACAGATTTGTCAACTTTGCACAACACTGTGTGTTTTCCTTATTTCCCTCAGTTACCTGTCATGTTGCAGTGATACTGTAGCAGACCAGGGTACTTACAATAAAACAAAGCTTATCTTGACACACAGAAATTTGATTCTTCAGAAGATTCACCTTAATCAACTAAAATCAGCTTAAAAACAAAGTCAGCCAACCCTGGAGTCAGAGCATTTGCACCACAACAGCTCAGATGACACTTCCCAGCGTTAGGAAACAGTTTTGGGACATTCTGTAAAAAAACAAGGAGTCTTCTGTTCTCCAAGAGCTCCAGCCCTTGTAAAAGCTGGGTTTGTCCCAGCGTCCTTGATCCCAGCTGGGCAGAGCTGCCTGGCTCCGGAGGTGCAGGGAGGCCATGGATAACAACACCCCTGCGAGGGAAGGGCCGTCAGGAAACCATTCCCGGATTTACATTCCACCTCTCCCGGAGCCAAGGAGCAAGTGGTGCTCCATGGACTCACGTTTCACTTCCTGCTCTCTGCCCATTGATAAAATGGTGCCACATTTCACCACGGTGGGAGCAAAAGGTATTTTAGAACTTGTCTCTATCGCCTGGTTTTAGAGAAGCAAGTCAGGACAGAGATGAAATTAAAAATAGCCTGAGTGGTAATAAGCGTTTGGTTTAAACTGCCTCTCCAGAGTGGAAAACACCCCCAACCACAGAAACCTGTTTGTTCACATACACAAAAAATGACACTTACTTAAAAAGTGAACACTAGCTGCTGTGTTTTTTCCAGTATCACATAAAATATTGACTATTGTGATCAGAGATTGAAGCGCTTCAGCAGCATTTGGTGAGGCAGCTGTGTGTCCAAACACTGTTCAAAGACTCACCAGGGCAATGCCCCACTCAGGGGCAAGGAAACTGCACTGACAGAAAAATACAACTGGTAACTTCTGCCTGATACAAAATTTAACATTAACATACTTCCTTTTAGTATATTAAGGTGGGACATGGACACAGAAACAAGCCAGAGGTGGGTAAGAATGTATTCACTTAGAATAAATCTGCTATTCTAAGTAGTCTATTTACACCCTCACCAAGGAAGGTTCTCCCTGAATGAGACAAAACACAGAATAGAACAATAAAATACTCACATTTAAGCCTATCAGCTACTGAAGAAGAGCTTCACAATTACACTGTACACTGTATAACCTGCAAGTTGTCATTACACCACACACAGTCTCAACTTCTTCTGGCTAATCAGTATTTCATTTATATCAGCTCTCCACATATTTAAAAAACTCCAAATATTCAGAAGCTAAAAAAGCATTTGGGAAAAAAAAAAAAAGGTCTGTCATTAATTCACAACTGCACAGTAATCTTTCTTAATTTTTTGCAAATTATGTTAATGTTTTGCAAAAGAAACGCTCAGGAAAATGAGAAAATACTCAGATCTGTGTCTGTGGAGGCACAGCAGGTGGTGGGGAACAGGTACAGTGACTCCATGTCAATCATATTTCCTAATTCCAGCTTTCTCTAATATGCACATAACTGTACCACACGTATGCACTTATTCCAGAGGACAATGATGTCCAGTGTCCAGGATTCTTCTGCCAGGCTGTACTATTGATCTGTACATTAAATTTCCATAGCTCAAGCTACATTACACAGTCAAGCCCAGCACTGGGGAGCTATTAGAGCTTTTAGCATGTATTGGTATTACCAGACATTTGCACAGAAAAAAAAAACAAAACAAAACCCAGAGGCCTTAGTCTACCAAACCAGATACAACAAAACCATTTATACAATCAATGTGTAGTAACTGGATTCACCTAACAGCTTTCATAACCCAGAGGAGGATATCTGAATTCCTGTAGTAGCTGTAACAACCTTGGAGGCAGCAATTTTAATGTTTCTGAACAGAAATTCTAAAGTGTGTTTAAATGTCTGCGACGTATTTTAATAACATGCCAGTGAATCAGCTCTGTTTGTGTGCAGTGCGAGAGATGACTTGTCAGGAGAACAGAGGGGAAAATAGCAGCCTCACTTCAGCTTTCAATGGTGTTCCCTCAAAAGTTGGTCTTAAAAAAGGCAGACTGGATCAAACTGAGGTGGAGATAAAGTCAAACAGCTGAACAGATTTAGAAAGCACACTGAAAAGTTGCTCTGCTTTGATAAAGATGTGACAGACGTGACTTTTGGAAGGTGAGGCAGACTTGGTTTCAATCATTTTTGCTCTGCCAGAGCTAATTACTGGGTTGGAGTTGGTTAATGACAGCACTGAGCATTGGTGCTTTCCAGACACGGATATCAGGGAGTTTGGAGCCAGCACAGGATGTTCAGTTCCGTTACTTGACAGCTGGGAAGGTACATTTTACCTGGGTAAACTCACACCAGCACATCAGGCTGGGTGGGGAAATCACCCACGGGAAGCTGCAGCAATTTTTAAATTCAGGCAAGAAGAAAAACGCTCCAGTTTCACTTGTAGCTCCAGCAGCACTGGTGGGTTGTACAGCCCATGGTAACAGACCCTGACCAAAACTGTAAGAGCAATTTCAGGGGAAAAAACATGACCTAACCAATTTAATTTTCAGCTTCCTTGCAGGCTGGCTGAGGGAGTACACAGACAGCCAATTTGCACCAGAATAAAATCATCAACTTATTCAATTCCAGCATACATATCATTAAATTCAGAGCTGGACTTGTCTTGCTAACGGAAAAATTAACTTTCCTTCAAACTTAAATATTGCATGTTGACCATAAATCCACCACATTTTATATCCCCATGTATGAATTGGTTTGCCATTTATTCTAAGCACAGTAATGCAGTTTACTTTGTATATCAATACCTGTGGTGATGTGTTACAAATTATTAACCTCTCAGTACTTCAAAACTCGAGAATCCAAGGTGAGGAAGGAGGCAATGTATTTTTAGGAACCTAATGATTAACTGCTGCAACTACACACACAAAAAGAAAGTGAGAGCTTTTGTTCTCTGCATAAGCAAAATGTTCCTCAAATACATTGTGGTTATAGCAGGTTAGTTTGCACCTTTTGGTCATTTTCGAGCATTCACCTTGAAAACTTCCATTAAAATACAATTTCCACTGCACATATTTATGCTCTCTAGCATTAATGCCATTTATTTACATCTGCAATTAGCAATGAGCTAGAATTAAAAAAAAAAAATTAAAAAGGTATAACTCCCATGTACAGCAAGTCCTGAAAGCAGCACTTGCAAACACTGCTGTACAAGGTCACAGCTGCATTATTTACAAATCCCATATTCTGAGTACAGTCATTGTATCCAACCTTTCCTCTGCACAAGACTTTAAACTTCCCATTTCCATTGCAGCTTCTTTTCCCACCTGCCTGGATATCAATATACAAAATTGACAGCTCAAAAGAAAGGGAAATCACTGTTTCAACTGCAAATGGTTTCCATTCCCAACATCCTAGAATGCTCCCAACAGCAACAAAAACACCAAAGACATCTCAGGACAAATGCAAGAGGAACAACAAAGCAGAACACTGAACTCCCTAGAGAAGGCAGGAACAGGCTTGCCCTTCCAGAGATCTGGAATGCAAATACTTCCATTTGGCTTCACTAGGCCTGGATAATACCACTGGCACCACTTCTGTGCTCTACCCCAATTATTGAAAACCAGTTGTCTCAATGCAAGAAGCCAAATGACATCAGCAGTGCCCATCCAAGGTCAAACTCCACAGTCATCCAGCCACAAACACCCTCGTGCACACTGACAATCAGCTCCTATGAGTAAGCACTGGACTGGGATTACATCTGCATCCCAGGTGGATAAGTCTCCTTGTCATCTTATGTTCTGTCCTATATGCTTTGGTATGACAGAGGTGTACAAACTGCTGGAAAACATGATTTCTTTCCCAAAAGCACCATTTCCAATTTCAAACAGCCAGCACACGGACACTGGTCAAATCTGCAGCTCAGCCCCTAAATCACGAGCACAAATTTAAATTCAGGTTGTCCCACTATCCTTCCCTCCCATCCTGTATTATTACCTTCTCCAATCTTTCAAAGTACTCTCTGATGAATCCCATGGGCCTTTCAGGTCTCACTGTGCATAACTGTACAATACAATCCTTCAGAAGCTGCTGGATGTTGTGTTTTTGGATGTAAAGTTCACACTCCCGAAGGCTACGCTCCTCCTCGCTGCTGCTGCTGCTGGAAGCTGCCATTGCTGAAGGGAAGAGAAAGAGAAAGTTAGTTAAACAACCAGTGGAAACAAAATGCTGCTGCCCAAAAGAAAGTTCTGCTGTGTTATCTTGCTGATATCACAGCATAAAACTACCTTTACCTGCCAGAGTAGGAACTAAGCTAAACCGTGAAAGAAAAGGCTGGGAACTTATTTAACACCTAGAAAGAAATCCAGAAACCTGGGGGCTCTACAGCCACAGCAGGAAAAGCTTTTGCTTGAGCTGAGAAAGCTTCAACAGCCCAAGCCCTGTGAGCACTCCAAGCCAGGGAAGATTCCACCTGAAGTTGCTGCTGCTTAAACTGAGTATCTTGTAGGGCTGGAGGCTCCCGTCAAAGAGGTCTGTGTGGGGTCAGGGGGATGGTGGCCAGGAGAGAGGTGGGTGGAAGCTGGAAATCCGAGAGGCCAGAATGGCAACTATTCGGAAGTGAAACATGTTAAGGCTGAAGCCAGAGTTAGTTCTCCAAATGTCAAGGCAGAGCCTGCTAACGGAAGTTATGGAATTAGAAGCATCACTCCTAAAAACCCCCCTCCGGTTTAAACTGGTCCCTCCTTCATAACTTATTTCATGGGTACACTGCAATCCCAACAATACTCTTTCAACTATAAATAATGAAGGGTACAGTTTTAAACACATCTGTGATGGTGCCAGGCTTTTACAAGACTTTACAAAGGCAGGTGAGACACTTTCAAAAATGTTGGTAGGCAGTTTTTTCCCCATTTCAGGGTTGTGTTGGGTTTGGTAGTGAGGGGGCTACAGGGGGGCTTGTGTGAGAAGCTGCTGGATGCTTCCCGTGTCCCACGGAGCCAAAGATGAAACTAGCCCTGGCCAAGGCCAAGCCCACCAGTGACAGATGTAGAGCCCCTGGGATGATGTATTTAGGGAGACAGAGGGAAATGGATACTTCAGCTGGAGAAAGGAGTGGGGATATGTGAGAGAAACAGCTCTGCAGACCCCAAGGTCAGTGCAGGAGGGGCAGAAGGTGCTCCAGAGGCTGGAGAAGGGATTCCCCTGAAGCCCATGGAGGTCCACAGGGGACAGAGATCCACCCACAGCCCTTGGAGAAGTCCCAGGCTGAAGCACAGGATGCTGTAACCCCATGGGAAGCTCGTGCTGGAGCTGGTTTGCCAGCAGGACCTGTGACCACGGAAGGGAAACCATGCTGGAGCAGTTCATAGAGAGCTGCAGCCCATGGGAAGGACTCCTGCTGGAGAGGTCCACGAGAGGGACCCCACACTGGAGCAGGGGAAGGTGTGAGGAACCTCCCCTGGGGAGGATGGAGCAGCAGAGACAACACGTGTGAACTGACTGCAACCCCTATCCTCTGGGAGGGAAGAGGTAGAGAAAACCAGGAGTTAAGTTAAGGCTGGGAAGAAGGAAGGAAGGCAGGAAGGTGTTTGTAAGATCTGGCTTTATTTCTCATTATCCTACTCCAATTTGATTGGTTTAATTTATCACCAACTTCCCCAAGTCGAGTCTGTTTTGCCTGTGATGGCAGTTGGTGACTTATCTCAATCCATGAGCCTTTCCTTATATTTTCCTTCCCTTGTCCAGTTGAGGAGGGGAATGATGGAGCAGCTTTGCTGGGCACTTAGTGTCTAGCCCAGATCAAGCAACCACAAGGTTATAGAACCATTTTTAAACATATATTTACACACACATATATATATGTGTGTAAATATACATAGGTATACATACAGGCATTTCATGTAATTTTTTTTTTCATAAGGGAATTAACACTGTGAGATCTAAAGAAACGGGAAAGAACTTCTCAGGGCGTTTTTGATGAAATATAAAGAACATTACCTGGTACAGGGACCGTGGCAGCAGCTTATTAATATGCAGTAGGATATGTTGATCCCGGGATCAGCTTTTGAAAGGGGGAAAAAAAGGGATTCAGTCAAAACACCTTTCAGAAATGACAAGTCACCGAAGTCACGTCACGGGTTTTATCCTGCTGAGGCAGCAGCAGAGAAACCCAGGGCACAGAGGCAACACAACACTGTGCCCTTGCGAATTCTGCCGCTGGAGATTAGGGAGTTAACTCGGAACTGCCAGCACTTCGGACAGGTTTCATTCCTGTCACGCTTAATCCCTGCTCAAGCACATACACACGTGTATTCTGTGTTGCATAAACACTAAAAGCGCGGCCTTCGCAGGGGCTGAGAAAGCGCCCAAAAACTTCTCCAGCGGCCCCTTTCGCTCCGCAGCCTCGCGCCGAAGGTCAGCGCTAATTAAACAGCCCCGGGGACACCCGGCGACCGCCTGCAGATCACACCCCTGCGAGCAGCACACGGGCAGCCCCGGCACGGAACACGAAATGTCAGGGGCGGCATGAAACCTCTGGTGTTCCTACCAGGCTTTTTTTTTATTTATTTATTTTCTGCTTATTCCCCAAGCTTTTCCAACCTCCCCCCCCCCCCAA
>JAYRBT010000043.1:2473424-2509506 GCA_036023395.1 Myiotriccus ornatus
GAGGAGCAGGATGGGATGGAGGGAGTGGGAATGGCTGAGAGGAGCAGGATGGGATGGAGGGAGTGGGAATGGCTGAGAGGAGCAGGATGGGATGGAGGGAGTGGGAATGGCTGAGGATAGCAGGATGGGATGGAGGGAGTGGGAATGGCTGAGAGGAGCAGGATGGGATGGAGGGAGTGGGAATAGCTGAGGGTAGCAGGATGGGATGGAGGGAGTGGGATCCCCTGAAGAAACAGTCCCTAAAATGAACCCTGAATTGTACATCTGCTGATCTTACAACTGAGAATAAAACTCAGCCTTATAAGTCAATGTTACAATGTTTTGACCAACATTCAGCAGCGCTGAGCTCCCTTTGGGATAGTCATGGAACATACAACTGAAATAATTCCAATAACCAGGGTTATATTTTGCTATGAGGAGAAATAGGTGCTTGTGCAGTGACATATGAGGCATGAGGAACTACCTGCTGTGGTGGGTTTTATTTATTAGCTCTCATATTAAAGGAATAAAAGGGAATAGCTTGAGTGTAGATCTTGGATCTGCATTTCTGATAGACCCAAGCCAGCCCCTGAGCTCATATCCTTCACATCTTTGATGATTTCTGTTAATTTGAAACCTGGGTCCAGGATTTTCCCACACTAGGCCCAAAGCTGGTACTTTTACAGAAAATACGAATAGGGATCATTACTAATTGTGAAATACTGTCAGAGTATGGTGTCAGTAAATACCAAACCTTGCTCACCCAGTTAGAGTATTTCTGTAACTGGAAACTACCAGAAGTTTCTGAACACCACAAAAAGTTGTCTGCGTTCCCATCTACACGTTTCTTTTTTGGCTTTTTATCTTCCCTTTATTTATTTATTTATTTATTTATTTTTTCACAAGCTGCCTGCTATTGTCACATCTCCTTGTCTGGGCAAGCCCCGGTGCTGTTTTGGGATAGATCCCATCTGGAACAAAGCTCAGACCCGCGTGTAAAACCCGTTCTGCAACGTTCTCTCCGTTAGGAAAACAAGCGTTCTGCTGTGCAAAAGTGGGGCAACCCTGAGCTCTGCAGCCAGCCAGGCAGGAGAAGAAAGAAGGGAACGGGACCAGCTTCCAGGAGGAGCCTTGTGATGCCAACCCGAGGTCCCTCCTGTCCAACTGGGCACGATTTCCCAGTGAGTCAGCACCGACTGATCTTTCCAGGTTAAATCCCGCTTCCATAAGTCTGTGTTCCTACATCTCCCTGTGTTAATTCTCACACTGCCAAAGACGTTAAGAGGAGCTCAAAACCAAACAAAGCGCGGTTCCATTTGGTCTGGTCTGAATTACAGTCAGACCCCGCTCTTAACCGTCTAATTAAACATTCCTGAGCGAATAACTTGCGTTGCCGTCAGCGCTGTTCCCACAACTTTCATTTCAAATGACTCCATGCATCAGTTTTTCGTGGAGCAATCCACTGCCCGGGGCTGTGGCTGCTGGAGAGCAGAGGAGAGGTGCCCAGGCAGCCAGGGAGTGTACAACAGGCACGAGAGACGTGGTGTGATACAGCCCATGAGGAGGGGTAAGGTGAGGACTGTACTGGCTGCTTCTGGTTCCATTCAATAGCAACTCCATAGAACCACTTTTATAATTTAGTTTTTTCCTTATCCCTAGATCATCACAATTCCTTCATCACCTGGCTGATAATGCCACCTCATCATTCTTAGGCATTTGGCTCCTCCATTTTGCGTGAAATCATGTAGGATACATATTCCTGGTCTCATATTAAAAAACCCATAAATTTGTCTGTAAAAAGCATCTGAAATATCCCAAGCGGGAAGATAATTTGTTTGCTTTTTAAAAAAGCTTCCCAGAAGTTCTTACAAAGACTGGATTTATTAGTCTAACTTTTATAGTGCTATTTATCAACGTGGGGATCAACACTGATAGAAGCTAAGAATGGTCTCTGGGAAGGAAAGAAGTAGAATCATGGAATGGTTTGGCTTGGAAGGGACCTCGAAGATCATCTAGTTCCAACCCCCTGCCATGGGCAGGGACACCTTCCACTATCCCAGGTTGCTCCAAGCCCCTTCCAACCTGGCCTTGGACACTCCCAGGGATGGGGCAGCCACAGCTGCTCTGGGCAACCTGGGCCAGGACTTGCCCCAACAGTTCCATGTCCTTATGTTGGGGGCACCAGAATTGGACACAGCATTCCAGGTCACGAGAGAGGGTGGAGGGGGAGAATCACCTCCCTAAAGTAGAGGCTTTACATTCTGCTCCCCACCATGCAGTGATGCAAACCCCACAGAGATCCTGACTCAGTGTTACCCTGCAAGAGTAAACATGGAGTGTTCACAGAGGAAGTAAATCTGAAAGGAAAATGAGTTTGAAAAAAAAAAACCAACAAAAATCATAGATCTCTGGGCCAGAAAAAACACCTCCATGAGCAGCAGCACTGCCAGGAATAACAGCAGGGCAGTGACTGGGGAGCTCAGGGGGAAAGAGTTGTGTGAGTCAAGATGGGAAATGAGATGACAGACGTCATCTACCCCCACTGTGTGCATGGAACAGAAAAAACTGCTTGAAAGGTATGTCAGTGGCAGCAAAATTAAGAGTGTCTGTGGGGAACTGGAATGCTAGATAGGAGCTGGAGTACCAGGGGCTTCTGCTGAAGGTACCACCCCAACTTAGCCCCATGTTCTGCATGGAATTGCCATCTCAGACCACTGGAGTTGAAAGGAGATGGATCAAACAAGTTTGAAGCAGCCAATGTTTGTGTTACACAGAGTTTTACACATTAAATCATACCCATCTACAACCCTTGATGTACAAGACACTGTAGGAACATGACACCTCAGTGTCCTACTTGCATGCAAGGAGAGAAGGGCACTTGGCACCCCATACCCAGCAATGCACAGTGTTTTGTCAGGGAGCCCAAGCCTCTGGATGAGCTACAGTGCAAATAATCTGGTATCAACATCTGTAATTTTGCCACATGAAAGGTGATAGGGCAACAGAGCAAGGAATTGATATGATCCAAAAACATACAGTAGCTGAGCTTCTTGCCCTAACCCCATCATGACCTGTGGGCTGAAAGCCTCTCTGGACCCCAAAAGATGGTGTGTGGAAGCTTTGGTCACATCAGATGGGCAGCCAGTTGTGAGAAATGGCCCCCACAGTGCAAAACATTTGCTGTGAGCACATCCCAAATAATTTCCATATGTTACTTTGAAGAAGAAAATGACTGGTAAGACTCAAAAGAGAGGAACCAAGAGCCAAGAAAAAAATGCCCTCAAGTGCCCAGATCTTGAAGATAGACCAGTCTGGGGAATCCATTTCCATGTGCCAGACGTGCCTGCTACAACACAGCCCTGCAGACACCCAGCGTGCTTCCCAGCTGGAAGGATCCCAACACCCAGGGGGCAACGCTGGGAACATTCTACCTCCTGAGTCAGTGCTGAAGAGCTCACTGTGAGGGAGGGGTGTCATCATTATCTGAGCCATGTCACACAGCTCTCCTGTGTTTGCTTAACAGTGGGCTCAATGACATTTGGAAAAGGCCACTGAGTAAACCCTGACACTGATAAGGGTGCCCTTCCTGCCACCCAACCGTGCTGAACTTGAACTCAGCGTTCTCTCTTCTCCCCTCAGGAGTTGTGTCTAAGCCAGTGGGGGCAAGAAGTTTCAGAGCACTCTCCTGACAATATTCGTTGGGAACTCCTTGCTTAGGTGTCTGGGCACAAGCTTAAGGACTTCAAGGTCTCTCCCCCTCCTCAACTCCAAGTGAGGACAGGGATTAGCACAGTGGGAAGCAGTTCAGGTCAGGGTTAGGCTGCTCCACAAGATCTGGGAGATGGAAAACAGCATCTGAAGCAGGGCAAAAAAAAAGACCCTGCGAGGCTCATGTCTCCAGAGAGAGGGAAGATCAGGTCTGTGCCTCCTGCAGTTTGGATGTGAACAGTCTTTGTTCTGCCTCGTTAACTTTACACAACCCCTGGGCAGCTTCAGCAGTTCATGAACTGCCCAAGCATCTGCAAATGTGGTGCTTGACTTTGGGATCTCTCTGACGCAAACCAAGTTAAAGAGCAATGAGATAGTGTGCAGCTACTGTTGACTTCTTTTCCGGGAATGCATGTGAAATCCTACCAGTGTTTCTTTTGTAACAGAATGTAAATACCCCCACTGAAAAGAACCCTCAGTTCCCGTGCTTTTAAAGCAGTCTGGGGAGAGCTCTCTCTCTGAGCATCATCTGTGACACAGTTCCCTTGCAAGATAAAGGCACATAAAAACATTCAAAACAGTCGTTTTGCTTGTGTGCTTTAGCCTGAAAGCAGGTGGCAAAGTAAACACATGGGTCAGATCCACTCTCCTTGGTCTGGACTGACATCCAAACAATGTCTGGACCGACTTCTGACAAACTGGCTACAGAATCGAGCCATTTCTGATGCAAGTTGCTGCCTCCCTCCCCCCAAGATAATAGAACATTTTCCCAGATGGAAGGAACCCACTTGAAAAACAAAAGGTCTTTGAAATGTCAGCTCAGGCTTGCTTGGCCTGTGCTGTGTGCCCACAGGAATAAGATAGAGCCTTTCTTCATCCTCCAGCTGTAACACTTAAGCAGCAAGAAGATTGAGACATGTAGCTCCAGTTTCCTGCTCTGCTACTGATTTCCAGCCTCTCCTGTGCAAGTCACTTAGCCTTGCTCCATCTCCAGCAGAATGAGGGTAAAAGCACCCTCTGGGCTGAGGAGGAATCCAAGCTCATGAGAGGTTTGCCTGCTCCAGTAATGGGGATCAGTAACTGAACTGCTTGAACAAGCTTTGGGCCAGTCACAGGAGAACTGATCCAGTGTGGCTTGCAAAAGAAGTCAGGAAGCTGCATCCACATGAACTTGGAGGATATGGCTGGCCCTGGCTATGGATACCTCGGCTCTGTGGATACCACAGTCCCATGGCCATGTAGATGACTCCCTGCATTCTCTGAGCAAGAACCAAATTGTTCCTGCTATGGATCCATGTAACATTTTGTGACATTTCTCCAAACTCCTCCTCACAAGAGAGGAGAAAGTCCCCCCAGGACACGAATGTTACGTGTGAGGAGCTTGGGCAGTGACTTATCCCTCCACAGCCGCTCCTTGGTCTGGTCACACCAGGCTGTGCAGGAATCCGATGTTCCTCTGTCTGTCAGGACCTCCTGGTGCTCCCAGTCTCCCCCCTGCAAAGTCACTTGTTCTGAGCTCTCACGTCAGAACATTTTTTGATCTTTAAATAATTACAGAGGAATTACACTTAGTACTATATCCAAGAGTTAAAAGAAAGGCAAAAATTTCTCTCTCCCCTTTCCAGCTTTAACCCCTTTGCTCCCTGTGGTACAGGTCTTGTGATTCTCAGCTGAAAACGCTCCAAGACTTTGAAGAATCCAGTTTGCAGCCCAAAGAGACAGGAAGACAACCCCCCTCAGTGTGTTCCCCTCCTGTGAGCAGTGTCTCAAGCCCCCGAGATAATCCATGACCAGGGCAAGTGTGATGTCCTAATGCTACTTAGGGAAATGGAGTATTTGCCAGAGCCAGGACAAGATAAGGAGCATTAATCCAACTCACAAGGAAATGCAGCAGTAGGTTGCAAGCTCTCCCCTGACCTTGTCAAGCACGTCTGAAAGGGCTGCTCAAACACAGCTCCCTCCATGGCAGGATCTGCGACAGGCCTGGAATCTAAAACCGAAAGGAAAAAACTACCAGAAGCAAAGCTCTCTGAACCTTGGTGACATCCAGACTGGCTGTGGGGTCTGCCAGGACTGCTCCTGTCCTTCCCTCACCCCGGTGGTGTCAGTGCCAGCACGTGGCTCGCAAGGTCTCCATGAATCTTTCCCAATTTCTGTACCTTAAACAGAGTGTGACCAGACTTCTTGTGTGCACATGGCACACAAACCTCCACTTTCCTTTCTATAGCATTGTATTACCAGGACTGCTCGACCCTCTCTGATGTCAGTGTTTTCTCCTGCTAGGGGAGGTGCAGGTAATCCGTGGGATAATCCCAAGAGCAGGATATAATGAGTCCCGTGTGGAAGCATCACCGTGCGCCGATGCCGGCCCGGAACGAACCCCTTGTGCAGCCGGGCTCGGGGCACCAGATGGCAGCATTTATTGTCAGTCTGGAGATCATAAAACAGCCAGGACTGGCAGTTTAGTGCTCCACACTTCATGCTATTAAAGTCCCTAAAGCTGGGGTTGCAGCCCGTTCTTCCTCCTCCACCTCCCCAGTCACGATTCACTCAGGAAGGGGGACAGAAAAGAGCTAAGAAAATGCCTCTGTGCCACCTCTTTCCATTCCTTCCACAAGCAAAAAGTGGTTTCCATTAGACATTCACCTTTTGCCTGTTCCCTCCTGCCTATTTTCCCCCTGGAAGTCCCAAGCTCCTCAACAAGCTCCCGATTATCAGGAATATCAGATATTTAACAGATTTAGCCATGTCAAGGCCTTTTTTTATTATTATTATTCTTTTGTAGCAGATTCAAAATACCAAACACATCGGTAGGAGCAGACTTTTTTACCTGAGAGAGGGAAGAACTTAGCTGGAATTTAAACAGTGAGCCAGGGAAAAGCCTAAAAGCCATGAAAAGGTGCCAAAGCCTTCCCATGTGGAATGGCAGCAGGCAGGATGCCCTGGCTGGGAGAGGCCCCAGGCACAGCACTGGTTTCCCAGCTCCTTCACCCCTGTTTCCTCTTTAAGGCCTCAATGCAAACACCCAGGGTGGGGATCACAAACCAACATCTGTCACACCACGTTGTCAGCACTGAGAAATATTCACAGTCAGGTCACACTCTGGACTGGGCTTAATGACTGAGTTGAAGTTGTTACTGTCAATAGTTGCTGCAGTCACAGGATTGTCAGGAAAGGGAGGCCAACTCCTGGTATATTCTTCCCAGCAAACGTGCACCAGAGCAAGGACTGTCCCTCTGGTGTCTGGCATGGCTCTCTGCTGCCTTTGCCAGACCATTTTCCCAAGGTGTGACATACACCCAGATCCCAAGAAAAATCCTGGGATTTAGCTGCTACCCTAATTACCACCTTCCTCCAAAGCTGGATTCCTGAAGAAACACTTCAGCTGTTTCTTTGTGATTGAGGCATCAGAGACACCTCATTTCTTTACCAGAAACACTCACAGTTTCCACACAGAGAACCTCAGCTTCTACTTCACACCCAAAGCCCAAGTGCTCCAAACTTCCAAAGCACAAATCCTGAGACTTCCAAGGGCTCTGTGAGGCTTCACCAGCACATGGAAGCCATTCCAGCCAAAGCAGCAGCTTGCCCTGATGGTGGCCCTGCTCTTACAGCCCCATTCATGAAGGTGACCTGGTTGCACCCAACAGCAGCTCCTGCTCCAAAGGCCACCAAAGGTTTTCATGACAGCAGAGGACAAGAAATCTTTGTTTCTCCCACCTCTGCTGGTTAAACAGCCACTGCAATGACTCGAAGGAAGATTGACCAACAGGGTTGCATCAGTAAAGCTACAAAAACCGTGTTGCCCAAGTCTCAGATGCCTTATCAAGGTTTCATTTTAAAACCATGGTGATTGCCCAAGCAGCAAAATCCAACTGTAGCTGTTGCTCAGAAACTGCTTTTTGAAACACAAGGCACTGTCTCCCTGCTTTTGTTTGTTGGAGAGGGCTTGGGTTTGTTTTTAAACTTTTTCCTGCTCCAGAACCCCATTTTCTGTCTGACATCCCTGTTTCAAAATCAGACTATGCTGTTCCACAGGGACAGTTTCAGCACATTCAAAACCAGCTTTTTCTGTTTCGTATTTGGGTTTTATTAGAACTTCCCACTAGGCCCCTTTGAATAGGAGATGTTTTCCCTCCCAAACACGATGTATTTAAAATTATTCCCCTGCAGTGTCACTCCTGGGCTTTGTGTCCTAGGGATGATCCACCATCCACCTCCCTCCAAAGCGGTGTTTTGAAGCTGTGTGTTTTTATACTTCCTCCCCAAAACCAATCATCCTCTCAGTTGCAGGTTTCAAACTCTATAACAGGGGAATATTAGGGACACTCGAAGGCCCACATGCTGCAAAGGGGGATTAATCCGGGCAGAGAGATGTGTCCACATGGAATCTGCCTCATGGAGATGGTATTGCCTGTGGCTCTTTTTCCAGGAGTCCTGCGGTGCACATCAAGTGATGTGGGGCCAATGACTTCAGCGCTCACATGAGCATTACTCATCTAATAAGGGGGTTTGCAGGCTCTGCCCCTGCCTTTCCGTGCTCTGTTTAAGTCATCGCCCTGGCTTGTGGAACGTTTGTCGTTCAGCGACCGGCCCTGGGGTTTGTTTTCCTTGCTGTTTCCCAGGAAGATCCAAGCTCACAAAGCAGCAGCGGCGTTGAGCACGAATGCCATTAGGGTTATGATGTCAACGCCGCAAATAGGGGGAAAACTAATCTCTCCAGAGCGCTGTTTATCCAAGGAAGCGGAGACGAGAACTGTTGATTTTCCGGGCAGCGGCGTCACAGCGGTGTCACCACCGGCTTTCCTCGCCCACCACTGCCCTAACGGCAGTCCCAACATCCCCTCGCACCACGGCAGGACCCGCCCTTGCCCCAGATGTGCCGCCCAGATGTTCCACCCACCCACCCCCCCCCCCAAAAAATCCGCCCGCGCGCGTCTGATGCAACCACCACATCACCACGTGGCCCCGCGCCGCCGCTCCCCCGCGCCAGCCAATCGCGGCCCGATCCGTCAGTGCCGGGGGCGGGACCTCCCCGCCCGCGCCCTCCCCATTGGTCGGCCGGCGCGTCCATCGGCGCTGCGCGGGCCAATGGGCGGCGCGGCGCGGGGCGGGGCAGGCGCGGCGGCCGCGGGGGCCGGAGCGGCCGGAGCGCCGCGCCCGCTCCATGGAGGCCGCGGCCGGGGCCCCGCCGGCGCTCAGCTGCTTCTCCTACAACCAGGACTGCACGTAAGCGGGGCGGGAGCCGCGGGGCTGGGCGGGAGGTGGCAGCCGGGCACGGCTGGTGCGGCCCCCGAGCGCGGCGGGGGCCAGCCCCGGCGGGAGTGATCCCCCCATCCCTCGCTGGGAGAGGCGCTTCATCCCCCCCGGCCCCGCCCGGCTCTCGGTGAACATCCCCCCCGATGCCCCCGGCTCGGGTCCCGAGGGAGGCACCAAGCCCGGAGGGATCGCTGGGTTTTAAACATCCCCTCCCCCGTCCGCAGTTTGGGAAGCGTTTTGGGATGGGCAGAGCAGTGACGTTGTCCCCGGGGCTGTGTCCGCGCACCGGTGCGTGGCCACGTCGGTTGCCCAGGGCCACCAAAAGCCGGCTCTTGGCGAGCAGCCCGTGCCAGGGCGCGGCCCCGGCGCGGAGGGTTTCCCGGGAGCATCCCGGGAGCATCCCATCCCCGCACCGTCCGTAACCTGCGCTCCACCTGCTCCAAGTGTCAGAACCGTTTCCCGGAGGGACAGCGGAGCTCCCGGGGCAGTCCCGGCCCAGGTCCCGGGCAGCGAGATAAGGATCAGAGATAACCGACCTCGCACCTGGAAATATTGTTTCCTTCGCAGCCCTGCTTTGCATTGGTGTGTCCAAACAAAGGGTGCTTTGAGGGATGCCGAGGCGCTGCTGACGTGAAGCTGCTGGTCACTGCCACCAGCACAAACGCTGTGCATTAGTATTGTGGGCTGGCTGTTTCGAGACCTGGATGTTGCTGCTTTCCACATCTGGAACTGAGCAGAGACAGCACTTCTAGCACCCTTAACAGTGAGAGCAAAGCTTCCACAGCCCTGACAAGTCACTGTGCCAGTATAGGTGGATCAGCCCCTTTTGTGTCCCAGAGGTCCTGTCTGCAGCCTCCCAGGTAGATGGGGAACTGGTTGTCCCTCCAGCAGCCACAGGACCGTAGCAATGGAGGAGTTTGCTCAGGGATATCCCTTGTCTCACAGGGATAAGGTGCCTTTTGTAGGCTACAACAGCCTCAGATGGAAAACTGGATTCTTGGGTTTGTTGCTTTGTACGATTTAGGCTGAGAGGGGGAACTGAAGTTGTGCCTTCACAGACCAACCACTGTGCCAGGAATGACCCCCTTCCCCCGTGTCAGGGTCTAACCCCAACCAGCTCCTCACTCCCAGTGGGGCGAAGAGAGACACAAAAGGGTAAGAGCGAGAAAACGTACGGGCTGAGATAAAGATAGTTTAAAGCTAAAGCCACACACAAGCAAAGCAAAACAAGGAATTCATTCCCCACTTCCCATGGCAGGCAGGTGCTCAGCCATTCCCAGCTCAGCAGGGCTCCATCATGGATAACAGGGAAGACAAACACCATCACTCCGAACTTCCCCCTTTCATCCCATCTTTATACCCCATGTGATTTGGGATATCCCTGGGGTCAGCTGTCCTGGCTGTGTCCCCTCTCTCAGCTCCTTGTGCCCCCCCAGCCTCCTCACTGGTGGAGTGAGGAGCAGAAAAGGCCTTGACTCTGTGCAAGCACAGCTCAGCAACAACGAAAACATCCCCCTTTTATCAACACTGTGCTCAGCACAAACCCAAAACAGCCCCACACAAACTAATATGGAAAAAAAGACTGTATTCTAGTCAAAATCAGCACACCATCCCTGCAGGGGTTCCTCCTGTCACCTTAAGAGCTGAACTAGCAGGTTTTTGCTTTGTCTTTGCAGCTCCCTGGCAATTGGAACCACAACTGGATACAAACTTTTCTCCTTAAGTTCTGTGGAACAACTGGACCAGGTCCATGAAAGCAGTAAGTGGCCTGTTTCACTGTGGAGGATTATTGACCAGCAGCACTTCAAACTTGTGGGAGCCCTTCACCACTGTTAGAATCCAGCTTCTTTTCCACTGCTGTCAGTCTGGCAGCAGCACTTTGTCCTGAAAACCAGCATGCAGAGGTAGCTTCCCACTAGCATGTTTGACATGCATGGACAGGAGACCACAGGCTCCCAGCACAGCTGCTGGACAACTCACAGGCTTTTAATCCAGTGTGGTATTTACAAGCAAGATGTTTTTAACAGGTTTCCCGTGTAAGAAGGTCACTCACAGCAGGCCTGCAGTTATTAGCTGTGCTCAGAGCAGCATGCAATGCACTTAACAGCCCCAAACAAGTCTGGCCTCGTGGAGCATGGACTCCAGTCTGGTTCAGGCCAGAAATGTTTCAGCTGAGATGCTCTAAAGATAACACTTCCCAGCTGGGATAGGCTCATCTCCCTCTTAGTGGCTGTAGAAGGAGCCTGAGCAACCAGACAGAGCTGCGTCATCTCAGCAGAGTCCAGGCTCCTTTCCTGTACAGCAGCAAACTGTAGATTTATGTCAAAAACTATTTAGGAGTTTGGATTGTCCCCAGTCAGGCCAAAGAGAAACATCCCTGCTGGTGTCACACTCAGGGTGATGGGCTGAGGCACAAGCAGTCCCACATCACAGCTGTGGGGCAGCCCTTGGACCCCAGCACAGCCCTAACTGAGCATCATTCAGGGCCCCCTCCACTGGACATCACAGTCCCTGAGGATTTGGGTGCAGGTCCACCAGAACCACTGCAATGGTGCCTTCTCAACACAACAGGAGTCATCCCTCTGCAAGACTCACCAAACCACTGTTTGCTCCCCCAAGGAGGCTGGGAGAAAACCAGACACCACACAGAACAAACAGGGAGCCACACACAGCTCATTCCTTACCTCAGCAGCCCAACTCTGCTCACTCCCTCCAGGAAAATCCCTGGCCAGACTGCATGAGCTCCTCTTTTTATATCCCATTCCCAAAGATTAACTGCAGCTGGGGGGCCCAAGGATTGGCTTCAACTGGAGGGCTCTGCCCTGGGTAGGCACAACACCATTGTCTTAATTTCAGCCTTCAGGGGAGTGTTCATTAACCCCTTCCTGCTCTGGCCTAATTGCTTTGTGCCAGACATGAGACACTTATCACAAAAGCAGGTGTTGAACACCTTTGCACTGAGCCTTCCAACCGTGTTCCCTCTTGAGCTGAGTCTTGTTGCTGCACTCAAACCAACCACCAGCCGAGCTAAAGGCCCTGCCTTGCTTTCCTTGTGTGCCCAGATGAAATCCCAGATGTTTACATCGTGGAGCGTCTGTTCTCCAGCAGCCTTGTGGTTGTGGTCAGTCATGCCAAGCCACAGCAAATGAATGTCTACCACTTCAAGAAAGGGACAGAGATCTGCAACTACAGCTATTCCAGTAACATCCTGTCCATCCGGCTGAACCGTCAGGTGAGAGGCCAGGGAAGGGGGTTATCCAGAGTTGTCCCACTCTGGCTCTTTGCTGGTGCTGCCTTTCCAGCTGGGACCAGCCTGGGGAGGTTTGCAGAGACACTGTAGGTGGCACTGGAGGGGTGGGTGCCTGTCCTCTCCTACCAGCTCCGCGCCAGCCTCGGTGACAGGAGCAGGGGCTGTGGATATCACCTGCCACAACTCTTTTCCAAGTCCTTGTTTTCATAGCAGTTACACAAAGGCTTTTTGTCATCTGCCTTCTTGCCTATTCAGGATGCAACTCTGCCAAAAAAACACCTTTTCATCTCCCCTCCCTCCCATGGGTTCCACATCCTGACTCCACGCCCACCTCTGCCATCTTGGTTGCAAATAAGACCTTCAGAGTTGATAACAAAACCCAGGAGTAACTTGCACTCCGTGGATGAGGCTAAAGGCTGCTTCTCAAGTACTGCTAACAGCCTTGTTTTGTTTTTAAGGGTATAAAATCCATCCAGGCCACTTAGAAGAAAGCTTTTAGGGTGTTATTCTCTGAACTGACACAGCCTCATGCAGCCCTGAGCCCTTTTGGAGGTTTTTAAGTCATCTTTTCCTTTTGTCCATAATTATTTTCCAAGTATATGCCCTAAGAGGCAGAGGACATTTTACAATGAAGAAATAAGCAGTCCGGGTAATTGTATATAATCAGCTCTCCTCAGTTAGCAACAGTAAGACCTGCAGTAAGACTCTCTGGGTTGAGCTTCCAGTAAAGCTGCCTTTGACCAAGAGTTCCTGTACTACAATTAAATCTGTCCTAAATTGATTTTTTTCACTTAAACTTACAATGGAACTGGCAAAAGAAGGACTTCCTTTGAATTGCAGATAGCTGTGTGTGTATAAAAATAAACTGGGAGGTTCTGCTTAGCAGCTCTAGGGGATTAGTGTGAGTAAAATAAGTCCAGGCTATTCCCCATGTGCTGCTCTGGAGTTTGCCTGAAGGTGATGCACAACCCCAGCCTTGCATTCACGTTCTTTGGCTGCATGGCGAGCTTGGGTTCAAATCCTGGGCTGAGCTCACCCTCTGGCTGTAACACAGACACACCTGGAGAGATTTGAAGATGCTACAGATGCTTAGAAACATAGAATATGAGAGTCCTTTAGGTTGGAAAAGACCAGTGAAATCACAGAGTCCAACCACTCCCCCACGTCCCCAGGTGCCACATCCACATGTCTCTTAAATCCCTGCAGGGATGGGGACTCCACCACTGCCTTGGGCAGCCTGTTCCAATGCTTAATAACCCTTTCCATGAAGGAATATTCCCCCAAATCCAGTCAAAACATTCCCTGGTGCAATTTGGGTAGATTGAAGAGAAATCACTGTTTCAATCTACATTCAAGAGTTAAACTGGTGGCTGTCAGGTTCAGCATGTGCTGTGACACCTGAACCCTTGCCTGGGCTTCTGGAGGAAAGCTGTACTCCATTGGAAGTCCACAGGAGGACAGATCCCATACAAAGCATTAACACAGAAAAATAAACAAATAAACCAGGAACAGGTCTCAAACAAACAGGGCTTGTGCCAACAAGCGAGTCCCTCAGTTGTTGTTGATCCATGGGAATTCTTTGTTCCAAGCTCCATGATAACTGAAGTGTGTTAAGGTGTGATTTGTCTCAAGGTGGGGAGTAATCTGTGCTGTGCAACCAGTGAGAAGCTCCTGGAAGCTCCCTGGGTTTTCATTCACTGCTGAAACCGTCCTGAGCTCTTTGGAGAGGTTTGAGGTGTTTTTCTGGCTGTGTCCAGACCCTTTTCAGCCCTGAAAACACAGCTCAGTTATCCAACCTGATCTGTGTCAAACTAAAGAAAAATCTGGTGAGATTTCTGTACAGTTAGCAGTGCCTTAACCCCGTGGAGCAATCACAGCACCAGCACCTCCATCACAGCACCAGCACCTCCTCTGAGGCTCCATCTGTGTCCACAGAGAGGATAAATCCCATCCCACTGACCTCAGCATGGAGGGCAGGAGAGAACCAGCCCTCTCCAGCTCCTGGTGAG
This sequence comes from Myiotriccus ornatus, assembly GCA_036023395.1. Lineage (NCBI taxonomy): Eukaryota > Metazoa > Chordata > Aves > Passeriformes > Tyrannidae > Myiotriccus > Myiotriccus ornatus. The sequence continues at coordinate 2,487,630 of JAYRBT010000043.1, forward strand.
CTTGTCCAGACCTCCTTTGCCTCTTCACCTCCCAAACCCTTCACTTTCCTGGATTTTGTCCCTGTGGGTGCCAACATCTCTGGCTGCTGCTTTGCCATCATCTGGAAACCTCCCTTCACCTGGACATCAATAGCAGCCCGTTCTGGGAAAGCACATGGTGGCTTTGCTGAAATCAGCTGTATAAATATTACTCTGCTTGCAAGTTGATGGCTGTTACTGGAGAAAAGGCAAAGTCTTCCTGGAAATGCAAAATGGCTCTGACACAGCCCCAGATGCTGTGGTTAGCAGGAATAGAAGTGGGAAAGAGTTTGATCTGAGAGTAATGGTGGAGCAAGGCAAAGATTTTCTAATGTGGGTGTTTCAAGTTAGTGACTAAGCTCCACATTTAGATACTAAATAAGTGGCCTCATTTCTGAAGAGGTGGAGGCTTCCTGTACATGGATTTGGGTGCTCCAGCTTGAGGAGCCTGGATGGAGTCTGGCCCTTGGTGTTTATTGGGAGGTTTTCAGGGTTTCTGGACACTTGGCACTATCAGAGGTAAAACTGTGCACTTGCTGGACTTGGGAGGCACAACCCTTCAGCCAGACCCAAAGCCTTGGTCCCAAAAAAAGCCTCTGTGCAAAACCTCACCCTGGTAACACTGAGAGATCTGGACCAAGATCTGAGACCGAGACACAAAGCTGAGTGGCCGTGGAGATGGTGGCCCAGTGCTAAGGTCACTGCATCAGGCTTCCCTCCTCCTTTCTGCCTTTCCTCCCCTTGGCTGATTCCAAATGGGAAGGGAGCATCAATGCACTGAACAGATGCATCAGGTTTGGCAGCAGTGGCAGGCCCAGCACCTACATATTTGCTCCCAAATCAAGAAAAGGTCAGGGCGAAAGGCCTGTGTTCCCATCTGGAGGCACACGGACAAGCAGGACTGCAGCCTCTCTGCTGCCAGGTCTTTATGATCGAAGAGTAATTTGCTCTGAAAAGAATTGCTAAGAAAATTTGGGTTAGGGGTAGGTGGCAGTGGTGGGGCGTAACCCTGATGTGCCCTCCTGTTCCTGGGGATATGGAAGATCAGCTCTTGGAGGAGCAGAGACGTCGTCATGATGTTTTACCTGCTTTCTAAAGCAAAGTCAGATTCAAAAACTCTCAAAAACCCAAATGTTGTCCAGCGAGAGGGGATGGAGAAGCAGAGATCCCATTTTTGTTACATTTTTGTGTGTGAGCAATTCCTCTTGAGTTTTTCTGACACCAGAGATTGGGTTAGTGCACTGTGGGAGCAGCAGACAGAGGCACCATGCCCATGCTGGTGAGGTTCTGTGCATGTCCTTTTGTGTCCTTGCAGAGGCTGGTTGTTTGCCTGGAAGAGTCAATTTACATCCATAACATTAAGGACATGAAGCTTTTGAAGACTATTCTGGATACACCTCCAAACACAACAGGTAAGTGTGGAAGAACTATGTCAAAGGGAGCTTTGTAGAGCCACAACACTCGGGCTAGAATTTAAACCAGGCTGTGGCTTGTGTGTCCTAATTCAGTACTGGGGAGCCACAAATGGAGGGAGGCAATCCATGGGCTTGGGAGAGCAGAGACCTGGCTCTGTTTGGAGCAAAACCCGGCTCTGTCCTGAGCAGAAGTGTGAAAGGGGAGCAGGGATGGGCAGCGGGGTTTGACTTCCCCTTGGGGTCAGCTCCCAGAGTGATCAGTGCTGTGAAGATCACCCGGGGCAGAACCCACAGCCAGAACCCACAGCACTAATTCCCTGCCGGGGAGTTCCCGGGAGCCCTGGGCTGCCACCTGGTATTATTGCAGGGACGCAGCAAACCCGAGGGACAGGGCAGGTGGCCTCAGGACAGATCCTCTCTGTGCGGCCCAGGGTGAATCCGGCTTTCCTGCTGATGGGAGAGGAGCTATTTTTAGCTGTGGAGAGGGAATCTTGGCAGGGTGCCCACGGCAGCGCTGCCCTGCGTGGCTGTGACATCCCGGCCTGTCGCAGCTGCAGCATCATTTCATGGGCTGCTGGTTGGGAAGTTGCTGATGTGCTCACGCTTGGCTTCTGGGCTTTCAAAGGATGCTCTCCCAAGCAGCTCCCCTGACCTACTTCAGGTCTCAACAGATGGCCTCTCCATGAGGATTAAACATACTAAACACTGCAAATATAATTAAAGTTTAAAACCTTCCCAAGGAGGCCCAGCAGCGGCAGGATGGGCAGGGGCACCCGAGCCTGGAGCTGCTCTGCAGTGGGGCTGGAGGACCAGGGCATGGTTTAAGAGCAGCAGCAATCAGCTGGGGCAGGACTGGGCTGCTGAGGATCACAGGCTTCACATGGGCTTAGAGCTTTAAAGCCCTTTTACTGCAGCAGCTGTCACTGAAGTGAGCTGAGTGACCCGCGCGGTGCCACGCCTGCTCCTGTTGTCCCTGTGCCATCTGCTTCGGTCCCAGCTCTGACCCCAAGGATGGTGTGTCCAGGAGGTCAGGGCAGTCCACTGCTCTTTGTACAACCCTTTTTGGAGTGGGGGTCTGTGCCAGAGGGATATAGGAGCACAAAAAAGCCACCACCCCTAAAGTGTGTGCCCTGGGCACAGTAACACCAGCACAGGGAGGACCAGGGTTTGCTGCACCCACACCAGGCAGTCCCTGTGAGATCTCTGGCTGTTCCTGGCCAGCACCTGGCTCCCAGTCCAGCCTTCTCCATGCAGGAGAGGAAAACGCCCACAGTGGCCAAGTCTGTTGTTTTTCATGTGGTTCATCTCAGGGGCAGGATTTGCACTGAGGAGGTCGCAGTGCTCGTGGTGGCATGTGTTCCATCTCGGGAATGACTGCAGGTTTGGAAACCAACTCATGTGGCTCCCCCCAAGCCCCCGATGTGCCTGGACCTGCTGGCCTGGGGGCAAGGCCGGGCTTCCCAGACACAGTAGCATTTTTCCATGCTGCTTGAGGAAGCCACCTGTGATGTGGCACTCCCAGAGGTGCCATCCTGAGCAGTGCCTGCCTCCCTCCTGAGCCCACTGCTACAGGCACCAACCCTCCTCATGGCTGTGGGGCTGCCAGAGGAGAGGGGAGGAGAGGAGCACCTTCAAAGGCTGCCCGTGGCCCTGGTGATCCTTGTTCTTTGTGTGTCCCTGAGGTCAGCCCAGTACACTCACATCTGTGTTTTGCCCTGGCCTGGTTTCCCACCCGCCTCTCCTGGCCAGGCGGGAGCAGAGGGAGCGGGTGACTCACACCAGCCGCTCAGAGCTCGCTTTGTTCCGCTCCAGCCTTCCCTAAACCCTCCTCTGAGAGAAAGGGCTGTGCTGATCCCCCCCGTGCTGCCTGAGCTGGGGGAACACCATCCGGAAAAGACAGGATGCTCCTCACGAGCAAAGTCTCTGGGCTATCTTTGCCTCTTTCCCATCCCTCCCTCTTTAATTGCCTTTTAATTGCCTGCACTTCGCCCGCCGCCATGCTCTTCGTGCCTCTCCCCGGTGCGCCATCCCTGGCACGATGCACATGCCTCTGGATGGACGGCGAGTGGATCCCTGGGGCCCCTGGCTGATCCTGCAGCTCCTGGCTGCCTCGAGGGCTCTTTGTTTGGTTATAAACAATGACCTAAAGCGAGAGCTCCGGCCGATCCTTCCCCGGGGCTGGGCCGGGGCCAGGGCCGTGTCCTGACCCGGGGGGTTGCACGGCAGGACGGTCCGTGTACGTGCAGCGTGTGGGTGTCCTGTTTGGGGCCGTGGCAGCACCCCCGGTGCCTTTAACCCCGCGGCTTCCTCCACACGTGGGACGAGGTGGGACCCCCGGCGCGGGTCAGGAAGCTCAGGTCGTGCCGAAGCCTTGAGTCGGATTTGGGAGGACAGTGAGCGCGCGGATGTGGCGCAGGAAGCGAGTGAGACACGTTCTGTATGTGACAGGATTCACCGGGATGGATCCTGGGCCAGCAGCAGAAATGAGAGGCAGGAAGGGATGCTCTTTTCCGAGGTCACTTGGGGGACAGGCGGGTGGATGTACCCACACACGTATCCATCCATCCCTGTCTCATCCTGGAGTTCCTGCTCCCTTTCAGAGGGGCGTTTGGGAACCGTCATGCTCGTGTTGGCACAAAACCAGATGGCTCTTAAGGGGAAGAATTCTCCCCATGCTTGAAATTTAGCTATGTTTGAGTTCCTTGTCAGCCGGAAGCTCCCTGCACAGCTGGGGCATTTCCTTTGTCTTTCTCTGCTTCCCTTTTCCATTCAGAGCAGAAGGAAATGGCACTGCCTTGCCCTGCCAGCCTTCACATGCCAGGCTGCATGTCAGGGCTGCATCCACGCTGTGCTGCTCCTCTGAGCTTCCAACCCGGCACCCGCACCCCGTGCACATCCTCCTGCCTTCTCCAAGGGGATGATGAAGGACAGGACCTGTGCAGTGTCTGGCAGGGGGGTGGCAGGGCCCAGGCAGCCGTTCTGTCCCGTACCACCAGGTGTCCCCACGGCCGAGGCATTTCCAGCGCTCCACGCCCGGTGCCGGACGGTCCCAAAACGAGACGGAGCCCGAGCCCCCTGCCGTGCCCGTGGCCGTGGATGTGCGTTCCTCCTCCCCCAGCAAGCAGCCTGAGCCGTGTCCCTCTCTCCCTGCCAGGTCTGTGCGCTCTCTCGATCAACCACGCCAACTCCTACTTGGCTTATCCCGGCAGCGCGACCAGCGGAGAGATCGCACTTTACGACGGAAATACTTTGGTAAGCGCGAAGCCCGGCCTTTGGATACCGACTGAAAACAAACAGAGCCACAGCAAAGCCAACGGGGCCCTGGGGAAGGATGAATAAATACGCTCCACCGAGCTGGGCTGCAAGGGAATTGCCTGGGAGGCACATTCCCCATCCCCCCCGTGCTTGGAGCTGACAGCCTCTGAGATCAGGGCATCTCCCAGTGCAGATATTCAGGAAAACATGACCCACTGCCCTGCAGCCCCAGGGCTGCTGCCAGGCTGGCACTGGGGCTCCTATAGGAGCGTCAGCAGGGTATCCCATGGGAGTGATGTGACCAGTGTGGCTCAGGAAGCGTTGGAGCTGCTCCAGGCACAGCACAGAACCTGGAGCAGCTGCTCTGCCATGGGCTGGAAGGGATGCCGGACCCAAAGTCACAGAGAGGGCAAAGTGTCCAGAGTCCCCTCAGGAAATCTGTCCCTGGCTGGATGCAGGGTCATGATTATCTGCTGTTTATGCCAGGGCTTTGGGTTACATAAGGCTGTGGCTCCGTACGTGCAGTGGGAGCTGAGGATCTGCAGCAGCGGAGGAGCAGAGCACAGGGGGAAAACACTGTCACTGCTGCTGCGAGAGGTGCAGGGAGGGCCGGGGCTCCCTGCAGGCACCAGGGAGGTGTCACTGCAGCAGGACTCACTGTGCAGCACAGTGAGATGCAGGGAGGCCAGCTCTGATCCTCACAAACACGTGCCAGGCTTCCAAGAGGGCACAGTTGTGATTCTGAAACCTGGAGAGGCGAGGAGATGAGGTTCTCTGCCCCTGAGGTGAGCTGTCTGTAATCACAGTGGCCACAGTAGGTGGGGAGTGAGCACAAGGCAGGGCAGAGATAAACTGCTGAGGGTGTTGAAGAGATACCATCAGCACAAAGTGATCCCATGAATCCATATCAGCAGGCCTGGATAGGGTGCCAGGCAGGGAACGCCCTGCCCTCACACACAGTCCAAGGAGAAACATGTCCCTTTGCACTCATGTTGCCTTCTGCCCTACAGAAGACAGCCTGCACCATCCCTGCCCATGACGGGCCTCTGGCCGCTCTCGCCTTCAACTCCACCGGCTCCAAGTTGGCAAGTGCTTCTGAAAAAGTGAGTGAGTGTGGCTGCAAACACCCTCCCTCTGCCCAGGGCTGGCAGGGGGTCCCAGCCAGCTCTGGTGCATCAGGACCTCTGAGCTTAAACACAGCCAGGAGAGAAGGGGCACTGAGGGATACCCTGCCAGTGTACGGGGATCAGATTGAGCCCAGCTGGCAAACAGGAGGAGCCTTCGCACGTCCTGAGTTTCCTGGGTGTGTCAGGGAAAGGGCTCTCGCTCCTTGGCCTGCTCCTGCGTGATATTTCCCTTTGCATTTTTTGCAGGGCACAGTCATTCGTGTATTTTCCATTCCTGGGGGGCAAAAGCTCTATGAATTCCGGCGGGGGATGAAAAGGTCAGTTCATTCTTCTGTGGGTGACGAGCACACACAGGGCTCCCGGAGCCCAAACGTAAACAGAGGGGCAGGGCAACGTCAGATCCTGGTGCCTTTGGCATCTTTTGCAGAAGGAAAACAAGAGCAAACGTATCAGCTCGAAATGTCACTGTGCCAGGCAGCCTCAGGCCAGCTCAGTGATTCCCTGTGTGCCACAGAGCAGGGCATGGCAGAGAACAGAAGTGGAGTCACTCCATTTACCCTGGCCTTTTTGTTTCTCACTTGAAATAATTAAGTCCCCAGAATTATCAGATACCCTGTCCCTGCTCAGCCTGTGCAGGGGATGCTGTATGTATCCCACTATCCAGCCCTTTGGATGTCCTCCCTGGCCTTTGCAGTACCAGAAGGTTTAATGAGGCCAGCACAGATGTTCCCTCCACAGGCAGCTCTGTGAGCAAGGACATTTCCACCTCTCTGGCTGTTTGTCACTAGCTCGAGGCAACCCCCAGATCTGCTGAGCAAAGGGATTAGGGAACTGCTGGTCCCTGAGCCCACGGGCTCAGCAGCAGCTGGGCAGGGTGGACGGGTCTCCTTCCTCCCCATCCTCTTCTCTGTGAGCCAAACCCAACAGCTGCCCTGAGCAATGTGCCACAGAGTGACCAGTGCTGTCCTTGCTTGGCTCCAGGTATGTGAACATCAGCTCCCTGGTGTTCAGCATGGATTCCCAGTTCCTCTGTGCTTCCAGCAACACGGAGACCGTGCACATCTTCAAACTGGAGCATCTCACGGACAGGTGAGGGGATTAGCCTGGCTTAACCTGCCTGGCTCTGCTTCAAAGGTCTGCTTCTCCACAGCTGGCCTCCATGTCCTCATCATGTCCCATCCATGAGCAGTACCAACTGCAAACTCTTCGGCTTTGTGTCCTGAGAGACCCACAGCTTGAACAGTCACACTCTGCATCCTTGCTGTCAGGCTCTCCAGGCCTGCTCTGGCTTTATTAGCTTCCACAGTCCCTCCTTCCTGTGTATCCAGCCAGTCTGGTGCACAACACGCAGGTGCCCCAAATAAACCCCTCACCGGTGTGAGATCAGGACCATGTGCTCTGTCCCTGATGCTTTGTGACCCCACTGATGCTGCCTTGTGACCCCCTCAGCCGGCCAGAGGAGCCTCCAACCTGGAGTGGTTACATGGGGAAGATGTTCCAGGCTGCCACCAACTACCTCCCTGCTCAGGTGTCGGGCATGATGAGCCAGGACAGAGCCTTTGCCACTGTCCGCCTGAACATCTCCGGACAGAGGAACATCTGTGCCCTCTCCACGTACGTACTGGCACTGCACCCCCGTGCCAGGCACAGCTATCTCTGCCAAACACCACCCCCTTGGCCCCTTACCTCGTCCCTGTGCCTGCAGGCCACGCGGTGTGGGTGCTGCTGTGTCTGTGCGTGAGGTTTTTTGGCGGCTCACGATGCTTTTCTCACCAGGATTCAGAAGCTGCCTCGGCTGTTGGTGACTACGTCAGATGGACATCTCTATATCTACAACCTGGACCCGCAGGACGGAGGGGAGTGTGTCTTAATCAAGAATCACAGGTAACTGTTCCTCCAGGCACACCTCAAGCAGAGGCTGATCTTTTACAAACTGAAGGGAAATCTCACCTGACAGAACGAAGTGGAGCTGTAGGAGCAAGAATATTAGAACTGAGTTTGTGATTTGAGCTGCTTGATCTGACAGATGTGGGTGGGAACCACATCAGCAGGCAAGGACAAGGGGCTTCTTGCAGAAGAAACCAGAGACATCTCAGATTCCTTGGCAGCTGTGGGATATCTCAGCCTAGACAGCAGAAGTGGGCAGGCTGTGCCTTAGGAGATGCCTCTGGCAGAGAGCACTGACCATCATGGTGGCAGGAGAGCAGAGCATCTTCTCCAGGTGTGAGTGGGAGCTGGAAGGCTGATTTTGGGGGTAAGTGACACTGGGAACTTCTCCAGTGCCAAAGCAGAAGGAATTTCTTCACGGAAAGGGTGGTCAGGCATTGGAAGGCGCTGCCCAGGAAGGTGGTGGAGTCACAATCCCTGGAGGTGTTCAAGGACCTGGCACTCGGTGCTCTGGTTTTGTTGACAAGGTGGAGATCAGGACTCGGTGTTCTTGGAGGTCTTTCCCAACCCCAGTGATTCAGTGATTCTGTGGAAGCAGAGCCTGTTCATTTCGTATGCAAATTCCATGGAGCACGTAACCCCCCCCCCACACACACATCTGGGCTCCTTGGCTCCAGATGTGAAGCCTTTGGGGTGGGGTGAGATGCAACATGTGCTCTGAGCCGGGAGGTGGCTGCCAGCCAGGGAAATGCCAGCAGCTTTTTGAAAAGCCACAAAACAAAAGCACTTCAAAGCTGCGCTGTCCAGCGCGCACCGGCCGCCCGCCTGCCCCCAGCTTTGTCATGTGGGCTCCTCTGAGCATCAGAGGACTGAAAAGGGCCCTTGGGTCATGAGCTGCATTACATCACACGATATCTCTGCTCAAACTCCGTCCTAAACTAGCCAGGGCTGCTTTTCCCATCTAGTCCTCTCCTGTTGGAAGCCCTTTGGAGCCCCCCCTGTGATTAGAAGCACTGTTTGCCTTTGTAACCTAAAGCTCTTGTGGTCAATCTGTTGCCTTCTGTTCCCGTGCCAGCATTGTCCTCCAGCCGAAGTGGTGCTTTCCCTATCTCCTGCTTCCCCCCGCTTTCCTTGTGGAGCACAATGCTCCCCTGTCTGCAGCACTGCTGGGGCTGCAGGCAGGGCACCGATGTGGTGGTGTGGATGGGTGATGTGCTTCAAGGAGACGTGGATGCATGGGCTTGTCTTATCTGGAGCTGGGGAGGAACAGCTGGGATCAGAACTAACTCTTCTTCCCTCTCTTGCTCCTGTAAAATTAGTCTGCTTGGCTCAGGAAAGATGGAGGAGAACAAAGAAAACGACCTTCAGCCTCCAGTACCTCAATCTTATGCAGCAACTGTAGCCAGACCAAGTACAGTGCCTTCAACTTCGACCATGCCAGGTAAGCACATCTACCTGCCTTGGGCAGAAGCCACAAGGCCACCTGGGGCAAAGTGGAAAGTGTGCAAGATTCCAAGGGTTCAACCAGAATCGCCTCTTGTGCAGTGCAAACTGGGGCAGCAGGACTTTGGAGCTCACCGGGTTCATCCCCTCTGACAAAAACAGGCCGGGTGTTTTCTGCTCTGCTTCCTGGGAGCCTGTGCCAGCACTGCTTCTCCTGGTGCAGAGCTGTGCCACATGGACCCAAGGCAGAGCGGGAGCCACACCTGAGCTCCACTTTGTGAGCCAGCAGCTGCTGCCAGGTGGTTTCCAGGAGTTGAACCCATGGGTGTAGAAGTCAGGTCTCACTGTTTTTGTGGCGACATCGCTACAGATTCTCTGAGCCTGTTATACCTTACCCACAAAGCCAGCACTAAACTGCTGCAGGGAAACACTGGGTGACTATCTTACTATATTCCTTTAGTCTAAGGTCCACACACAGAGGTAGATCTTACTCTGAAATTGGTGCTCACGTTCACGGTAGGAGGAGGAAAGCTGCCATTTAGTCCATCCCTAATCCATATTGCCAATGGAGATACCTTCCTTTTCCTTAGTCCCCCAGAGCTCTGTGCTAAAGAGGCGATGGCACAGTGTCTGCTGTTTGTTTCCAGCCTCCTTCCATCCATTCATCCACAGCGTTTTTTGTGGTTTTCCTTGGACAGGCTACTCGGAGGACGGCGGGGCCCTGCGGGGAGAGGTGATCCCAGAGCACGAGTTTGCGACGGGACCGGTCTGTCTGGACGATGAGAATGAGTTCCCTCCTGTGAGCATTCGGGACCCCTAAAACTGCAGCTCAGCCCTCGTGCTCAGAAGGAAGTAGTAACCTCTTACAGAAGAGATCCCATTGCCCCTCCTTGTCTCAGCTCGCTGTGAAGCCTAAAATAACTAAATTAGTTGTAGGGACAGTGCCAGGAAATCGACACCCCCACTAAGTGGCATCTGGGGATGGGGCAAAGATGATCAAACCTGTTAATTAGAGGTGGATCTGAACAAACTTGCTATGTCCAGATCCAGACAGAGCCTTTGTGCCTTGAGCAGATTTCTAGTATTCCCAGGACTAGTTTTAACTGGAACAATACCATCATTTAGAAATAAAAACTTAATACTCCCTGTTGCATTTACAGTCAGTTGTATTAGTTTATGGAATGCAGCTGGAACGTACCTGAACCTCACCAGACTCTCCATTTCCAAGCCAACTGAGAAGAAAACTCCTTTTCCAAGTACAAAGATGAAAGGAGTTACAGAGTTTGAAACCATTTTATGATTTTTATATGGCGCTTTCTCAGTTACCATTGGAAGGAGATACTGGATTTTTAAATCTAACTCAAGCCTGGCAGTGTCTTTCTGGCTTCTTTTTCCTATTCCACACTCATTTACTGTGTTAAGTATCTAACCCCTAACTGGACAGATGTTGGTCTGTGCTGTGATCTGGTTGTAATCAGTGGTGTCTTCATAACAGTAATGCATTAATACAGCAGAATATTGTAATGGATTTCAGGTTGCAGCCTTGGCAGGCTTTGGAATCCCTTACTTGGTTTTTAAATATCCTGCTGCTGGAGTTTTGCCTGAAAAGGAGGAAGTAAAAACTTTATCCCAGGATTTGTTCCATGTGCTGAGCTGACCTCTGCAAGGTCAGCTAACTGATGCAAAGTGTTACTTAGATAAAAGGTGACTGGCTCATGACTCCCTTTGAACCAACACCACCTAAATCCAGCTCCAGTCACATAACCTTCATACTGTTTCTCTTTCATTACCTCTAACTTCATCTGCTGCAAACTGGGAGCAGGGGTTTCCTAGTTGTCCCACACCATTAGCCAAGAAGGAAATTTAAAATGTCTCCCTCTGGTCAAGCTGTGTGGCCACGGAGAAGCTGGAAGGAGCAGCAGGGCCAGAGAGAAATCCTTTGTTTCCTTCTGCTGAACCTGCTCTTGAACTTGTGGTTCGGGGACAAACAAATGCCCAGCAGGCAGGAACCACGCTGCTCCCGAACGAGCCTCCCTGCTGGGGCTGGGCCGTACAAAAGCAGCCCCAACCCCCTGCTGTACCACAGCAGGTGCTTCATTAAATGAACTCTGATCTCCCAAAATCCTGCCATCGACCTGGCAGAGCAAGTGACGCGTGTAATGTGTGGGAGGAGGAGGTGTGGGAGGGAAATACTCCCTGATACGGTGGCTTAGCGAGTGGACCTTCGAGATAAAGGCCCTGCAGTCGGGTTTTGGGTTTGCCCCTCGCAGGGTGAGTGCACAAGGAGAGCTGGGCAGGATGTTTTGGTGCTCTGAATTTCACTGAACTTGGCTGTTTTCTCAGCACTGAGATACTCGGTCTGGATGACGCGTCCAAGGGGGGTTTCAGGCATCGGTCACCGCTCCTGTGTGGAGAAGGAGGGACAGAAAACCTGACCTTATCCAACAAAAATGTTTTGACAGCATTCTGCTTTGCGGAAACATGGGAAGGGTTTTGTTTGTTTTCCAGTGTGCAACAAAAAGACATTTAAAAACCTCAAAACTTGTGACAAAATGGAATATTCACCCGCAGCCCACGGTATGGCTTTGAACTCAGACATGGTTCTGGACAAACAGCAGTGCTCAAACCCCACAGTTCCTCTCCATTTTGAAACATCTTGTCTTCCCTTGACCTCAAGCGAGACTTCAGAGGCTCAGCTCTTAAAGAGTGAGGAAAAACAGCTTCAGCCTGACGTGAAGTCTGTCAAAAACTGCCTCTTCATTAAGTGGAAGGAGGGACAGATCAGAGAAGAGATAAGAAGCCCAAGGAGGACTCGTAAAAAGTGGCCTCACAAGAGGGAACGTGGATGTTGCTGCCGGTTGTGCCAGGACTGCGGAAGGATCCCGCGGCAAGAGGTTAAACCAGTTCAATGACATCTCCTGCATTGATGGGGTGGATTAAGCACTCCCAAGTCACTGTTGATGTGAGGCAGGAAGGACTGAGGTGTTATGGAGGTGGACAGTGGGCTGAAGCCGTGTGTGAGGAGCAGGTGCCATGCAGGATGTGCGGGGAGGAGGCTGCGGAGCCCTCGCCCTGCAGGGTCAGGAGGTTTCATGGGGTGGGAAGAGTCAAACCCAGCTCTGGCTGCAAATGGTTGTGGCAATTACAGCTGTTTTTCTGGTCAGCTGCCCCTGTTCTGAGGGTGTATCAAAGAGGGAGGTTTCCAGTGGTGGTGGGAGCTGTTGGTGTATGTGTTGGGCCAGGCAGGGCATCACTTGGCCAGCTCCACTTTTGGGACCCACTGTAGTGGCTGTTCCCACCAAGGCATGGTCAGAACAGTTCTGGGGTAGTGCTGTGAGGTTTGGCAGATGAAATCCTACAGGATTCTGCGAGCCACCTGAGGAGTGCAGCCAGGGAATCTTCTTAAATATCCTGGGATTCAGTAGGAAAGGCGATTTGTTCCAGCAGATTGTTCGGTGCTTTTCCAGGCAAACATGATCCAGCCTGCATTTGGCTGCAGGGGCCAGAGGTGATGAGAAGGCTTTATCAAAAGAGCCATTTCATTAAGTCAGGTCGCATTACATAGAGTGGTCACCTCTTCAAAGACAGCTTCCCCTCACTGATACTCTCTCACTCTTAAAACCCATTTCTTTCCTATCGATTTTTGGCTACTCCAAAAATGGTTTGGGCAGTTTGCTGTGCTGCCAAAGGACGCAGCTGCCTGCAGGAAGGAGCAATTCAGGGGAGAGTCTGCAAGGGGGAGAAATCAGTGCCCCAGCCTGGGGTCCACCCACCCCTCTGCTGCTCCAAACTACGGAGCTTAATACAAGAAACCAGGTTGCAGATACACCTTTGGCTCCGTGGTTGCCCAGACTCCTCCTCGCTGTCTGCTGGATGGGGTTTCACTCATCCTGTCGCAGGGATATGGACACTAATTACTTTAAGTGATTTTTTTTCCAACAGCTGGCTGTTAGCAGAGGAAAGGCCACAGATTTTCCAGTGAAGCTCTACTTGTAATTATGTTTCATGGGGGATGAGCGAGTTTGGCAGGGCCTGAATGGCCTCTTGCTCCTGCCCTGGTAGCTCAGACTGGCATTTTGGGCAGCTGGGGCTTGCAGGATTAAGCCCAGCTTATCAGTACATTATCTGAGGTCCCCTGGGAATCATGCAATCCTGTGTCAATGCCTCAAAACCAAGCGAGTGATGGTCCTGAAACTCCTGGAGAGACAGATCCTGGGAGGAGGAGCTGGGAGAGCCCAGCTGGGGCTCCAGGTTCACATCCCTCACAGGTCACGTCTGGCAAGGCTGGAGCTGGGAAAGGGGGGATCTGTGCCTGGGCTCATGGTTGGTGCCCACAAGCACCTGCCTGAGGTGCTGCAGCAGCCCCACAACACTGCCCAAGCCTCACCCAGAAGCAGGGGCATCTTACCCCAGGGTCTCCAAGGCACGAGCAGCTGATGGGAACTCATCAGGGTTCTCACTCCTTTATGTTCTTCTCTGCTCCTGCTTCAGTCTTTCACTCAGAGGCTTTGCTGCTCCTTGGGCTGAGCTTTCCCTCTTCTAATGCTGTCTAACACATGGGTGTCCTACTCTGGGATCCATCCAGAGAGACACGGTGATGCCCAGCACACGCCTGTCCCCTCCTGCCATGCCAGAGCTCAGCTTTTTGGGAGGACTCAGCGAGGCAAATGGGCTTCACTCCCACCAACGTGGCTGTGCTCAGCCCAATGCCAGCCAGAGGCAAGACACACTTATCACCAAACCAGATGGTTCCCGTTCCCAGGACTGTAAATTTGGGGATGGGGGGGGGAGGGGAAGAGAGTAAATAAATAAACCTCTCACAAATCTGCCTTTGAATGGAAAGTAAAACACTGCGGGACATCCCTCCCCCTTCTCCTCCCATGTGCGTAAAACCAACTGGAAACGCTCCCTGTTGCTGGGAAAAGTAAGGCAGCTCTGTTTTGATTTTGGTAGATAATCTTGTGCCGTGGAGGTCAGCCGGGCAAGGCGAAGAGGTCGTGATGAGGAGCAAACATCCACGGAGGACGAGCTGCTGGGAGAGCTCGGGAAAAGCCAGGAATTTCAAAGAACACATCTGAGAGTCCCCAAGATGAGAACAACAACAACAAAAAATAAATAAATCTGAGGTGGGCCACACTTTCTCCTCCGGTCTGTGTGAGTGAGTCCCTGGCCCTGTCATAGCCCCTGGTTTAATTTGTGCTGGGTGGGGTGTCAATGTACTGTATGCACATCGCTCTGTTTAACAAACTCTATGTTAGAACCACAGTGTAAATGCTAATTTAATCAGATTTGTATGTAACCAGAATTTTATATACCCATTTTGTCCCTTTTCTAATTTATGCTGTTTTATGTGTATAAATGTACTTATAGGAAGAGATATTAAACTTATGTCTTTGTACAGTATATACATACTATTTTAACCCAGGCAAAGTATTTTTGAAGTGATATTAGAGAAGATGCCATTTGCTATGTTTAAAGACAGAATAAAGTCACAGTCTGTCCCTGGCAGCTTCTGCTGTTCTTTGTGGGGCCCTAAAGATGTCAGTCTGGATCAAGTTTTGGGAGTGGGAGAGTGGTTTTGGGAGCTGGGGGGGGAGGACAGCTGCTCCCACAGGACCTGACCCACCTGGCCAAGTCCACACAAGTTCACTTAGGCTCGGCTGAAAAAAGATCTCGGTGTGTAAATCAGAATCCAAAATTGTTTCAGAAAACCCTCACTCGGCTGCTGAGAAATCCCAGTGGTTTCATAAGTTTCAGCTGCACCTTCATTTCTGCCTTTGCATTTCCCCAGGCCTTTGCACCTGCCCAGAAATGTCCCCATAAGAGCTGTTTCACCCCACCCCTGCCCCTGGCACCACCTGTTCCCCCACCCCTTCCCAGAAAAAGCCTTTCCCAAACACTGGAGCTCGGGTGTGTCACAGCACAGTCCCTGAGCTCTGCTGTGCAGGACAAGCTGAGCATCCTGCCCACACGGAGAGCAGCTCTCAGGGACAGCCCAGGGCCCCTTTCCTTCTACAGACAGTTGGGTCTTACCATGTCCCCACTAACAAACCTCCCCAGGCAGCTGCTGGGGCAGGTGCTCCATTTCCCAGAGCACTCACCTCGTGCCAGCCGGGAATTTTCTCTCTGCAGCCACAGACTTCCAGGCTCTCAGCACCAGAAGGGATGTTTGCTCAGCGGCCCCGTCCTGCCCTGCCCTGTGCTCCCACCAGCCGCTCCTGTAACTCCCTGCTTCCTACACGGAGCAAAGGTGACCCAGCCTCCATCCACGGCCAGCCTCCAGCCTGGAGCCAGCACATCCCATTCACAGACACCAGACTGGGAAAGGGGCAGCCCGAGCAATTATTTGCTTAGAGACAAAGCCGTGTTGTTCTTCTCTCCGTGTGAAAACCCAGCGTGGCTGCGGGAGCCCCGTGGCACCGGCAGGCCACGTGCTGTGCGTTGCAGCAGGGAATCACGGCTGGATCCTTGGAATAATCCGCAACCGACACGTTGTCTGCTGCAATGTCCTCCAGAGCCTGGGCATAAGCCCTGCTGATCAGGGGCAGCACCGCCTGGTACTCTCTGGATGCCACATCCAAAGGCTCCTGCTCCTGGATGTCGCGATCCAGGTTGAAAACGAGGGGTGGTTGGTGATGCTCAGCCGGCCCAGTGCTCCCATCGCAAGCCATCGCCCCTCCTGGGGAGGAAATGAGGGGAAAAAACCTGGAGTTATGGGCTACCCAGGGATCACCTCTGTACTCCTCACAGCCCAGGCCCACCCTGTCCCAGCTCTTAGCTCAAGAACGTTTCTGGGGCCAACAATGCCGGGCTGCAGAGCTGGGCTGGCTCTTGCTTGAATTAACCTGAGTCCGTTTCCACCTGTATCTGCAGGGATCCAAGAATTCCAGAAGCGTTCTCCCAGACTTTACAGTCTCTAGCAGGGACACAATACCTGTCGTGTAAAAGGCCTTGTACTGAGCCAGCCTCAGCGCCTCGATCTCGCCGACCTTCCCAGCTGCCCCACTGTTGGGGTGGAGCAGAACCTGAAGGAAGGACAGAAAAGTGCCTGTCAGCCCATGGCAGGGAAAACCTGCTCCACCTGTGCACCTATTTACAGCCACCACTCACCCCCTGGACTGAGCAACCAACAGAGTTTTGATTGTTGAAGCATGGGATGGTGGCAGAAGGACCCAAGGAAACACCAGCATCTCCCTTTGCCTTCCTGGTTCTTCAGGATCCTCTGAATTTACCTCCCCAGACCAATTCTATGTCAAGAAAGTGATCACAAAGGTGCAGAGGCTTCCAGCAGAGCAGGACAGAATATCACAGAAGCATAGTTTGGGTTGGAAGGGACCTTAAAGACCATCCAGTTCCAACCTCCTACCATAAGCAGGGACACCTTCCACTATCCCAGGTTGCTCCAAGCCCCGTCCAACTTGGCCTTGGACATTTCCAGGGATGGGGCAGCCACAGCTTCTCGAGGCAACCTGTGCCAGGGCCCCCCCATACTCACAGAGAAAAATTTCTTCCTAACAGCTAACCCAAATCCCCCCTCTTTTCGTGTAAAACCATTCCCCCTTGTCCTTCCACTGAATGCCTGTGCAATACTTGGGAGCCGGGACGGTCCCAGGCGCTCTGTCACCCACCCCCTGGGTGCTCCAAGGGAGCCAAATCCCTGCCTGGAGCCAGGAGCCAGCCCCGAGCTGAGGGTGAGCTCATGCAGAGGCCACACGGGAAGGTGAGGTGCTGGAACATCATCCCGTGTCCGTCTCCGCCGCTGACTCACCCCGCTGTGCGAGGGCTCCCTTCCCTGACAACAGCACAGGGAACGGGCTGAGAAGGAAGGGAAGGAGGGAAGGGTGGGTCGAATCTCTCCCCCTCGGTATTTAGGACACTTGATCCACACAGGACAGCTGCTCTGGCACACGGGAGAGAGGAGACAAGTGAGCTGGACCCGTCCAGCAGCTCCTCTGCTCAGATCAGATCTGCCGCGGAGCCAACGGCTTCACTGAGGGATGAGTCACTTGAGGTTTCCTCCCTGGGATTCGAGTTTAAAAGTGATTCAAGAAATTTCCACTGTGCTAAAAAATTAGAAACATCTGCTGGAGTTGTAGGCAGCTGTGGTGCCAAGTTTAGTAACAGCACTCACAGCTGATGAGCGTGGCAATGCCTGAGCAGGTGCCCGGCACAGAGCACCCAGATGTCCATCCCACACTGCCCAGCACGGAGCATTCCAGCCCCCCTGGGCACCCAGAGGTGTCCATCCTGTGCTGCCTGGTCTGGATGTGTCCACTGTCCTCAGGGCCCAGTTGGTACCTCATCCAAGAAATGGCCAGGATTCAGGGTAGGGGGTGATTTCCAAATGCTCTCAGTTTCCTTTATCACCTTTTGGAATTTGGTTTAATATTTATGTTTCAGGGGGAAAAAATAGAAGGGTGTAAAGTGGAAGAGGTGGTGCAGTGTGAGCTGCTGCAAGGAGGAACCTCTGCAGCAGAGTCCCCTTCTGCTGATGCTCCTCGGTCAGGATGAAACACCTCCAAAGCAGGAATCAGCAAATATTCAAGGCCCCGTGAAGCCAAAAATGGGAACTGAACCAATTAATCTGCCTCCAGCTTTAAAGCTTTGCCTACACCTTTAGCAGCACAGCTGGGATACTGCCAGACTCGTGTAAGGGCACTCAAACCTCCCTTCCTACCAACAACCACGTTTCTAAACCTCTTAAAACCCCTCACTAAGGAAATCTGTTATAATTTACTGCATAATTAAGGAGCTTGTTTCGATTCAGCCCTTTCAAGAAACATTCCCAGGTTTGGAACTCTTCCATTAAGCTGTGACTTTGTTATTTCAATAAATAAAAAACTGGAAAAGGAGGGGGTGAAAAGCCTTTTCTCCCCAGACAACCCATTGCCTGAATTCGGTGCAGTTGTGCATCCCTCTCCCATTCAGCCCCGACACCCAGCAAACCACTGCTCCCAGCACACCATTGCTGCCTGCAAACCATCCTTCCCACTAAACCATCCCTCTCCACACACCGCTGCTCCCAGCAAACCATCACTCCCAATAAACCATCACTCTCAGCATGCCATCGCTCCCAGCAAACTATATTGCTCCCAGTAAACCATCATTCCCAGTAAACCACCACTCCCAGCAAACCACCAGTCCCCTCCTCCCAGCGCTGCACGTGCAGAGGAGGGTTAATCCCAAGGAACACAGCAGAGCACGCTGGCCACATCCCATCCGCTTCCCTGCTTCATCTCCCAGTTCAGCAGAGGGTTCCATAAATACAAAGCAAATACCAAACCCCTGATGGACACAGAAAGCAAATCCAAGACCCCGCTGGGAGCTGGCTCACGGTGCTCGCAGGAGGGTGGACTTTAAAAGCAAAATCAGGATTCATCCATGGGACTGCTATGAAAGCCACTTTTTCTTTTTTTTCCTTCTTTATCTTTTGGTTCTGCAAAAATCTCGTGGAACTCTGAGACAAACGTGTGGCCATCCTGCTTGTCCTGCAAACTGTGGGTTTTAGGGCTTAAAGGAGCTGGCAGCAGCTGGTTGTATGGACAGAGCTGTGGGATACAGGGTAGGCTGCCCCGATGGACAATGGGCACCTTCCCCAGACACGGAGCTGGGAGGAGGGCTTTGTTCCATCTTGATCTGTCATGATAAATAAAGGGATACAACTAGGTCTGAGCCCCTGGGATCTTCTCTTCCCCACACTGATGTACCTTTTGTGACTGGGAAGGAGACACAGCACGCAGAGCACCATGGGCTGCCACAGGCCTGAGCATCCCCAGGATGGTGTCCCTGGGATGGTGGCACACAGGAAGGTGCCAAGCTGCATGCACAGGCATTTCTACCCATAATCCCAGATTTGTGATGGAGACACAAAGCAGTCTTCATTAACCCAAAGCCCTTTTACCCTGATATCCCAAGCCCAGCCTGGTACAGCACCCGGCCATCTCCGGCTGCCCTCCTCCTCGTCCTCCAGGTCTGGGGGTGATGCTCCCGTGGGTCCACACATCACCAGCTCTGAGCCTTTTTCCACCCACACTTACCTGTTTTAGCTCAGGGACCTGCTGTCAGGAGTGGGGTGTCACTGTGGGGGGTGGCTCTGCCTTACCTTGTGCCCCTCATCCGACCACCCAAAGAGAACCGGGGACACATCCAAGCCGTCAAAGTGCCTGTTCGGGGGCAGGGCCGCCCCAGCCAGGGCCACCAGCGTGGGGAAGATGTCCAGGGTGCTGGGGAAAGAGGTGGCTGCCATCAGTGCAAGGAGCAAGAATCCTTAAAGAGTCCCCCCCCCAGCCCAACCTGCGCCCTGCCGCCCCTCCGAAGTGCCTTGTGGTGGGGGAGCAGCTGCTTCCCAGCACCCACCCCAGCAACTGAAGAGGTTAAACCCCGCTTCCAGCCCGGCTCTGGCCCTGGCAAGCCCTGTCTCCACGTCTCTCCCACCCCCAGCCGGCTGCTCGCCAGGCGCTGCGGGTTCAGCCAAGATGTGCCTTCCCCAGCGGGGCCAGGGCACGGTGGGGCAGCCCCTCCTGAGCCCCCCGGACACGCGGGGGGACGGCAGCGGGTCACCCCTCCGGAGAAAGTGCAAGCACAGGGAGTTTTCACACCAATGACAGCACATCCCGCCGCCCCAGGAAAATGCGGGATTGGCTTTTGCGCGGAGCAGCGCGGGCAGGACCGCCGGGATGGAGCGGGAGAGCGGTGCCGCTCCGCAAATCCCACCCGACCCCCGACAGCGCTCCCACCCACAGCCCCCCGCGTCTGCAGGGGCCTCAGACACGACGGACCCCTCGGGGCTCCCCCGGTGTGGAGGGACACACGGTGGGGAAGGAGCAGGTGACCCACAGTCCCCCTGGCTCCTTTGGGATGCACAGAGGGACAGTCACTGCCTCCCCACCTGCTGCCTGCGGCTCAAAGCAGAGCTTGGCCGTGGCAATTCCCCACCTTCCAGCACATCCCCGCCGTGTGGAGGTCGAGCATCATCATGGCTGGGGTGGGGGACAGGGGTCACCTGGCCCTGCTGCCAGCCCTTCACAGCCTGGGCACGCCCCTCTGGCTACGAAACTCCTGCCCGGAGCACGATGGCAGCTGAGAGGAGAGAAAAGAGCCCCGGGCTCAACGGCCCCTGGTTCTCCCACTCAACAAGTTTTAATTTAGCTGCTAAGAGACGGAGAGAACAAATAAGAACAAACACTGCTGCGAGGCAGCCCCGGCCGGGCACGCTCACGGAGCCGGCCCCGTGGCCAGGCGAAAGAAATCCTGGCTCCCCCCTGCACCCCTGCAGCACCTCGCTGGGGTCACACCAGGTCCCCCCGGAAGGGCAGCTCACCTGGGCGGCGTGCCCCTGGTCCCGTGGGTGCTCAGCACCCTCAGGATCTGGCCCCCAGCATGCAGATGCTTCCAGGGTTGGACCAAGCAGCCCCAGCGCAGCAGATGGGACCTCTGGAAGTCATCACCTCATGGGGTGGGAGGACATGACTGAGGACAGGGATAGCTGAAGATCCCCCCAGTCACGGGTAGATGTAATCCAAAGAAAAAGGAGCGAAAAAAGTAGGATTTTGGTCAAAGTTGGCATCAAAGCCGAGGCCTCACCAGCGGGCACATCCCAAAGGCCAAGCTGGGGAAGCCACGCTTGAGGGAAAGTGAAAGCCACACTGCCAACCCCCGTCCTGGCCAAGAGAGGTTTAACAAATAAAGTCACCCCAGCACGCTGCTGCTGCTGCCTGAACACCGAGGGAAAAGGGCCCAGGGATCAGCAGCTCCCTGCCTGCAGCCCACGGGGCAGAGCTGTGCGGGGCGATGGACACCCCAACATCCCGGGCAGGACGTGCTGGGAGCACCGCCCTGCCACGGCCATGAGCACCCCGGCATGCTGGGCACAGTGCTGCAGGGAGGGCTGCCCTGCCCGGAGATGAGGGCGTGCAGGCAGCTGCAGGCAGCTGAACCAGCTGTGCCCGCGCTCCGCCAGCTCGCCCAGCCCCGCGCCGCTGGCACAGCCGGGATGGTGCAATCTGCTTCTCCACCACCACCCTCCTGACCTACTTCTTCTGTGCCCTACTTTGGGCTGGGGCAGGGAAGGGCAGAGGCACAGCGGGTGGCTCCGACAATTAAACGTAATTAAGAAAAGCTGACAAAGCAGTTTTTCTGCAGGAACCAGCGTGCAGGTGCAGGTCTGTGGTGGTGCATCAGCGTTTCCCTGCTGGCTCCAGCTTCCCCGGCCCCCCGGCACGCTCACCCTCTCTCACCTCCCTGCTCCCTGCTCCGGGGAGGACGTGGAGCCAAGAGGTCCTGCCCAGTCCCGGCAGGCTCTTTGCCCAGGTGGCAAAGGCTGTCAGTGTTTCCATAACCCCAGGGGCAGAGGAGGCTCATGTGGATGGATAACGCCTGTCCTTGCCCAGCCCCAGCTCTTCCTGGGGGATCCCACCACGCAGAGGTCCCTCTGGGTGTGTAGAGGGCTCCCAGCCACGCCTGCACACAGGTTTCATTCCCTGCCCAGCTTTTTGGACTTCCCCATCAACTGGGGGAATTTCAGCTTCCCTACTGCACACGCTGATCTTCGGGGATGTCCCCAAGGGTGACTCTGAGGGCAGAGAGAAGCCACCTGTCCTGACACACTGCGAGCACCAAGAAACTCCTGCCCTCCACATCCCTCCACACCCCTCCAAGTCCCTCCACTTTCCCTGTCCATGAGCTCAGGCTATGGCTGGGACCACAGCGGTGAAACCTTCCTGAGCTTGACCC
>JAYRBT010000043.1:2509606-2578101 GCA_036023395.1 Myiotriccus ornatus
AGTCCCTCCACTTTCCCTGTCCATGAGCTCAGGCTATGGCTGGGACCACAGCGGTGAAACCTTCCTGAGCTTGACCCGTTGCTCGTGTCCCCCAGCCTGGCTCTGTGCTGCCTCCTAAAGAGGGAGTGTCTCATCCCACACAGCTGGGCATGGCCCCTTGGCCATGCCAGGCTGTGCTGGGGGGGACACTGGGTGTGCTGTGACTCCTGGGGAGCTACAGAGCCACTTTCCAAGCAGTGCAGCACAGCCCCTGCCTCTGCTGGATTTCCAGCTGTCCAACCTGCCAGACTGGGCATGGGAAATGCAGGAGATAAGGTCTACAGGGAGATAACCCGGGCTTGAGAATTCCAGGGCTTGGAGGCAGGGCTGGAAGGGAGGCTGGTGGGACAGGGGGATGGGGACAGGGCCTGAGCCTGGAGGTCTTGCCCTGGCTGCCTGAGCGGGCAGGAGTTGGAAGCTCTGCCCCAAGTCCTGTGGAGGGGAAGGGTTTGGAGGTGAATCCATGGGGTGCTACGTGAGCCCCATCCCCTCTGCCAGACACCAGTGACTCAGCTTATGGCTCAAATCTTCCCCTGCCTGCAAAAATCCAGCTCCCAGAGCTGCCCTCGGGCCATGTAAGGAGTCAGTGGCTCCAGCTTATCTCATGGACCTTAGAAACACCCAACACCTCCCCAGGGCCCACCAGCCAGGACCTGCTTCCAGCAGCTGGAGCGTTCTTTCCCAATGCCCAGCAACCCCCCGGCCCCACCTCCCTGACCTCCTTTCCCAATGCTCAGCAACCTCCTGGCCCCACCACCCCGGCCCCCACCATCCTGTGCTCCAGGGATGAAAGGAGATGGGGCATCCCACCCCATTTGCTGCAAAAGGAGGGGTGCAAGGAGAGGCGCAAGTCCCACGTGGAGGGGTGCAGTTGCTGCCTGCAGAGGTGCAGTATTGCTGCAGTAAAGGACCCCCCCATGCCACCCTCCCTGGGGAGCCCCTTCCCCTCCGCTCCCGCCGGATCCCGGCCCGGCCGCGTCCTGCAGGGATTGCCAGCGCCATCTCCCCGGCCAGCCTTTCCCACAACCGCACCCTCCTCCACATAAAGCCATTCACAAACCACAAAGCCTGAGCCTGCTCCTCGGTGGGGAGAGAGAACATCGTCATCTTTTAATTATCGGGAGGCCCTCGGCCACCGCGGCCAGGAGGCACACGGAGCCCGCTGGCTGCTCACGCCAACCCACCAGCCTCACAAAAAGCCCTTTCAAGCTCCTCTTTGCTGGAGCATTAAGTCCTGGGAGAGGACAAAAGTACAGTCTGGCACGAGGCACGGAATAACTAGTGCAGGCAGCTGCTGCTGCCAAAACCCAGGTGGTGACCTGGGGACGGTGGGTCCTCCCAGAGGGGGGTGGAGGGGCTGCCCCGCTCCCCGACGGGCTCTTACCTGAGCAGAGCACGGCTCGTCCGCCTGGCAGGGACGTGGCCAGGCCAGTACACCACGGCTGGCACACGGTGCCCTCCTTCCCAGGTCGTTTGCTTTGCTGAGCTCCCGCCTGCAAGAGAACAGGGCAGCGCTCAGCACCCTGCTGAGATGGGAAACCTCCTGACCCCGGAGTTTCCCTGGCAAAGGAACCCTTCGGAGGCAGAAATGGCGTAGACTGCCCCAAAAGGAGGGTGATTTTGCTGGAGAGGATCTGGGTCAGGGGAGGGAGAAGAGTTACAGGAGTTTTTCAAAGAAATAGGGAAAGGGAAACAAAAAGGAAAAAAGGGGCTCAGTTTGGCACTGCTTTGTGTTTCTCCAGCGAGTGATGAGAAATGCAGCTGCTGCGGGAGCTGTCGCATTTCCATCCACTTTTGATGTCAGGTGAGAAAATGGAGCAGGCAGGAAATGTAGGAATTTGTTCCAGGGACTGCTGCCCTCAGCGAGGTACAGCACTGACAGCCCCCCCCACACCCCCGCCTGCTGGAAACCTACCTCATTAAAAACACCATCCTGCTAATAACCCTCCTGCCAGCTAATGAACCTGATCCATCGTTTCCCTGACAGCACCCAAAGCACCCCTGCTCTGCCCTTGGCTTTGAGATGCTCTGCATGGCACGGGGAAGCTGCCCAGTCCCTTCCTCCATCTGGGGTGCTGAGCACAGGGATGGGGGTGCTGAGCATCCAAACGGGTGGAAGTGTGTTGGAAAGCCTCTGCCTTGGCTGTAGCCCAAAGGGCCTCAGGCAGCTGAGGTGGGAGGTAGGGTGGGGGGAAGGGGCTGGGAATGGGGCAAACAGAAAATCCCAACGCGATTCACCGAGCAAACTTCCCAAGAGCAGCCTTTGTCCTGCGCCTTTCAGCGTGCACATGGCAACGGCGCTCGCCCAAAGCCATTTCCTCCGGGCACAGCCAAGAGAGGCACGGCCACCCCGCACTCCTCTGAGCCCCTGTGCCGGTCCCCAGCCCAGCCCAGCCTCTCCAGGAGTCACTCCCTGATCCTTCAGGCTGATCCACGCTCTCAAGCAATGCTGATGTACCCACAGGGACACACAGGGCACGGATGCTGCGGTGCTGGTGCCACAAGGGCTAGTCCTAGTTTCTGACCCTGCTGCCCATCCTCCTGGCACATCCTCAACCTCTCCCATTCCCCACCTAAACTTTCGGTGTTTCCCCCGCAAGAGAACATCTCCTTGTGGCCTCCACAGCGGGACACAGCCAGCATTGGGATCTCCTGTGGCTACTGGAAACGTAACAGTGCTTCTAACACACATCATTTATGGCTAAAGTGAGGCTTCTCCCCTGCCCTTCAGACACCCCAGGAAATCACAGCAATTACAGCAATTAATATCAATCCCCATCTCTGCAGATATATTAAATAACTCGTCCTCCTGGATGCATTTCCACAGCTTTTCCATGCACGGTCAAGGGTCTCTGGCAAGGCAGCAGAGTGGGGGAATTCCCTCCAGCCACTCCACCCTCTGGCTGGTCAGGACATTGGAGCAGCCCATGAATAACCTCACATTAACACTTTTGGGCAGCAAATGGGGCTGAAACACCCAAACCCAACCAGGGAATTTTCTCCATCCAACCAGGGATGATGCAGCCCTGTTGCTGCGGGGACTTTCCAGGCTTTCCAGGAAAGCTGAACTGTGCATTCCCGTGGTGGGATGAAAACCTTCGTCCCGCCACACACAGCAGGTCCTCAGCACAGGGACACCGGGCCTGGAGGCTCCCAAACCTGTCTCAAAACATGCCCAGCATCCCATCCCCAAAATGTGTATCTCTATCCCAGTATCCCCCCTCGCTGGGCTCTTGGCCCCAAGGTGGGAAACAAATTTTCAGGGTGGGCTGAGGGCTGTGGGAAGGTCCCCCACCAGAGATAGGGGCAGCACACAGGAATACGCTGCTTTCTCTCAGTGAGGACCAACTCCAGTTACCACCTGAAACCAACGGAAAACACCCCTGGAATTTGGGTTGGAGCCTAAAAGGAAACACCAAGCCACACGACAGCAGCCTGTCCTCCCCTGCCCTCCCACTCCTCAGGGGCTTTCCTGTGCTGGGGGATGATTCCCTCGGGAAGGCATGGCCGAGCATCCCACCCCCCCAGCACCCAGGGGCGGGTGTCTGTGGTGCCAGCCCTGCCGGCAGCAGCCCCGTAAGGCCAGGCTGGCTTTCAAAACATCCGTGCAACAGCCAGCCGAGGGATTTCCGAAGTCATCCTTCCAGCCGGTGTTTACAGCCAGCTCGGAGTGCCCTGCCAGCCCGACCTCCTCCCCAGCCTCGGCCACAGTCAGGATCCGGGTGTTTTCCCAGGGCTGGAAAAGGGGCCGTGTTTTCCTCGCCCTGTTCCCGAACGCCCGCACTGCCTGTACCATCTGCTCCAGCTTGTGACCGGTGGTTGCTCAAGAGCAACCCGGGGCCGTCAGCAGGGTTTGTTTACTAGAAAATTAAGGTTACAAATTTCATTCCCGGGGCCGGCCAGCCAGCCAGCCAGCCAGCCAGTCGAAGGAGGAAGGGCCCTGGGAATGGGAATGGGAATGGGAACGGCGAGCCAGCCCGCCGGCAGCGCTTGCCCAGGGAAGTGGCCACGGTCGCGTGGCCCGGGTGTCAGGAAGCGGAGGAGGGATGAGGGACGAGGGACGAGGCGCTCCCGCCCCGCTGACCCCGGGCATGGGGGGGAACCGAGCCTGGCACGTTAACGCTGCGTAACACAAGCAGAAGTGGGAAACGCCTGACTCATGAATGTTTTCTGGCCGAAATAAACCCGCCAAGCAGATGGCTTGGCCGGAAAAGGAGGAAAGATGGAAAGAAGGAAAAAAAAATAAAAATAATAAAAACACCCCGAGAAAACGGTGGAGAGAAAGAGAAGCAAAGGCCCCGGGGTGCTGGGAGGGTGCCGGGCGAGATGGGGTTGGGGGCTGCAAGACCCTGCTGGAGCTGATGGCAACATCCAGTCCCCAAACCAGCACCAGCCACCTCAAGCCCTGGGGTAAAAGGGACCTCGGCCCCCACAACCCTCCCAGCAGCGGTTTTAGGGGAAAACTTGACTGTTTTGGGGTGTGTTCAAGCCCAGGGCAGCAGCCAGGGAAAGGCTGGGGGTGGAATAATCCTCATGTCCCCCTCGATGGGCAGTGAAGGGATTTGTGGAGCAGCCGCCCTGCACCCCTGAGGACTGGCAGACCCCCTCTCCCAACTGTGCCAGGTTACCTCGCTGCCTCTGCCAGGCCCCCACGAACGGCCCCAGGCGTCCTGCCAGCTCACACTTCTGTGCCCAGGGGCCATTGTCACCTGCAAGAGAAAGAGATGTCTCCATGGGTGACACCAGGACCAGAGGGTGGGAGGGGACACCTCCACAGTGGGGCGGCAGGTAAGGACAAGTGACCCTTCCATGCCTCCTTCCCATCCCTGTGATGCCTCCCCACACGGGCAAGAGCAGCGGGATGATGGATTTTGAATTCTAACAGTTTGTTCCCAAGGGATGAGCCCTGGGTGAGGCAGGGACGGGTCGGGGGGGGAGGGAAGGGGAGAAAAGGGGAGCGGCTGCCACCAGCTTTGGGCGCTAATGAGCGGTTCCTGTCCTCAGGAGCAAGACATCCTCATTAGGGAGGCTGCTCAGCGAGAGCGGATTTGGGCTTCTTAATGAGTGAGGATTTGTGGCTTAATTGGGCATGGCCCCACCGGTTCAGCCCTGAAAGGGGGGGTGGCAGGGCGAGTGACACCCAGCGGAGTGGCCACAGCGCCCTGGGACCCCCATCCCCGCGAGGTGACCGCTCCCCATCGGCGGAGCAGCGGCAGCATCGAGGGCAGGGGACAAACACAGGTCCTGCCCCCTGGGGCTGGGGCAGTCACCGGTGTCACCCCCAGCCCTGCAGCCGCCTTTGCTGCTGTACCTGTGAACCACAGCAGCGTGTTGCCCTTCCCGTAGCTGTCGGCCACCTCCTTTATCCGTCCCACCAGGGCATCCATCTCGCTCAGGGAGGCTCCGTAGATGCCACTGCCCGAGGTGGGGGCTGGCCGGGGGTCCCACAGCGGGACGTGCATGTGGGCCAGAGCCAGGTAGAGGAAGAAGGGGCGTCCACTCTCGCTGCACAGGAGAGAGAGGGAGAGTGTTCAGCCTTCAGGGCAAGGCAGTGACAGGAGCTCATTGGGGTGGTGGCACTGCCAAGCCTGGGGACACAGACCTGTGGCCCTTCCACAGCTCCCGGGGGAAAAACACCCTATGTCCATCAGCTGGCTGAAAACCCTTGCAGGGGGGGATGCTTGGCCTCTGCTCCTGCTTAAACCTCTTCCCGTGACCCCCCTCACATTGTCAACTGTCCTCCTGTTTGGGACAGACTCGCCCCTTCCTCCATCTCCAGTGGCCAAACACCCTGTGCTGGTGCATCCCAGGTACCCACCCACTCCCCTCCCCTCTTTCTGGGGCCCATTTTGGCCCTTTGTTCCCCTCTCCAGCAAGTGCCTGGATCTGACAGTGACGTGGGCAGAGGGTGAGCCACAGCAGGGCACCCACACCGACCCCAGGCATGGCCTTGGCACTGCCGAGCAGCTCCGGACAGGGAGCGCGGCACGTTCGCCCGCCGTGCGCTGTCCCACAGCCTGGTCACTCCTAAATCATCAGAGGACATGTCCTGTTTGCTTGTTTACAGCTATATTTATCTCCTCCAACGAGTCCTGCTCTTCCTCAGGGACCTCTGAGGGGAAGGGTGGGATGGCCAGCGGCGGGGAGGGGCCGGATCCCGGGGACGTGTCCCAGCCCGCGCACGCGCCCGGCTCCGGCCACCCCATCGCTGCCTCCAGAAAGTTTTCAGGGCCCCTCTGACGTGTGTTTCGGCACTTCCTTCCTTTACCCGTCACCTGGGATGGAAAATGAGTAAAACCCACCCCACTTGGAGCTGCCCCATCCTCCCCCATGGCACTGGAGCCCTGCAAAGGGCTGTGCCCAGCCCCTTGCAAATCGCCACTGTAAAAGCCACGTGAGAACTTTTCCCACGGGATGCCAGGGACCTTGGAGCAGGGAAAGCTGCTTCCCCTGGCTTGCATCCCACCACTCCAGCATCCAGGTGAACTCACGGCTGCGGTGTTCAGCTGAACATCCCGCTGGCTTATCACAAGGACATCTCAGAATTGTCCCAGATGGAGCAAACGTTTAATCGATAACTGAAGACAGGAGTCCCTGACTTTTGCTCCCAACGCTCACTGTGCTCGAGCAGTGCCACGTCTCACTGTCACAAATTACTCAACCTTGCCACGACTGGTTAAAAAAACACCGAGATGGCAAATCCGGTGTTCTTTTGTTGTCCTGTAATGAATGAGTCAGGCAGGGAAAAACTGGAATAAGCCATCAAAGGGAAGGAGAGAAAAGGCAGGCACCTGCTTAATCCTGTTCTCTGTGAACGCAGATAACCCCAGAACACTTCTGGGAGTTTAAAGGTTTTTCCTATTAACCCAAGGCTCACACACTTGGTTTCACAGTCAGACAGCATCCTGGCAGCCCAGGAGGCTTGGACAGGAGGGGGGAATTGCTGCTGCCCTACAGCCCAGATCCTGGGTACCCTCAGCATCCTGACCACATGTCCAAGCCATGTCACGGACAATGCTTGGTATCCAAAGGGATAACTACAGATATTGTGTAACAAAACAGCACCCAGCTTTATAAGGAGCCAATTCACACAGGCTGCTCCCTGCCCAGCCTTTTGCTCACCCCCATCACACAAACCTAACCCCCAGGACCCCACTGCTGCAGCCCTTCCCTGGGTCTGTGCTATCCCTGGATGCAGACATGGGATGGGCTGAGACTCGGCTGCCCGGCAGCACTTCCTCTCCTCACACTGCAGGGAGGCATTTTGCAAAGTCACAGCTCGTAATCCGCCAATAATGGGGATTAAAATTACACAACCCATCCCCAGGGCTCGGGGCCACCATTTGGAGGAGCCACTTTGCCCCTGAGGGATGAGCACGCCCGGGCACCTCGTGTCCTGTGAGCCCGGGGGAGGCAGAGCTTGAAGCCCAGGGATCTTGGAGTGCTTTATCCTCCAAATGGATCAAACCCCTCACACAGGGCAGGTTCCCTGCAGGACACCAGTGTCCCCCTCAGTGGTTTCTCCCACCTGCAGCGGGAAGCCAAGCCACGGAGACCCCAGATCTGCCCCCCAGGAACCACGGGGCAACACCCATCTCCCCCAGCACTGCAGAGGACTCTTGCAGGGACCCAGGTGCTCTCCCAGCAAAGGGCACAGGGGACAGCAGGTGTCCCCTCACCTCGCCTGCCGGATGAACCGCGCCGCCTCCTCCGCGTAGCGCCTGGCCAGGCTGCCGAGGGCGACGGGCTGCTGGACGATGGTGACGTTCTCCAAGAGAGGAAGAGCGACCTCAGTGTAACAGTCCTTCCTCGCCACCCTGCTGGGAAGAGTCGCCAAACACTTGCAAATGCAGCGGGGACCGGTGTGGGAGCGGGCACAGAGCCTGGCGGCTTTCCTGGACTTCAGAAAGCCAAGGAGGGGGGAAGAAAGGGGGGGATGCAACGTCTGTGGGACTGACCCACCTTCCCAACCCGCACCCTGCTGTGGGGTGTGAAGGGGTGAAACCGGGTACATGGCGTATAAGGGGAGGGGACCACAGCAAAGGGCAGCTCTCAGGGCTGGGGACACTGATGCAAACAGCCACCTCCCCGTGCTGGCCCCCGAACCCCTCTCGCCCCGTACCTGGCAGCCGCGCCGTGCCGCGGGCAGGGCGGGCAGGGCGGCAGGTTGTACCCGGGGGTGTCCGTGCAGCCCATGTCGTGGCTGTAGGGGATCCCAAAGTAGTAGTCGAAGCCTGGGAGGCAAGCGAGGGTGTCAGCGGGGTCAAGGTGACCGCAGGGCCCTCAGCTCGTCCCCGCTGGCACAGCCCTTACCGCGGGAGTTGGGGTGATGGCGGCCGTGGTGTCCCAGGTGCCACTTGCCTGCATGGAAGCCACAGAACATCATTTCAGAGGTTACACGGCTACAGCCACCACCACCCATCACCCACGAGGCGCCCGCAGCGCTGGGGGCTTTAATCTCGCTACAAGAAAGGCTCCTTGTTTGTGCTGGCCGCGTTTCCAGAACGCCGTCTATTTTTGCAGAAACCCAGAAAAAATGCATAAGGTATCTCATGCCTGTGCAAAGCGAGTGTTTCCAGCCTTAAAAGGCTCTTTCATGTGTTTGTGTTCTGAGCAGACGGCTTTCTAACCCCTCCCAAACAGCCAGCTTCACCCTCTGACCTCCGGCACGCGCTTGCTCCCACCACATGCACTGATCCAAGAGGGAGAACTCCCAAAACTCTGGGGGGATGGTGCAACCGAGGGATTTTCTGTCAGCAGGAGCTGCAGGTGCAAAGGGCTTGTGCTGGCTGGGGGGACCCACGGTGACAGAAAGGCGCCCAAAGTCACAGGGCCAGCAGCACGGACCGTGGCATGGGATGCAGGATGGCAGAGCTGCAGAGCACAGTCGTGTTTGCTCAGGAAAACCCAGCACATTCCTTGTGAGGTGAAGCAGTTAGAGCTTAAACTGGAGAAGTCTGGATTTTCAGGCAGCGTTGTAGGTTTGAAAAGGAAGATTTCAATCTTGGGATTACATAATCCAAGGGAGATGTGTGAAATCTCTCACACGTGATCCTCTGGACTCTCCTTTCACTGCCAGCGTTCCACTTGAGTACCTGCAGCCACCCCCCCTGCAAGGGATGGACACGGGTGTCTTTGCCACCCCTTGTCACCTCGCCACCCTGGCTGACCCCTTGGCACTTTGGACATTACCTATAGCCCCTGTGCTGTACCCAGCCTCCTGCAGGACCTCAGCCAGGGTCGTCTCGTTCAGGGGGAGGCCGCTGACCGATGTGATGGCGAAGTTGTGGGTGACCCCGTTGCGCACCCCGAGACGCCCCGTGAGCAGCGAGGCGCGGGACGGGGAGCAAGTGGATGCGGCTGAGTGAAAATCCACGAACCTGGAACGTTAAAGGACCCTTTGCTCACAAGCCCCTGCAGGCTCCAGCGCTGCCCCATCCCTCCCTGCTCCCTTGCATGCACCCCCTTCTGCCCCAAGGGATGAGGGTTGGGAGGCAGGGATGATGCTCGCAGGTCTCACCAGGGATAAATGGACCTGCACCCCAAGGTACTGGGCTCTGGCAGCCCTCCCCGTGCACCCAAACCCACATCCACTAGATCCCTGCCAGCCCCATGGGAGTGAATTCCCCTTTTCTGCGACAAAGTAACCAGGACAGAGTAACCAGGGATGCTTGGAGAGGGCAGGGAAGGGGGACAGACATTACCTTGTCCCTTCGGCAGCCAACTGATCCAAGTGCGGGGTCTCCTTGGTCTCTGCCCAGTTAGCCCCGAGGTCCCCCCAGCCCACATCATCTGCCAGGATGACGATGAAGTTGGGCTGCCCATGCCCCCCACGGGGAGCCCAGAGTCCCACCAGCACCATGGCGAGCACCAGCACTGCCCGTGGGGACGGGGTCCCCATGGTGCCACACGTCCCCTCGCACCCACACTGTGGCACCGGCGGCTTCATCCTCCCCAGACTCCCTCCCCTGTGTCCCTGTGGATCCAGCTGAGCTCTCCACAGGCCCTTGCAGCGATGCCGGTGTCCCCTCCTCAGCTGGTCCCGTGGGGCCGGGGGTCTGGGTTTGCTCCCTTGGCTGCCGACCGAGCTGCGACACCTCCTCCGTCTTTCACACCCAAGCACAGCTGATATTCCCGAAATCGGCGCCAGCAAAGGTGTTATTCTTGGAAGTCAAAAACACCCTTTGAAGTCACTGTCACCCTATTTATATCTTTCCTTCCTTCCTGGTAAATATCTAATTAGACACCAAACCAGAGCGGTATTTTCCCCTCCAGGAGCGGCTCAATCTGCGGCGGCGGCTCCTCTCCCCTCACCACAGCCCAGGGGGGATGTTTGTGTCCACCAAAGGGCTCCTTCCCCACAGACTGAGCCCCTCAGCCTGGCCTTCAGGTGGAGAAACAACTGCTGGGGCTGTGTCAGTCCATCCTTCTCCTCGCACGGCTACAGCATCCCCTGTGCAAGAGACACAAGCCACAGTCAGGACGTGCCGAGTGCTCCTGCACCCCGGCCCGGGGCAGGACGCCTTCTCCACACGCCGAGGCTTTGCCTTTGAAGTTGTATTTTTTTGCTGCCTGGCTCACGGTGGCTCAGCTGGAAAGGGCTGTGAAGAACGAGAGCCCCTTTCCCACATCCACTGCTGGGGCGGGGATGGTTCTTTTTCCAAATTTAGTTCTACTTCTGCTGCCCCACTGCTGCCAGTGCACCCAAGCAGGCAGCGCAGCCCAGCTGCCAGAGGGAGCCACTCCTGAAATCAGGGATGCAGGAATTCAGACAAACCCAGAGGCAACAAACCCCAGGAATACCCAGGCTTACAGGATTAAGCACATCTGGCTGCTTAGGGCAGGATTTGGCCTCCAGTGGTGGAGAGGTTCGAGGATAAACCCCCCAAAGACCGATGGCAGAGATGGAGCTGTGGAACACGACCCCTTGAGCACAAAGTTATGGCCAACGGGAGAAGAAGTTGCAGAGATCTGTCAAAACCCCAGTGAGTCCTGTGCCAGGAGCTCTGCACCAACCCATGGGAATGGTGTGGGGACCTGTGCCTGCGCTGGGGACAACCAGGACCCAGCTGTGGCCAGCACTGCAGCAGCTGTCCCCAGTTGGCACCAGCAACCTTGGGAAAAGAACATGCCATGAAGGATGCAGCTCCCATGGGATGGTCAACACAGCCAAGCAGGACAGCATCCATTAAGACAAACCATGAGGGTGAGTAGAGAAGGCAGTACTGGGAAACAAAAGAGGAGAAGGCAACAAGAGGAGGCAGGAGAGGGAATAGGACGAGCCCCATCCATAGGCCGAGAGGTTTGTGGCTCGCAAAGCAAATCATTCCCAGGTTTTGCTGTTCACATCTTTAAAAGCTTTGGGCTGTCTCTCGGATCAGCAGCTCCAGGGCTGTCAGTGATCAGGGATGTGACTCCATTCATAATTCATAGCTCACAGCGTTAATTTATGAAGCCTGGAGGTTCTTGGTACATCAGCTAATGGGGGTGGGATGTGGTGAGTTGGGGGGCTGAGCCATGGGAGAGGCTGCCCAGCCCTGCCCCAACAAAGCCCACGAGCTCAGCTCCTGTTCTGCACCCTCCTGCAACCCCACAGTTTGTCCCTCCTGCTCCAAGAACCAAGATTAGGTATCTGGACATTTATCCCTGGGATAAGCCCCGGTGCCTGTTCACTGCCACACCAGGACCTGCAGCATCTCTGCCCTCCTCCATCTTTGCTACAGCCAGACCCTCTCAAGGTCGAAGGAGGAACTTTTAGCTGTTTTTGCAAAAAAAAATTACTCAGAAGAGATTCCCCCCGGCCGACTATGGCGTGAGCACCTCATCTCATGCCAAGCAGGAAACACCGCACAGGTGGTTACAGCTGGATGAGCCACCTGGGAGGAATCACTCCAAGGATCCAAGGCCCCGGGATAAGCGGCATTAGCACCGTTCCGGGCATCGCTCCGAGTGGACAGGGCGCACCTGGGACGCACCTTGTCCCAGGGCAGGATTAAACAAATAAGTAAAGAGCATTTTGCAAGCCAGACAAGGCGGTTCACAGAAACTCGGGATAAGTCCAAAACCAGATAAACCAGTTTAGAAAAGCCCCAAACCCTCTCCAACCAGGACACCCTGGGGTTGGCCCCGGGGGCACAGGAGGGGAGATGTCTCTCCGGGATGTCACCGCTGGTGGTGACGCTGCAGAGCGGCCGCCCGGCGCTGGCAGTATCTGTCATGTATTTATTACACATTAACCAGAAAGTTTACAAATCTTGGGGCCAGCAAGATCATTTTCACATTTTTCACATTCTTTCACATTTTCACGCCTGCCTGGAGAGCAAAGCAGCGGCCGGAGCCCAGAAAAACCTGATGCCCTTTGAAGCACGTCCAGCTGTGCTGTCCCCCCGCTGGCACCCGGGGGTCGCACCCCACCCGGGGTGTCACAGCTCTGATCTCCTGCCCAAACCCACACTGATGGCCCTGTTCTCCTGCTGGAAGTCCCAGCAGGCATCTCCATCCTAGTTGCAAGGAGCAGGGAGATAAGGACGCAGCAGGGGATGACAAATTCAAACCGGAGAGGGCACCCGCTGTTACCCAGGACCATTCCAGGGGCTCCCAGCATCACCCCTTGTGCCAGCCAGGGTCAGGGAAACTGAGGCAGGAGAGCAGAAGTGATGGCTTAGGTTGTGCACTGACCCCATGGCTGCAGAGTGATGCAGGATGGGGACATGACCCCATGGTGTGGCTCCTGGCAGTGACCATGACCCCGCTGACAGTGCCCAACCACAGCCTGGAGGGGATGGACAGTGGGACAGACAGGCTTTCAAAGGGGAGAAAACGAAAAAAAAAATCCATGTTTGCTTTGCAAACTAAACTTGCACAGATTTTATGCTTGATTCAAGCACAGAGAAGGGCAGCAGGTGCCTCGTGAGGGGTTTATCCATGGGGCAGAGGGTGCAGGAGCTCTGTGACTGCCTCGCTGGGGCTCCTCAGTCCCAACATGTTTACCAGCTAAGCTCCATTCCCGGTACAACCGTCCTGACAATGCTCTGAACAGAGTCAGGACTTTATTCCAGGAAGAGGTTTTCTGCTGGAATAGTTTATACTAGTTCCCCTAACAGAATAAGCAGCACCGACAAAAACATACTTCTGCAGATTTACCAGGATTTCTGCCAGCTCCTGGGACAGGAGAATGTTTTTCACCCATCTCGCTGCTGGGTCTTTCAGAGAAAACATTTCACATGCCGAGCAGGGCCGGGCAAACCCCGGCAGAATAAATGAACTGGAAGTCCCGGAGCCATCCGGCGGCGCAGCCCAGGGGCCCGCGCTCCCCTTCCCTCCCCTGCCCTCCACAGCCCGCCCTGTTTCCCAGCTCCTGGCTGATTTATGCCCACCGACAGGAGGCTTGCTCTGCTTCCCTGGGGATTGCAGAGCTCTCCAACGCCGGCCACGCACCCGGGCTGCAAAAGTTCCCCGGGGATGATGGAGAGGCACGTCCCGGTGCAAGCGCTGCCAGGGATGGGATGGACCCACAGGGGATGTGCCGGGGCAAAGAACCCTGGCAAGACACAGCCAAGCCAAGCAGCAGGGAAATCCCTCCAAAGTGGGCAAACAACTTGGGGGGAAAAGGATTTTACAGCAGGGCTGGGAAGCCCTCGGATGGAGAGTCTGCAGCCACCATCCCCATTCCCCCCACAGGGCCCCTCCAGCCCCCATGGCTCCCTGACGCCTTATTGCTCTTGGAAGGCCCAAAGGAAAGGAATGAGAAGGTGAGGCAGAGACAGATGCAAAGGACTGACAAGAAATACCAAGGAGTAAATCGCTTTGGGTTTTTCATGCCAAAGATATTTGCATTCTTATTTCTCCCCTGGAGGCACAAACCTCTTTTGTTGTCCCACAACCACTTGCACTGTTGATGCCAAGAAGAATTTCAGCATGGGGAGGGTGACCCATTTCCAAGGAAAAGCCTGTATAACTGGGATATCAGCTCTACGAGGCCAGAGGGGTGGTCACCCTTTATCTGTGCCCCTGAAAGGCAAGATATGGACAAAAGGCAACCACCTCAGAGGAACCTCGGGTTTCCTTGGAAGAAGGCATTTTCCTGTGGGACAGGGCGATTACCAAGGACACACAGGGCACAGTCCCATGCCTGAGCATTTGGATCTCAGTTCAGAGACTGCGAGGAGTGAAGCTGCTGGAACACCCCTGTGAGCACCAGCACTTGCTGGAGGCAGTGGCTCTTGAACCAGCACTGCCATGAGAAATCAGCAGCAGCTTTCCCAAAGTTCCCAAACGAAAGCAGTAGCTGATTTGCCTCATTTCGAGAGACCTGCAGAATTTTGCCCCCACTGCCCTCTGCTGTGCCACCCCACTAGCCATTCCATTGTGACAAAGGAAGGGAAAAGCAGGAGAAGGGACTCCGGCCAAACCAAATACAGCAGCCCTTGCACTGAAGGAACACTTTAACCTGCATACTGTTTCCAGGGGTGTGAATGAAGATCGCCGGGTTCCACATTAACCCAGCAATCTGTGGTGGGGTCCTGGGCCAGCACAGAGGGCAGACCCCAGAAGGGCAGTTGAGGAGGAGTCTGGTCACTGTCCCAGCAGTCTGAGCCTTCTGCTATTCTCTGAAGGCAAAAGTCACTGGCCCACAAGCCCCAAGGAATGGTGCAAGACTCCAAAACCTCTTGGCAGCATCCATCTGCTGCAGCAGAAGTGGCTATGGCACAGAGAGCCCCAGTGCTGTCAGGTTTTTTCCTCCTTTTTACTGATTTCAAGGAAATTTAGAGGACTTAAGCACTCATTGCTTTAGTTCCATCCCTCTTTGCCAAGCACTGCTGGGCACAGGAAGAAACCCTGCCCTGTGCTCTCCGTGCCAGATGTTAGGCTGGATTTCAGGGAAAGGTTCTTCCCCCAGAGGGTGGTTGGGCACCACGTTTCCCCCTAAAAATGCAACTAAGGGAAATGTTTCTCCCTAAAAATGCAACTAAGGAAGATGCTTTCCCCTAAAAAGTCAACCAAGGGAGATGTTTTTCCCTAAAAAAAATGTAACTAAGGGAGATGCTTTCCCCTAAAAATTCGAGCAAGGGAGACGCTTTCCCCTGAAAGTACAGCCAAGGGAGATGTTTTCCCTGAGAAATGCAACTAAAGAACATGTTTTTCCCTAAAAATACAACTAAAGGAGATGGTTTCCTCTGAAAAATGCAATTAAAGGACGTGTTTTCTCCTAAACGTGCAACTAGCAGAGATGGTTTCCCCTAAAATTTCAACCCAGGGAGATGTCTTTCCCTAAAAGTACAACTAAGGGAGATGTTTTCTCCTAAAAACGTGACCAAAGGAGTCGTTTTCCCTTAAAAATGTAACTAAAGAACATGTTTTTCCCTAAAAATGCAACTAAAGGAGATGGCTTCCTGTAAAAAAAAAAATTAAAGGACATGTTTTCTCTTTAAAAAATGCAACTAACAGAGACGGTTTCCCCCTAAAAATTCAACCCAGGGAGATGTCTTTCCCTAAACATTTAACCCAGGGAGTCCTTTTCCCCTAAAAATTCAGTCTAGGGTGATGTTTTCTCCTAAAAGTACAAGCAAGGGAGATGGTTTCTCCTAAAAATTCAACCCAGGGAGATGTTCTCCCTCAAAAATGCAACTAAAGAACATGCTTTTCCCTAAAAATACAATTAAAGGCGATTGGTTTCCCCTAAAAAAATTCAACCGAGGGAAATGCTTTCCCCTAAAAGTACAACTAAGGGAGATGGTTTCCACTAAAAGATTCAACCCAGGGAGACGGTTTTTCCCCTAAAAACGCAACGAAGGGAGACGTTTTCCCTGAAAACACAACTAAGGGACAGGCTTTCCCTAAAAACGCATCATGCACTGCACCTAAAGGGGGACAGGGTCACTCGGGCACCCTCAAGCGCACGGGGGAGGGGGGTACTTGCACATGTGCTCACCCCCGCCCGCATCCCCATCCCCGGGGATGCTCCAGCGTGCGGGGACTGGGGGGACCCGCTCGGGCACCTGCTCCCCGCGGGGCGCGGGTCCCTGCGGCAGGTGCGGGGCTGGCGGGGGGGTCTCCCTGTCTCTTCTCTCTGTCTCTCTCTCTCGGGGTCCCCGGAGGAGCGGCGGGGGGGGAGCCGCTCCCGCCGCCTGCACCGCCCCTCCCCGCACACGCGGTGCCGCCGCTGGGGCGAGCCGGGCCCGGCGCCGCGCACATGGGCGCTGCGGAGCCGCCGGCGGAGACCGGCTCCAGCCGGTATATAAGGGCTGCGAGCGAGCACCGAGCAGCAGCAGCAGCAGCCGCCGCCGCGGGCAGCGGGAGCAGCAGCGGCCGGCGGGGCAGCGGGGGCCGCCTCCTCGCCGAGGGTCGCCCGCCCGCCCGCTCGCCCTCCCCGGGCCATGGGCAGCCCCTGACCCCCGCCGCAGCACCGGGTGAGTGGGGCTCCCTCCCGGGGGAGCGGGGTGGGGGAGGGCTTTGTTTCTCTTATTTTTTTTTTTTTTTCCTCCCCTTTCTCATTTTTGGCCTCTTTTAAACGCTATTTCTTTTTTCCCCCCCTCTCTTCCCCTCGCCCGCATCCCTGTATTTTTAGCCCGCGGCCCCGGCGATGCAGGAATCAGGGCTGAAATGTTGGGAAAGTGATGCAGGGAAGGGGGGGCCACGCCGGGCCCCTGCGCGCTCCGGCTCCTTAATTTTTCAGCTTTTTTTCTCCCCCCCTCAATCGCCATTTCTTTTAATCTTTAAACGTACAAAACGCACGCCCCAGGTCTGCGGTTTCGGGGTTGTTTTTTCTTCCTTTCCTTTCCTTTTTTTTTTTTTTTTTTCCTCCTTTCTGTTCCTAAGCGTGCTTCCTCCTAAACCTACTCTCCCGCAATTCCTCGTGCGGTGACACGGGAATTCACGGCAGCCCCGTCCCCCTTCTCGGGGGGTCTCCAGGCGCTTCCCACAAAACTTCGGGGGTCCCGCCCGTGCCCCCTCGCCGCGGCGCGGGGCTGCAGCAGAGCGGCGCCGCAGGGATGCAGGAGCCCACGCCTCGCTGCATCCCTGGGAGAAAGGATCCCGCGGGAGCCGCGCACCCGCCATGCAGCACCGCACAGGGGGGCTGCGGGCTGCGGGGACACCCCCCCTGCCCCGCTCGGGGACCCCTCGCGTGGGCTCCCACCCCCGCCGAGCTCCCCGTGGGCGCCGGCGTCCCGCACTCGCCTGGTCTCGCCGAGAGAAGTTGCCCCGGGGAGGATGGTGGCGGGGGGAATGGGGGCGGCGTGGCCGGAGCCGCTGGGGCTCCGTGCGCCGAGAACGCGGTGCCGAGGAGATGTGAGCAGAAAATGGAGGAGGGAAATGCCCGGTGGCTGCCGGGGCCGGCGGCGCGGCGGGGACAGCGCGCAAAGGGCCGGCGGTGCCCGGGGCAGCCCCCGGGCGGGACACCCGCGGGCACCCATCGGTCCCTCCCCTGGGGTGGCTGCTGGGAGCCAGCGCTGGGCCGTGACCCCGGCACTGCCGTGTGTGTCCCCCCCCATCCCCGCACGCAGGTGTGCGACGCGGGGACACCGGCACTCCCCGCACGGGTGTGGCAGCGACCCCCAGCACGGAGACCCCGGCGCTGTGCCCGTCCCTGCGCAGGTGTAGCAGTGACCCCAGGACTGTGACCCTGGCGCTGTTGCCCTCCCCGTCCCCGTGCAGGCGTGGAACTGACCCTGGCACTGTCCCCCTGCAGGGTTGTGGCAGCGCAGGAGTTCCACAAGGAGCTCCGCGTGGGACAGAAGCTGCCCCTGCACACCCACAGCCCCTGGTGACACGGAGAAGGGCTGAAGAGACCCCCCCCACCATGTGATATGGGGTGATCCCCTCCAGCCCCTCCTGCCCTGGGGGGTGTAAGTGGTCCCAAGGGCTGCAGGGGAGCTGGTGGCAGCGGGGGGTTGTCCCCACCCCCTGTTTTGAGGTGTGGGCAGCTCTGAGCTGCCACTCCAGGGGCAGACAAGCTCCCCAGGAGTTACTGTCATCCCAGAGCCAGCGGCTGCGGGATTCTGGACACCACAGCATGTGACAGTGGGTTCTGTCACTGACTGATCCTGCGGCAAATGGGTGTCACCGAGGTGTCACCGGGCAGGCAGGGGGTGCAGCGGGGAGCGCGGGTGCCCCGAGGGGGTTCCTGCAGCTCCACCAGCCCGCGCTGGGTTCTGCGGTGGATCTTTCACGAACCCACCCCCTCACACCGACAGACAGATGACAGCTCCCGGGCTTGGCTGCTGGAAACAGCCCGCCCGGGCGCTGAGCTGAGAGTTTCTGGCCCTGGGCTCACCAAGCAGCAGCAGGAAGGAGCCTGTGGGGTGGCAGAGGCAGAAACATCAGCCCAGCTCCTCTGTGTAATCCCTCAACAGCACAGGGACTGGCTCCTGGTGCCTTCAGCAATGCTACAACTCCTAGACTGTGCCTCTTCTAGCAAAATTCAGCCTAAACTCACGCTTGGCTCCCTGTCCCGTTTTCCAGATCCAAAATGACGGTCAAAGCTGTAAAAACGCCGTGCACCTCTGCAAACGTTTATACTAAAGTGCCTGACGGAGGATGGGGCTGGACAGTTGCTTTTGCATTCTTTGTTGTGGAAGCCCTGACATACGGCATCATAAAATCATTTGGAGTCTTCTTCAATGACCTGATGGAAAGCTTTGACGAAACCAACAGCAGGATATCATGGATAATATCCATATGTGTGTTTGTGCAGACCTTCACAGGTAAGAGGAGCAGGCGCTCGGTGCGGGTGCAGGGGGCAGCCGTACTGCTGACTCAGCAAACAAGGACCTGGCACCTGTGACTTTCGTGTCTCTAATGGCTCCACTATAAATCAAATAACAGCCATAAAGCTCAGAGGCTGCACGAAATGCTAAGAAATGTCTGTCTCACCCTTTGAGCTCTGGCTCGCGTCCTTGCGCGGTGCAGGGACACGGTCCGTGTCGTTGGCCTTGGTCTGGCTGTTCAGGCCTCACCAGCAAGGGGCAAAAACCAGAGCTTTGAAACCAAACTCTGCAGTGAAAAGGATTAGAAGTAGCTGGAGCCTTGCTGAAATCCGCTGGTGCCTGGGGATGTGGCTGCAGGTTTGTCCCAGGCTCCCACGCACTCGTCTTTAAGTCTCTTGTGATGATTTTTTAGCACGCCCTCAGTGCCACGAGCTGTGCAGCGCTCCAAGGATGGCCCCGGGGTGACACTGCGCGGTGCGGGGAGGTGGCACGCCAGGAGGACCTGGGCAGGAGTATGAGAAGAGCCTCTGGAGGAGATGGTGGCTGGTGAGGCTGCTGAGTTGGGTGTTGACCAGGGCTCTCTCCCTCCCCAGCTCCTCTGTCAACGGTGCTCAGCAACCGCTTCGGCCACCGCTTGGTGGTGATGGCCGGGGGGCTGCTCATCAGCACCGGGATGGTCATCGCCGCCTTCGCCCGCTCCGTCGTGGACATGTATGTCACCATCGGCATCATCTCCGGTGAGTCATCCTCTCCTGTACCTGTCAAACACTCCCCCTGCTCTCTGCGGGTTTTACCCCCCCGTGACACAGGGATTGCTCTTAACGCCGCTGCCCCCCCCAAGCTGACCTGGCCCTGCTGGGAGGGGGGTTGAGTTGGGCTCCACGCTTGGCTTTCTACTCTCTCTCACCCAGGGACTTGGTCCTGTGCTCGTGCTGCCATACTGGGCTCTTCTCGTGGACTGGGATCGCTGGGGAGACCAAACTGCTCACGGGGTCAAATCCTCTTAACTTCTGCCTCTGTCTCTTTTTTTTTTCCTTTTCCTGATACTTTTCCCCCTCTCCAGCCTGGCCTTGTTGTCCTCCTCCCAGGCATTTGCCTTGCTTAGGGGAGCAGTTGCTACAGGCTCAAATTCTTTAAGCAGATGAGGTCCTGAAAGTGGACCCCGCTGGCTGCTTTGGAGCAGAAGGCATTATCTGGCAGGTTTGGGAAGCTGGGTCTCTTGGGTTTTTACTTTTCTCTTTTCTTTTTCTTCCCCTCCCCCTCCAATTTACAAAAAAAATAACATTCTGGTTTCCCCAATGATTTTCTTCCAGGGTGACTTGCTGAATTGGCCGAAATGATACTGTGTAATCACCGCCGGGAAAGCCGACTTAACGTGTTCTTGCATCGGTGTTTCCCCCTCCTTTACTTGTTGTTATGGCAATTTTTGGCATTTATTCACAGGCCTCGGATACTGCCTCTCCTTCCTCCCGACTGTCACCATTTTATCACAGTATTTTGACAAAAGGCGCTCGCTGGTCACAGCAGTGGCATCTACAGGGGAATGTTTCGCCGTCTTCTCCTTCGCACCAGGTACGGTGCCCGCGTGCTGGGAGTTCACACGTGCGTGCCCGAAACTCAGCACTGCTCCCCTCTCCTTTTCCCAACCAAGTGGGAGCCAGAGGG
Organism: Myiotriccus ornatus; assembly: GCA_036023395.1. Lineage (NCBI taxonomy): Eukaryota > Metazoa > Chordata > Aves > Passeriformes > Tyrannidae > Myiotriccus > Myiotriccus ornatus. The sequence continues at coordinate 2,530,018 of JAYRBT010000043.1, forward strand.
GGCCCAGCAAGTTGGTGCCCACAGGTTGTTGCTCATGTGCCCGTGGCACTCGTGCCCTGCAGGCAGGGTGACAAATAATCCTCGGGCCGGGTCTAACGCTGCCCGGGCTGTCCCCAGCGGGATCTGCCAGGGCAGGACATGCCTGGCTGATACGCAGCCCGATGGGCTCCCTATATAGATCTGGCAGGCTAAAAATAAGACAGAGAAACTTCAGCTATTTAAAACACACACAGTACACACATAACTGCTCCTAAAGGTTAGTGGGCTTGTGCTTAGCACGGGCAGCCGAGCCGCTCCAGCCTTTTGGGGACCTGTCCCCAGGCAGCACGTCCCTGTCACCGCCTGTCCTTGCCTGTTCAGGTGGTCCTGCTGTGCATGTGTGCTTTCAGCTAATCCCCAGTGCAAAGCTGCTTTGGTTGCAAGTGAAGGCTGGTAATTCAGCAGTGACGTGCACCTTTGAGCAGGGCTGAGGGACTTCCTCTGGTAGCTGGTTTCAGGGTGGGGTCAGCTGTGAGAGGAAACTCGAGTTTGCGCTCCTTCACTAAAATAACACCCCCTTCGTCCCCAAATTCAGAAGGGGCTGCCTAGAGCGTGGCTTCTGCTAGCCAGGTGATAAACACAGCTTCTAGCTTTTGTCTGCTACAGCTGAGGGCAGGAAGGTGGGTGCCAGACCCCTGAGCAGGAGGGCCAAGGTGCCTGGGAAGCCTCCGGTGGTAAAACTCGAGCGACTTCCCCGCCTGTAAATTCAACTGCTTGGTGTAAACTGCAGGCTTTCCTAGTTACACTTTCTTCTTCCTCTGCCCTCTTCCCTCAGCAATCACAGCTCTGAAGGAGCAGATTGGCTGGAGGTACAGCCTGCTTTCTGTCGGGGTGCTGCAGCTCGGCATCACCGTCTGCGGATCGCTGCTGCGACCCATCGTCATCAAAGAGCAAGAAGAAGTGAAAGCACAGCCTCCAGAAGAGTCCACGGAGACAAAGTACATGCTTGAAAATGAGCAAACATGCACCTCAATAGAGTCCATAGACTCAGGAGTCGATATAACTACCTCACCCAGCAATGTGCCTGGAAAAACCAAAGCAGAGCCGAAAAGTGAAGAACCAAAGCAACACGGACAGATTCCTGTTGAAAATTACAGCACCCCTCCAGAACCAAAAACCAAACTACTGGACTTCTCTGTGATGAGAGACTATAGCTTTATCTGTTATGCATTCTTTGGCCTGTTTGCAACCCTGGGCTTCTTCGCTCCCTCCCTCTACATCATCCCCCTGAGTCTCAGCCTGGGCATCGGCAAGGACCACTCCGCGTACATCCTGTCGGCCATGGCCATCGCGGAGGTCTTCGGAAGGATCTTTGCTGGCTGGGTGCTCAACAAGAAGCCCATCCGCAAGATCTACATCGAACTCATCTGTGTCATCCTGCTGGCTGTAGCACTGTTTGCCTTCCCTTTTGCCTCCGAGTTCTGGGGCTTGATGACATGTAGCATTTATTTTGGGTTCATGCTCGGCACGGTAGCGGGCACGCATATTCCCCTCCTGGCGGAAGACGATGTGGTTGGCATTGAAAAGATGTCTTCTGCAGCTGGAGTCTACGTCTTCATTCAAAGCTTAGCTGGGTTGGCTGGACCACCCATTGCAGGTAACTCTCAAACTCTCATGTTAATCTGTTTTTTGAAATGTTTGACAGCTGTTGGTGCTGATCTCTGTCTAGAAAGGGTTCTGGCAGCGCTAATCACAGCACTATCCTAAAAGCCCTGTAACTAGTATTAGGAGGCTCTGGGAGCCAGAAGACTGCTGCAATGCAGCTCTGCAGAGTCCCACGGACGAGGCAGTCTCCACTGAGGAACCTCAGAGGGAAGGGAAATACTGCAGTGCTACCCTGATCCTGTTAGAAACCCAAACCTGGCATCACTTCAGGCTCTAGCGACCGGCAGAGGCGAATCCCTCTCGCTGTGCCTGTGTCTGTGCCACACACTGCAGAGAGGGGAAGTCTCTATCAGAACAAACAGATGCTTGATGCATCTCGGGCTCAGAGTCCCTGCGGTGCCCAGAGGCTTCTGACTTGCCTGCAGATGACACCACGTACCCCTGAACACAACGGGTTTACTTTTTTAAAGTGGCATCTGTTTATCACCGAGTTCTGCCTGCAGATAAAACGATGCAGAGGCACCAGCATTAAAAATCTGCAGGAAGGATGGCTGGGCAGGGGAGAGGGGGAGCTGGCTGGGACTAACTGCTGTAATTGTTTTTTTGTAGGTGTCTTAGTGGATACAACAAAGAACTACAGCTCAGCCTTCTACTCCTGTGCTGCTGGCATGGTCCTGGGGGCCGTGTTTCTGGCCCTGGTGAGGCCGTGCAAGACTGGGCTGTGCCGCCACCAGCAGCAGCAGCAGCAGGTGGAGGAGAGCCCTCCAGGGCCCCCACCAGAATTACCAGATGACTTTATAGACATGGATATTGGAAAAGCAGAAAATTCAGGAAAAGGCTCTGACAGCGTGGTATAAAAAAACCAACCCTGTTCCTTTCTCCATCTAATGTACTCGGCGTAAGGCTGGGGGAAATGTCAGCTCTGCTCCACGATTTAAAACTACATTCTGAAGGGAATGTGAAATTTTAAATGTGAACAGTTGCTACCAACAACTTTTTTTTTTTTTCTAAATATCAGACAGAACTTTTTTAACCAACAATGGAAAGCTCCATAGAAAATACGGATAGCCACGTAAAAATAACTCCTGTCTAGCATGAAGATGTGATGCACAATCTTGCTTTCCCGATAACAAGCATAGGTAAAGGTTCAACTGATCACATAAATACTGACAACAGCAACAGCAGAAGCAGCTCAGCCTCTGACTGTCACCCATCCCCTACCACAAATTCCACACAGACAAGAAACCGATGATACGAACTGGAGACAAGCACTTCATACACCACCAGTAGCCAACTGAATCTTCTTCTGGAGGGATACAGACTCATGCTTCAGCTTTGAGGAGGAGGCTAGGCTACGTAGCTGACACTTAGAAACCATTGCTAATGATCTTAACTTGAATGTCACAAATGCTGGGAAATCAAAGGCTCCGTGTGTCTTTATGGCCAGTTTTTACTGCACGTATTTCCTGAGATCATTTTTCTTCTCCTGACTGGGATCCCTAGAACTGTTTTCTCTTGATAGTCAGAGCTGACGTACTGTTTCTAATTTAACTAGTATTTATTAATTTATTCTGAAATTGTTAAGGGAGGTTAGCTTAAATAACTGGAGAGGAAAAATGATCTTCTGCATAACGGAAAGCTGTCTTTACATCATTCTCTTCAATGCCTATCTTGTATTGCTTGTGAAATTGTTGGGAAAATTACTCTTACAGCATAAACTGTAGCTGTTTTTAATAGGTAAGTCTTAAGTAACCCAGTTATTTAAAAAGGAAAAAAAAAAAAATAAACTACAGATCCAGCATCTCTTTCCACGGAAAAAGGCTCAGCAGGATTTGGCCCAAGTGTGTCTTAACGAACCCCTTCGCTCACAGGTGCACCAGGAAACCTCTGCCGCATCCCCGATGGAATGTGGGACCCCCCCCGTCACCCAGCCCCTCGCTCCCCACATCTGTGGGGTCACGGGGCGGCTGGGCTGAGCTGCACCTCCTCCCCAGCTCTCCCCGCTCCCCCAAAGGCAGCAACAGGCTTTTTTTCTTTTTTTTTTTGATTTTTTTTTTTTGCTGCTGCCATCAGTGAGAAGCGAAGTGGAGCCTGTGCACGTGGATGGCGCGAAGGGAACGACAAAAGACAAGGGGCGAGCTGTTCATTTAGTCTTAACAGGAGGGATTCCTGCTCACGGTGACACGAGCTTGCTTACCCCACCTATATGCATCTTCTCGCCTCTAGGCAACTCAGGGGGACAAATCAAACAAGTCTGTTTTGGTTTGGAAGGAAACCCAAACCACCATTTCTGTGTATTTTTAAGTGGAAGTGGCATCATCCATTAACTGCTACGCTGACCTGTCTGTGTTTTACCAGCCATAAGAAGTGTGGGACAATCTGTGTAAAAAAAAGGAAAAAAAAAAAAAAAAAGAAAAAAATAACAACCTCTTTTTGGGAAGGTGCTTGATTTGGGGTTTTTTCTGTCTTAGATGTCAAAAAAAATAAAAAAAGGAAAAAAGAAAAAAAAAAAAGGAGAAACAGGCACTCTTGCAAGTGGCTGGAGCAATTCATCCTCACTGCCCGAGACCCGCGGTCTCGCGTCCTTCCTCTGCCTCAGCACTTTATCACGGCCAGCAGAACCTCGCTGCGTTGCACCCAGGACTGGAAGACCCCTTACAGAGAACTGAGAGTTGTGTGAATCAGTGATTAATGAACAAATTAACCACGTCGCATTAAGATGTGCTTTTTATTTATTGTTTAATTTATGATACTTCAAGCGTTTTGGTAAACGTTCTGTAGCCTGTAATTGTAAGGTTATTGAAGTCTTTTGTGACACGAGACCTCACTACAGCACTTTGCTATTACAACTGCTTGGAAGTGGAAATAAGGCCTCCAGGTTTTGCGTGTGTGTGGAAGCTCCCTGTTCTGCAGATTTGCGAGGTTCTACTGTAACTTAGGTTTGGGTTTTCGCTTTCCTTATTTTTTTTTTTACAACAGTTTCCAATACAGATCAAATAATATGTTTGTCACTGACCTCACAGTCCGTTTCTGTTCCTGTCTGTGTAGCAGCACGAGCAGGGGAGCGAGTGATGAGTATGTGTGTGTGCGGGCGCAGCAGACCCACAAGCAGGATTTACTGATTTGTTTGTACCGTACCCAGTGGACTCTGGAAATACTCTAAACACTGAGATTTGCAATAAACTTTTTCTTTTCTTTTTTTTTTTTCCCCCCCTTTCCTTCTTTTTTTTTAAAGAATAAACACAGTGAAGAAACTTTCCTCCTCTCCCTCTTCTCCGTCCCTGGGATGTCCCAAGCCTTCGCCCTGCGGGTTCCCTGCGGGATCTGGCCCTTTCACCCCCTCCCAAAGTGCTCTCACAGCGTGGCTGTCACATGCCACTTCTCCAGCCTGAAGTGGCTGTGCCTTCCCTGCACATTGGGCAATCCAGCTTCTTTAAATGAGCTGCCTGGAAGCTGTGGATTAGTGCTGACCTCGAGGGTGCTCTTGTAAACTCTTACCCGGGGAGCCCTGATTAGAGGGAGCCTTTTCTTCTCCTGAGTGGTGCCTGAATTGGTGGCACTTAGGAACATTACCCTCGTGCCTTCAAGAAGCACGCAATCATGTAATTATTTTATCATCTCTGAATTGCTGAATACTTTCCCCATGCCAGGCTGAGCAACTTGTGTATCAGAAAATCTACTTTAAAAAAAAAAAAAAAGAAGCCACTAAATAGCAGAACAGTTCCACTAAGGAGCAATTTTCCCTCCCTCAAACCTAATTTCTTTTTTACACCAGAGAGAGAGGCCCTTCCCCGCTTACCCTGCAACTCCCAGCATCACCAAACCCTCCAAGGAGCAGCAGCCACATCCCAAGTATCACTGCATGCATTAGATTTGCAAATGAACTACTTGCAGGAGGAATCATCACAGCCGCTGATGTGTATTAAGTACAATCTGTTTTCGTTCTGGTTGCAAAAGTCCTAGAACAGAGGTGATCCCTGCATGCAAGCAGGGCAGGCTCGAGCACAAATACCAAAGTCCTGGGAAGCTAATCTGCCCAAATTTGACTCTGACTCAACTGCAGCAGTGAACAAACATTATTTGCAACAGTTTCCTCAAAAACACCCCCCCCAAAAAAGGCGTTACAAAGGCTGCACACAGTTCACATAAATAAAAGCACATTTAACTGTGGCACTATCAGATGCCTCTGCCTGCACAGAAAGAGTTCAGAGTCGTTTTTCCCACCTGGTTTAAATTAATTGCCCATGACCTTCTCTGTTATCCTGGCACAAAGGCATTAAGGCCAGAACAAAATAGGATAAGAACATATTTATTCAGTAGCACTGCATGTCTACTCAGTACCACGGTAAATAAGAGGAGAATGTGAGGCAGGACGTGCTTCAGCAGTCCTTGCTGTTCCTCTCCAAAAGGGTTGTATAAACTCTTGCAGTCAATGAGGCCAGTGCCAGCCAAATGTAAATAGAGGAAATTACACAAGGTCAGCTTGGGGAAGGCCAGAAGCCCTCAGACCGTAGGTATCTGTCCTTTCTAAAGCAGAGAGGAAGCTGGAAAGTGGGGGATTGTTTGTTGCTTTGGGGTCTTTTTAAAAAAAAACAAAACTCCACAAAACAAAACCAAAAAAAAAAAACAAAACAAAAAAAACCCCAAACAACCAAAAGACAAAATCATTTTTTCCATTTGATATTAAAAGGAAGCAGAGCCTCTTGTTCTTTTTGCACTTATTTTAGCTAAGCTGACACCAGGTTCTTAAAGGGGACAAATGAATCTTTAAAAATAGCTAAACTGGTTCTGGAAAGAAAGCAAAGTAGGTGCTTACAAAACAGCCTGAATGTTTTAACGTGTCCCTTCAGATGTTACTTGTTACCATCTGAGATCATCGTGTTCCAGCTGCCTGTAGTAAACATGACCTGAATTCTCACAGTGATGCAAGCCCAGCAGCAGCCACCCCGTCCTTCCTTCCTCTTCAAAACTCATCCTAAAGATGCTTCACAGCTTGGGTTTAGGAAAACCTTTGGTTTTAGGAAAGCATCCCTTTAACTTCTGTCTTGTTTTGAGGGCTGGGGGATTGTTTTATACATGATGTCCACAGCAAAAGACAGGACCCTTCGGGAAGAACTTCAGGAAGAATTTCTTCATGGAAAGGGTGGTCAGGCCTTGGAAGGGGCTGCCCAGGGAGGTGGGGGAGTCACCATCCCCAGAGGTGTCCAAGAAATGACTGGACATGGCACTCAGGGCTATGGTTTAACTCACGCGGTGGCGTTCGGTCAAAGACTTGATGACCTTGGAGGTCTTTTCCAACCTCAGCGATTGTACTCTGTGATTCCATGACCCCTGGTTCCCACTGGGACACTGCACCAGACACCCAGAGGAAAGGCTCCTGGGCATTCCAGGCTGCTGCTGGTTCCCAAAGCCGGTGTGCAGCCGCGATGCCTCTGTGCTTCCCACCGATCCCGGCCTCCTCCGGGCATCCCGGCAGCAAGCCACGCAGTTTCCCCCTCCCCAGTTTCATCCCCGTGGACTTTTACTTGCAGGATCTGCAAATCTGTGGCCGCACCAGCGTAAAGCTCACTCTGCAAATTGCAGTAAGTCGTCTAATAAATCAAATGCCATCTCCGCCCCCGCACCACTGCAGTCGACGAGCTCCAGTTACAACAATTTGTGGTAAAATATTACTCACCAGCACTTTGGCCCGTGCGAGGCAGCTCTGCCTCGGCACAGACAGCCCCTAAATCACAGCTTTGTCACTGAAGCCACAAGCATAACCAAAAGACTTATTACACGCAGACACTCCGAGGAGAAGGCCAAGGAGACAATAGTTCCCTTCGCTTCCTTTTGTCAGAGCTTTCATTAATGTTGTGAACATCTTTCTCTGCTTCATCCGCTGCTGGGTGCTTGCCACGCTCAGCCTGGCACAGGTGCAGCCCAGACCAGCCCCAAAGAGCCTGAGAGAGGGCAAACCAGGGTGCTGAGCATCACACTGAAGCTCCTGCTTCAGCAACCTGCTCTCCCAGCAGGGCTGGTACCCCCAGTCCTGCCCCTCTGCTCCCCTGATTCCCTTTAATCTCCACCAGTTTGTCCATGTGCTACGGGAAGTTATGATAATTAGGCATTCTTAGCACTTCAAGGCTTTTGCCTTTTGCTGTGATGTGGCTGATAGTTGTTTTTTTTTTTCAGATGTTGCAAAATGAGACAAGGACCCAAAATCACCAGTGAAGAGCAAAGGCCGTTCTTGTGATCATACCTGGGTTGGAGGGTGGCAGGAGACAGGCACGGGGGGCACAGGGCAGCACCAGCACTGCCAGGGGGGCCTTCCATTCCCACTGCTGCCCATGCATTACTGTGCATCACAGGGGGGTGATCCTGCCTAAACTGAGCACCCTCCTAAAATCCTACCGAGAACCTTCCTAAATCCTGCTGAGCACCCTCCCAGCCACCACCCTGGGACTGAGGGAACAGGGTCAGCTCCCCTCACCCTGTCCTAACCCACTCATTCCCTGATGAGAGGGAAGGTTTCCCTCGGTGGGTATAAACTGTAATTTAATGACTAAATAACGCAGCGACAGATGAAGATAAGTGAAAAGGTCCAATTCTGACACCACCACTCAGACAAACCTGCCGCTGGAGCCTTTTATCTGCTGCAGGCACAGCCCTTGGCCAAAGCCACCCAAACCCTACCCCTCACAGGTCCTCAGCCTCCCTTCCTTTGCCAGCAGTGACCACCCCATGGCTGTGTGTCCCAGCCAGAGCACAGTGGCGACTTGAGGACACCGCGACACACGAGGCCACTCCTGCTCCAGATGCTGCACCCACAGGCAGGAGCTGGCACAGCAACTGCTATCCTTCCACATTCCCACACTGCATCCTCTCCTGGAGAACCAGGAGCGAAAGCAGGTTCTGGTTTGCACAGAGAGGAGGGAGGAGCAGAGCAAGGTGCCCTCCACATCCCGGCATCAGAAGCCAGGCTCGCTGCGGGATGGGACACATCCCTGTGGATGCAGGACAGGATGTTCCTCTGCTGCTCCTCCGAAAGCAGCACTTTTGGCACAAGCCAGCCTTTGCCAAGCACTGCAACGTGCACACCAGGGAACTGGAAATTGGAAACGTGGAGCACCAGCTTGGAGCTGAACCCCAGAAAAGCCAGCTCCTTCCCACACACCGCAGGGCCCCCTGCCTGCCCTGAAATCACTCCCTTCCCCTCCTCCTGCTGCAGCCCCAGGGCCCTGGGGTGAGCCCCAGGTTCACTGTACCCAAAACCGGCCCCAAACACCCCGAGGCAGTATCTCCCTCTCACACATCCTCGGGCTGCAGCCACAACACTTATCAGCCCCGGGCAGGCACAGCCCTGCCCTGTGCCAAGCACCCCAGGGCTATCGGGGGCCACAGACCTCCTGCCCCACCACGGGGCACCCAGGGGATTTTGGGGGCCCCGCTGGACTGGGCTCCTGCCAACTGGTCCCACTGCCATCCCCCCTGGGTGACAGTGGGGACACAGGGAATGTCCCGTCCCACCCCACCCAGTCAGTGCCACGGGAGGGATCTGATCCCAGCCCGCAGTGAGCCCTGGCACAGCACTCAGGCAGCCCTTCCCTGCTGCTCACAAACACAACCCTTTTCTGCTCATAACCCAGCAAGGGGCTTCGCTCTGCCCTCATGGAACACCCCTCAAAATCCCCCAACCATGCTTCCAGAAAGGCTCGTGTCCTCAGAGAACTGCTGGCCCTGCACAGCTCCCCCTCCTCAGCCACTCAGAAATTCCCCATCCAGAAGAAATACACATTAAACAAACTGTACCTTGGAAGGAGTCTGCAGGCACAGGAATGTCTCTGTTCCTTCTCCCCTTCGCTGCTCTTCTCCTCCTGCCTCGTTGGTGAGGGGTCAGAGCCCTCCACAGCTTTGGCCAGTATCACAATCACAAAAAACCAGCAGGTGAACCCACTGCCCCATCAGCACTCACAGCAAACCCTGGTGCAAACAATCACCCAAATTGTTAAACACAAAACCACCGTCGAGCTTTAGCTCATGAAGCGTTTTCATTGAGACAACCCCAGGTCTGCACTGGCAGTGTCACATCTCAGAGGTTTTTATTCAGCCTCCTTTGCACAGCTTTCAGTGAGTCAAAGAGTTTCAACCTCCAAGGACAAGGCACTGACCCTGCAGCCTGACCCACCTGTGGAGTTCTCCGTGGTCAAAAGCACTTTCAGCACAGCAGAGAGGCCAAACTGGTCGGTGTGGGAAGTGGAAACTGCACATAAACTTTATAACTATGTCAAATTCAATTTTATCAGGCAAGGAAGCAATAGAAATAAATATTAAAATACAGAAGTGATTCCATTTCAAAAGAGTATTTTTTTTAATGTATACAGATGCACTCTGGTGTGGGCTTTTAACAGCAGATAATTCACATGCTTTAGAGAATTTAATTGCTCACAGTGTGCAAGGGCAGGAAGGGAGAACAAAAGCAGATCTGTGAAGCAGAGAGGGAAAATTAGTCCTGAAAATTGTGCACAGTGGGAAACTTTGCCCTGTCAGCCCGATTTGGGGCCCAGGTACAGGAGAGCACATTTGCCAGCACAGAGCAGGAAGTGTCCTACCTGGGAGAGGTAAAGAACGGAAATCTACCCAAGCCCTGCTTACAGCAATTACAAACAACATCCTGACACAGGAAATTAAACCTCTCACACAAAGCACCAATTAAATCTGTGAACCCGATTAAAAAGGGAAAAAAAAAAAAAGAGAGAGAGAGAGAAACTACGTAAATAACCTGGATTAAACTCAAGGCACTCTTAAACACCATGAAATGTCTTAGATGCAACCAGAGTCGTCTCTTTTCCCTGCAGCCCAAACTATGGGCAGATCCTGGCACCTGCAAACGCCCTTTTACTTCTGCACAGGGGCTCTCACTCCTGCAATTTTATTATTAGTCTTATAAAATGCAAAGAATTAAACTGCACCAGTCTCCTGCAGCTGTGTGGGACGCAGAACACCCCGGACTCGATTTAGGAGCATTCAAGAGTGATGAAGACAAACATTCCTGGATACAGGCGGCACCAGCACAGACCAAATACTGAGCATCATGTTAGCAACCGGTGTCAGCCAAGAGATACAAACATTAGCTTTTCAGTGAAGAATTTTTAGTGTGCTGGTAGTTCCCTGTCAGACAGTAAATTTTAAAATAGCCCATAGTAAATGGCACAAAGTAACCCTTTAAATAGTTTTTCTGAACTTTTCTGCATATATATACACTCTGCTTATACAGTTCAGTCCAGCAGCACCTTAAGGCATTTTAATAAACACCTGTGGCTCTCCCCGAACACTTGTAGGGTTTTGGTGGACACATTTGGGTTCCTGCCACTGTTTCTCTATCATCTTCGTGCGTTCCTTGATAATAAGGTTTTCAAGATGTAACACACAAAATGAAAATGAAAGACGAAAGTTGAAAGGTTTTAATCTTAACATTGGAAGACCAAAAGCAAAATCCTTCTTCTCTGTCCCCCGTGTTCTGCTTCTTGTGTCTAAAAACAATATGATTAACACTGGCAAGAAGGTTTTCAACCCCCAACCCTCTGAGCAACACAACACTGAATATCCTGACTCTGTAACACCTGCTTCTACTTAGCAAAACAAATAAACAGTCACTAACCACGAGTGTAACTCTCTACCACTGACATTTCTTCGCATGTCTCAGACCACAGTTTCCTTCAGAAACCCTGAACTTATGTGCTCCTACAGTTTTTTACGTCTGAGAGACCGTAGAAAGATGAGAAAAGCAAGCAAACACTCACAGGCAGAAGCTGTGGTATCTACAGCAACAGCTGAGACACAAACCAACACAGGGGTTGTGAAATGCATCCTACAGGGAAGTTGGAAACTGGGGCTGACTGGTGCACTGCATGGTGGTGAAATCCAAGCTCGGGCGTGAGGTGATGGCTCCCAGGCAGAGGTGACACCAGCAGGGGCCAGGCACCTACATCCACACATCCAGCCAGGCACCCAAGGGAGCAGAGCGGCCAGAAACCTGCCCGGAGCATCCTGCTGATACCACTCTGCTGCTGGACACCCTTGGCTCCAGGGGGCCTTGGGAATGGTGATGCTGTTGGGTTGGAGATGTGCTTCTCACCGCTGTGACACCGGTTTCTGCAGGGCAGGGGGTCACCTGCAGCGCTGCAGAAGGGGAGGAAGGAAACGGTTGGGAGCAGCTTGTGTGACTGCCCTGCTCTGTGCCCTGTATTTGCTGTCACACCAGAGCCCGTGGCAGCCTGCTGTGTCAGGGGAGGTTTAGGTTGGATCTCAGGAAAAGGTTCTTCCCCCAGAGGGTGGTGGGCACTGAACAGGCTCCCCAGGGCAGTGGGCACAGCCCCAAGGCTGCCAGAGCTCAGGGAGCATTTGGACAACACTCTCAGAGACAGGGTGGGATTGCTGGAGTGTCCTGGGCAGGGCCAGGGGTTGGACTTCAACGATCCCTGTGGGTCCCTTCCAACTCAGGATATACTATTAATTCTATTCTATTTTATTCTATTCCATTCTGTACACAGCCTGGGCAAGGTCCAGCGACACCAGTCCCATTCCTGCAGGTGGCTGGAGCCCCACATCCCACCCTGCATCCCCTGGCCGCGCCCAGGACCAAAACCGCTCCCGGTTCCCTGAGCCGGGGACTGATAAAGAGCCGGCGTTAGGGAAACCATTCCCACCTGCGTGTCCGCATCTCCCCGCGGGACGGGGCCGGGCTCTCTCGCCCGGGAGCGATTCAGAGACGGAGGGTGCGCAGGGGCCATCGGGGCCGGGGGAAGGTGCCCGTGTCCCCCCTCCGTGTCCCCTCCGTGTCCCCTCCGTGTCCCCCCCGATCCTCCCCCGCTCCCGCCCCGGCTGCGCGGCCCGCGCGCGTCCCCTGCCGGCCCCGCGCGGAACTGCACCGGGGATACAGGGATGGGATATGGGATGGGGAGATAAGGGATGGGGATATACGGGATGGGGATATATGGGATGGGGATACAGGGATGGAGATATATGGGATGGGGATATATGGGATGGGGATACAGGGATGGAGATATATGGGATGGGGATACAGGGATGGGGATATATGGGATGGGAATATATGCAATGGGGATACAGGGGATAGGGATACAGAGGATGAGGATATATGGGATGGGGATACAGGGATAGGGATATATGGGATGGGGATATATGGGATGGGGATATATGGGATGGGGATACAGGGACTTGCACAACAAGACACACAAGATGGGGACATGAGGGATGGGGACATATGGAATTGGGATATATGGGATGGGGACATATGGGGGATGAGCACACTCGGGATAGGGACAGGCAGGATGGAGACATGGGATGGAGACATGCAGTGGGGACAGACAGGATGGAGACAGGCAGGATGGGGACACATGGGACAGAGAGATGCTGGAGGGGGACACACGGGGTAGGGACATGCAGGACAGGGACACACGGGATGGGGACAAGCTTTTCCAAACCCAAGTGAGGCTTGCTGGAAGACAGAGGAAGAATTCAGCCCATATTTCAAATATCCACACATTAATGTTCTATTTTTTTCCCCTGATAATTCCATTATTCTCTCAAGCATTTCCAAGAGACATAAACCAGGGAAAAGAGGGATCCTGAAATTCCTGGGAATCTGAGAGACTGAATTTCACACCTCCCCTCCGGGCAGAGTGATTTATCCTGTACCTTGTCCTGAAGCAGGGTGGTGTCTGCTGGACCCGAAGCTGCTGAGTGAGCCAGGCTGTTACATTTAGTGCTCAGATGCTCCTGGAATCAGTGCTGGGCTCAGATCATGTCACAGGACCACGAACATGGATCATGGTTCTCCCTCCACCTCGTAGCTCCTCCTCAGTGTTTGATCTGAAGCTTCAAACTGTTACGGGGCTGAAACAGAATCGGGTGCAGAGAATAATCTTGCCATGTAAGTCAAAGATCTGCTGATTCTCTTACTAATACATTCAGCTCTGAAGCATTTTTCCTTGGGAGCCCTTCCCAAGCAGTCCGGGACATAAGGATGGGGTGACATTTGTGTTCCACAAACAGAAATCCAGAAGATGGAGGAAAAAAATTCAGCCTGTGCTGAAGAAACGTGTGAGCCAAAGAGCTCCAGCTATGGAAATGGGGAATTACATTTAGTTTTTAGTTCGGTTTTAGATGTTTTAGTTGTTCTTTTGCTTTTAAGGAACTGTAAAATACGTGGGGTTGTGTCCCATACGACTGCCAAGATCTGGAGCTGTTTACCTACAATGGCCTGTGACTGTTACAGAAGTGAAGGTGGAGATGGGATGGATGAAATCCTGCCACAAAGGGGCCCTAGGGGGCCTTGTAAACCACCCTCAGCAAGAAGAAAATCCAGACGTTTCTTCCAGGGATCTCCAGTTCTCTGCTCTATCTCACTCACACCTGCCTTCCCTCATCAGGGAACTGGAGCACAAAGGTGTGGGGCAGAAGTGGTTTCACTGAGAGGGCTGGGCTGATCACTTCTGGGGAGTGACTCATCCCACCTACCTGGGACACCACTTCAGGCTGAGGATTGCTCCCTGGAGGTGCTTTTTTTCTCCCTCCTGGTGACCCTCGAAGTTGCCAGCTCCCAGGAACATTCCCTACATCTGGGCAATGACTCTCATCCAAGCAACAGCACCTGCTCAGGGAATCGCCAAGCTCCACCTCCCAGGAGAGCCAGGGCAGGAAGAGAAGGTGCCAGACTGTGTTCTCTTCCTCTGCTCTCCTTTCTTTGGCATCATCACAGGCATTTGTCTTGCTGCAAGCAAATGATACAGGGTAGGGAGACGTGGAGTGGGAAGCCTGGCTCCAGCACAACGGCTGGCTGGCTGCCAGATCCTTTCATATTCCACTCCTGCTCCTGTGGAGAGGGGAAAACAACACTTTACCTTGCAAGCCTTTTAGAGAAGAGCTGCTTCTGGCAACTAATTTGAATATTAAATGTCTGAATATCCTCCATATATCAAACCTACCGGTTCAGGCAACTGGGGTTGCCCTTCTAAAGGGAGAAATCATAGAATGGCCTGGGTAGGAAGGAACCTAAAAGATCACCTCGTTCCAACCCCCTGCCATGGCCAGGGACACCTTCCACTAGCCCAGGGTGCTCCAAGTTCTGTCCAACCTGGCCTTGGACCCTTCCAGGGATGGGGCAGCCACAGCTTCTCTGGGCACCCTGTGCCAGGGCCTCCCCACCCTCACAGGGAGGAATTTCTTCCTAATATCTAATCTAACCCTGCTCTCTGTCAGTTTGAAGCCATTCCCCCTTGTCCTGTCACTCCAAGCCCTTGGAAATAGTCTCTCCATCTTCCTTTGGGGTTCCCTTCAGGGACTGCAAGGCCACAGTCAGGTCCTTGCAGTGTCACTCAGCTGAGCAAGGGAACAGCCACGGACTTGCTGCTGACGTTTGCACGTGTAAAAATGTTCCTTTCCCCCAGAGGCATCCCCAGAAAACAGCTGCAGATGACTCTGCACTGCTTTATTACGCTGCAATGAAAGCCAACATTTCACAGGAAACGAGAGGAGGATTTAGGGTTTGCCACAAAAAGGTGGCCAAAAAAAAAAAAAAAAGTGTTTAGTAATATTTCACCTTGAGTATTGCAGAGGTGAGAGAAGGAGCAGCAGGAAGGTTTCCTGCTGTGGGCAGAGATGCAATGCCATCAGCAGGGAGGGACATTGGGAAGGAGAGCTGGAGTGGCTTCAGCTGCAGAGTCACGTCAGGCTGGTGTCCCTTTCCCAGGCAGCTTGTGGAGCACAGCAGAGGAGAAAATGAGAAACATCCCCTTCTCCATTCAAGGTTTGCAAGTGGGGATGGGAGAGGGGGAAGGAGAGTCTGTGTGGGTCATCTGCAGGAATAAAAGAGGAAGTTTTCCCCTTAATTCTTAGACAATTTCTAGCAAACACCAGACATGATGTAAGAAGGCTGATGCTGCTGAAGCCTTGCTCAACTTGCCCCCCTGCAAATCCTGATGTCAGTAACTCATTGAAAATGCTGATTTCACTGAAGTTCTTTTGTTAGCTTCCCTCTTCTTCAGGGAAAATGAAGGCTACAGCAGGAAAGGGTCATCAATTCACAGCTACTCCCACCGTTAGACTTCGGATCAATGTAAGAGAATTCAGCTCATGGAGAAAAAATGCAAAATACTGTGCCTAGGCAACCCCAGAAGGACCTGTATTGTTTAGAGATACTGCCTTTTCTTCCAATAAAAGCTGAAAACAAGTCCCAGGCACAGACAGGGGGTGCACAGAGGGCTCACGGTTGAACCTGATGTGGGGGCTGGTGATCCCACCTCCCGTGGCACTGCCAGGACAGCCCAATGCAGGGAGTGCTGGAGGTGAGTTACTCACTGGAGATGAGCTATTTGTGGCTGGTGTCATCCCACAGACATCATTTGCACGGTATCTGGTCAACTTGGAAACAGTCACTCATTCCCTATCCAGCACAAAGGCCGTCTGGGGGAGTGGGAATGTTCAAATAGATGTCCTCCTTCTCTTTTTCCACTACTGCTTCCCCTTTGGGTCTGATAAAGGGGTGGCTTTCTTCTGCATCAGACAAGCTGACTGTGTTCCAGGCTGCAGACAGCTCAGAGAGGACAGCACAGCACCTGCAGCCTGGCTGAGAGCCACCCAAGGTTGGCCTGGTGCTGCACTGGAGAGAGAATCACAGAATCCCAGAATATGCTGGGTTGGAAGGGACCCACAAGGATCCTCGAGTCCAACCCTCAGCCCTGCCCAGGACCATCCCCAAGAGTCCCACCATGTGCCTGAGAGGATCATCCAAACCCTCCTGGAGCTCTGGCAGCCTTGGGGCTGTGCCCACTGCCCTGGGGATCCTGTTCAGTGCCAACCACCCTCTGGGGGAAGAACCTTTTCCTAATCCCCAACCTAAACCTGCCCTGACACAACTTCAGGCCATTCCCTCAAGCGTCAGGCAGGGATTTGGACTCTAAGCTATGCTGCCTGTCCATGGGGAGAATCCTGGGCAGGGAGTCAGCATCTTTTATATGGGCAAGATCCACTATACTGAATGTTGGAATAGGGAGTGGGAAAAACTCACTTTGGATACTGCTGGATGCACGGGGTCTTGTGCTTCCTCCTGCTCTGCAAGCACTAAATTAATGAAAACCAGTCTGCACTGATCAGCGTCATCTTACTGGGTCACCATGTTTCCAACCATCCGGGCAGAGAAATGGGATTTATTCACTCACTGGATCTGCTGACAAACACGTTCCTGCCTTACCCTGCAGCGCCTCAGAGCCCTCACTGCCCCAGGAACAGCAAACACGACCTGCTGCTCACAGCCAGCGCCTGGGAGGACTCAGCCTTTAAATATTAACCTCCACATGGAGTTGGAAGCACTGCAGCAGAGCTCTGCTGGCAGCAGCCTGCCCCAAATCCAGGTTTGTCAGATCCAGTGCTCGGCAATTAATCAAAACCTTGGCTCCCTGCACGGAGCTGAGCAGAGGCAGCAGCTCGGCCGCACGCAGGGGCAGGGACTGCGTCTCCCCCTCGCTGCACATCCCATTTGGGATGTTTTGATTCCTTATCCCCGGCCCATATGCAGCCTGTTCACTGAACTGGGCTAAGGACTGGCTCTGTGTTTCACAGCCTGGGGCAAGGATCGCTGGGAAGCTGCAGGAGCTTCTCTTAGGAGTGACAGTGAGGAAGAATCCCAGAGCCCAGAGAGCAGCTGCTGGTGGAAGCTGCGCCCCAGCAGGAACCGACGTCTTGCCCGCCACATGCATAAAAACACAAGGGAAGAAAGCAGAGAAAGGAAATCCAGCAGCATCTGAAGTTAGGCACAAATAAAACACTATTGCAGAACCTTGCAGGACTTGGAATATCTGGATCCTTATTAATTTAATCTAGTAATTCCCATTCCACACAGAGCGAAAACATCTCGGCTTCTGTGGGGAACACAACCAGTCAGTGCATTAGGTACCAGAAGAACCTCAATGCCATCACCTTTTTTTGTTTGAGAGGGAAAACCCAGCAGGGTCTGGGCCAGTGCAGATTCCTGTCCCATTTCCAGCTGGATTCCCCAGGGGCTGTGCTTGCCTGGCAGCTGCTCCTCAGCACTTCACCCTCAGCTGCTGCACAAGCTCAGTGGTAGCTTCTCTCAGAACAGGAACCAGGGTCGGCTCCAGAACCAGCTCCAGCTGCTGACAGGGCAGCCAGGGATACTCGAGTTTTGCTCCCTCCTGTCAGTTGTTGTGTAATCACCGAGTTACTTTAACAGGAAGGAAGAGGCTTGAACACCCAACCTACGCTCGGTACGTGCAGAGAGGTGTTTTGTTAAATCAAAGGGGTTGCGAACGGGAAGAAACTCCACTTGCTCACACAAATCCTAGAACACGTCCCTTCCCACTTCAGCTCTCCCCACCACTTCAGCCCCTGGCACAGCAGTGTGTTGAGCTTATTGGAGCAGCTGCTGGATGGTCCAACACCACCGACCCATTCCTAAGGAGAGCTTTCATAGGATCATCATACAACCACGGAATGGTGTGGGGTGGAAGGGACCTTAAAGCTCATCCAGTTCCAACCCATCTCCCACTAGACCCACCCACAGCAACATTCACACTCCTGAGAATTCCTACAGCTCCTGCATCCCCATTAGCAAGATAAATGCTAATGCTGAGCAGTAACTCCATAAACAGGGATGACTTGGGCCGAGTATTTCCGGGGATTTAGTGTCCACGGCACGCCGGCCAAATGCGAGGGCTGTTGTGGAAAACGAGGCATCTTGGGCCTATAAAAACCAACAAAGGAGAAGTCGATGTTTTGCTGCAAAATACTGCCTCATATTGCAGCTGGTAATCCCTTTCTCCAGGAGGCAGAGGCTGGCTTAGTCAGAGGAGAGCTTAAAAAAAAAAAAACACAGTAAAATCAACTCTGCAAGACTGAAATCCATAATTCATAGATTTCTTGTCGCAGAGCACACCCAAGTGCCATCAATATTTTAAATACTGAGCACCAAACTGGCTGTCAAATGCAAGTCAGCATTTTCCTGGTGCCTCCCTGGTGGGGAGAAAGTCATCAGGCCCAGCAGAACCTGGAGGAGCCCTTTTAGCAGGGAGTTTGCTTGACTCACATATTTTATCTGAAACACAAGATGTGGCAGGAGCCAACCAGGTGGCCTTTGCCAACCACCAAAAAGAGTCAGTTGGCTGCCTCCACTCATTATTAATTCGAAAAGATGCTTTCATCACACCAACATGAGGCTGTATATGTTTATTCATCGTCAGTAATTTTTGTACACAAGGCAAATATTAATAGCTGAAAGGCAACACTTTTGGAGAGTATGTACAGAGCAATGTACAAGCAAGTGTAAGGTTTTAAACTATGAATCAATTTAACCATTTTATAAAAAGGAAGTGATGCTTTTTCTTCTAAGACCTCCCTTAGAAATAATTTATTGCCAATCTTAAACTAAAGCAAGGAGAAAAAAAAAAATTTACAATAAAAAGTAGTCCCTGGAAAGTTTATAAAAAGTTAAACAACATATAAAATCGTAAGCCACAAACATTTATACAAAGCTAATACAAATCTTGGTTTTGTTAAAGATCTATGAGGTTGTTACAAAATATATTTTTACATAAAGGCTTCACGTAAGGTAAGCTCTCACTGCTACTGAAAGCGCAGGAAAGCAGTTTTAAATAGTCTGCAATTCAACTTATTTTCAAGTACAACGCAAAGAAATTGCAAAATGGCACTGTACTGCAATGCTGTGAAATTAAAAACTATGTTAATGGTACCATCAGAGACACAAGACCTGTAAAGTGAAGTGGTGAACAACTGGGCACGGCGTGAGACTTCGGATGGGGTTGGGACAGGAGTGGTGGTGGGAAATGGACCTTCTGCACGAGGAATAACCAGGGGGGTGTTGTGCTGTCCATGGGCACCCTGGACACACACCGGGAATACTGTCCCAGCCCAGAGTCAGGAAGCTCAGAACACCCACCCAACCTGATTGACCTGCTGATGGGCAAAATTTAAAGCTACTTAAGAGATGAGCCCAATAAACCGCCTTTGAGATCAACTTGATTTCTTTCTAAGAGCAGCTATTCCAGAAGAAAGCTGAAGTTTCACACAAACTGATGGCTTACGCTCCCACGTACAAGATACTAAAAAAAAAAGAATTTTTCAAGCCCTGATGAACAGCCACAGTTTTTTAGATATCAATCATCTCATTTAACACCCTGCAGGAGGGAACAGTCACTGGAACACCAATTTCACCTTCAAGTACAGGGAGGTTGTACAAGACAGTGGTTTATCTCCACAGGGTCAGGGATCTTTCGAAGAGAGCTCACTCTAGCAGAGAACTAAGAAATTTAGGGAAACTTGATTTTCTGGAAATCTTGCTTTTCTACCTGCTTTCCCACCTTCACCAGAAATGCACCCCAACCTTGTACCACAGACTGGTTTCCATGAGGAAGCTTCACTCTCACCAGACAACTGTCACTTGTTTGGTTCCTTGTACCAAAATTATGTCCTGCTATAAAGAAATGATATTTAGAAACAAATCTGAAGGGAAATACAACTGCCCATGCTGTGCTCCATTCAGGGAGCTGATGAAGAGCGTGTCTGAAGGTGGCCAAGGGCAATGATTTGGGGGTTTTGGCCATATTTTAACACAGGAACCATGTAAACAGGTACATCCAGGCGTGTTGTCTCACCCCCCTCTCGAGAACAGGGAGTGGGAAACCCGAGTGCTTTGACTCAGTTATTTCATTAAATCAATTCATTTCTGCCTGAGATTCATATAGTGCTAATCTACCAGGGCCTACAAGTGACCCAGCCCTGGGGTCCCCCCAGCTCTCTTACAGGCCCTGGGGTTCACAGGGACAGTGATTTGAGAGGATTAAAACCAGGGATTTTCAGAGTGGTTCAGAGGAGAAGCTGCTGAACATGATCCCCACTTTGGCCAAGGTCAGAAGTGCCCAGTGCCTTGGTGATCCTGCCTGCATCCTCAGACTGACATCAGTTTGAAAGATCTTCAGTAAATTAAAAGGTCCCTTGACACAGAATTCATCGTTATTTTACATAAATTTGTTTAAATAAATCCCTGGTAATCTTCCTTTTATCCACTACCAGTCTTTAGTCTTTTCTGCAATCATCTGGCCTGACATCCTCCAAAGCACATACTGCAGACCTCTCCAAATTAACTGTTTTATTCAGAGATAAGTCTCTTTTTTGAAAAGAAACTTGTTCAGACAACTGTCAACAAAGGAAAAAACAACAACCCAACTTCTCATCTTGTTCATAACCAAGGGCATGGATCTGTTCAGCTTCTGCTTTCCAGCACTGGACTTGGAGGCCACCAGAGGTTTGTGTCTGCTCATGGAGCACTTAAAACCCAACCAAGTCAACCATTATCCTTCTCCAAAGGATGTCCAGTCCTTGAAAGAGCCTCGCTAGTCTTTCCTGACTTTTCCTTCCTCCTTCTTGAATTGCTCACATATGAACTCGCCAAATCAGAAATAATCCACGTCCAGTAAAGAGGCAAAATCTACATTAAATATCCCCATCTAAGATTCTATTCATCCTCCTGACATCAGTGCTGCAACCAGACTTCAGGATTATGTTTAGATTCTGCACTGTGACTTCTCCCAAGCTCTTTTCCGAGTTCCTTCCTCCCAAAATAGTGCCTGATCACCGGAATGGCAGACTAACCTGTGACTATTCACTGGATGATATAAAAAAATAGAGGTCTTTCAAAGCACCTAACCGAATAAAAATACACTATTCCCCCTCTGCCACCAGGAGAACGAGGTACAGAGATGTTAATACAACCTACAATCACAGCAAGTAAAGGCTAAGCTCGGGAGACAGGCAGCTTTCCTGTGTCCTGGCAGGGACACCGTGTCCCACCGCTCGCCACGGGCACGGGATGTGAATGACAATTCACTGGGGGATTGGCCACCATCACCATCCACAGGAATTGGTTCCACGGGGTGAAGGGGCAGCTGAAACTGCCCCCACGACACTGCAGCCTGGGGGAAAGGTGGCAGCTGCACTGATCTTTGAAACACAGAAGCTCACTGTCGTTTTGCAGCGAGGGGTACGTGAGCACTGCTTTGTTTTCGTTGGTTTTTTTTATTATTATTATTTCTTTTCATCACATGGCAACACTAAACACCATCTCCCCATCCCCATCCCCAATAAAAAAAATAAACAAAACTGCAATGGAACTTTGGGTGAAACAGTCACAAGCAGCACTCTGGGAGATGCTGTGCAACATATTTGGCTCAAGTACACTTAGGATTGCTTAGATCCCACTAGAAAGCCTCAGAAAGAACCTCATCAGCTGAAGCACGTTCTGCTGGGACACACCTTTTTTTTCTTTTTTTCTTTTTTTTTTTCCCCCAGAAGAAAACATTCATCTCCACGGTGTCAGCTACACAAGGCCTCTGCTGGGAACTCAATTAAGGCCACTGCAAATACCAGAGGAGGACAGAACACAAGGAGGCACTTAGGTTTGCAAGTACTTCTCTCCATCACCAAGCGCTACTGGCTCCGAGGAGGCACCTTGGAAGGAGCTGGGAATTAAAACAAACCAGTGCTAAGTTGAAGCGCTTCGAGAACAGGTTACCTACGTGGAACATCTGCTTAGTGAAGATATGAAACACAAGCTGAGCTTGCTCCCCCACTTCCCACATCAGGATGTCCAGAGGACCAGACCAGAGTGCTCTGTGCTTTGCCATGGCTCCGAGACGCCCCCGGAGTGAATCCGTGTACTGTGCCAACCACTAATCCCTCGTCCCTGGACTCAGCACTTCCTGACAGACACGTCTGAAGCTCCCAGTTTTAAGCATCTTTAAAGCATCTCCCATTCAAACTCAAGGCTAAGGTTGATACTTGAACAGGAAGCACGTTACGCCCGGGAATCCGCGCTTCAAACAGACGATTCCAGCAAGGGATTGAGGGGATTTCCAACCAAAAACAGACCTGAGAAATCATAAGTCAGCTACGGTATCACAGTCTTCGTAATGAAGTTAGATGTGAGAAGTTTCTCCCCCCCACCCCTAAATTACTGCCACAGTCTAATAATTGCAACAATTTCAAGCAAGTCTGGACTTGGAATTCTGAATTTTCTAGGATGATACACATTTGTAAAAGGTCAAATTTACCACTTTACAGGTAACTTAGACAGAGGTCTGCTATAAAATTACAACTTGAGTCAACTTGAAGCTACACTGGAAGAGATTTAAGCCTGAATTTCTGCAGAAATTGGCAATAATGTGTTCAGCAGCAGCTTTTAGCCACATACCAAGAAGTCTGACAGGATCTGGATTTCTCTACTCCTGCTGTAAACTTCTAGTTAAAAAAACAAAAAAACAAAAAAAAACAAAAACCAACACACGAGAGTTACTGAAACAAGACTGTCTTTCTGCACATCACTGTAACATGAGCTGCTTGAGGTTGTCGTGCAGGATGGTATCCTTGACATCACGGAACACTAGCCGGATGTTCTCTGTGTTAATAGCAGTGGTGAAGTGGTGGTACAGGGGCTTCTGCTGCTGGTCCCGGCGTTTCGTGCGAAAACAATCCACCAGGAATTTTTGGACATCTGTTAAGCAGTGGGGATCCCCTTCAAACTCTGGGAAATAGTCTTTGATGCTGACTTTCTGTACTTTTTCCTCAAGCAAGTCCGTCTTGTTTAGGAAGAGGATGATTGAGACGTTGCTGAAAACCCGGTTATTGACTATTGTTTCAAAAATGTTCAGGGACTCGGTGAGGCGGTTTGTTTGCCGGTCCTCCATGAGCACCTGGTCGAATTCACTGGAGGAGACGAGGAAGAGGATGGACGTGACGCTGTCGAAGCACTCGAACCACCGCTTCCGCTCCGACCTCTGCCCGCCCACGTCGACCATTTTGAAAGGAACATTTTTGATTTCGAAGTCGTACTCGTGGATCCCTTTGGTGGGTCTTCGTGCCAGCAGGATGTCTTGCTGTGAGGGAAGGTAATCCTAAAAAAAAACAAAGTAAAGGACAGTTTGCAGATTAGGCTACAATCACGGGCACGGTGGGGCTGCAATGGAGAGAGCAGGTGGCAGAGGAACAACACGAGGATTTCAATAATCAGACGTGTATTCACACACTAACACTGGAGCTTTTGGGAAAGATCTGGAGTCCAGAGCAGGAAACACCTTAATATTAAATCAAAATATGTACCCCAGAGAAATGAAGCTCTCTGTGACAAAGATCCAGGAATAACCTGGGAGGTGACCCAGCAATCCCTCATGCCAGTTTCCCTTGTTCTGGATTATTCTGTGCTTCATTCATCCTCTCCTCACAAAGCTGGGGAACACGCTGGCTGCCAACACTGCAATGCAGCAAATGGGTTCTAAAACAGGTTTCCCAAATCAATAACCAGGATATATCCTGTTCCAACTGCAGGCTCTCTGTTCCTCCCAGGCTCTCCTGCATACTGCACGACTGCTTCCAGTGAAAAAGAGCTGCTCACTTAAGTGATTTTAAGGCAATCAATTATGCCTGAAAAGCAACACTTAAGCAGCTTATTGTGTTTGTGCCGTGGATGTTTTGCATCCAGCTGTCTCGGTCCAAAAAGTCACTCTGTTAGCTGTGTGCCATGCCGGTGAGCTCACAGGGCCTGGCTTTGTCCAAAATTTACTGTGCCATGAGCAGAACAGGAGAACCAGGCAGCTGGGGACAGCAGCCTCTTCCCAGAGCACAGCCTGGAGGGCACACAGACAGCTGCACCCTGAACTTCTCCAACCCACCTTTCCCCAGAATTCAAGAGGCAGGAATAGTGCTTTTTTACTACTTTTTGACTGTTATATGAACATCATCAATGGATGCAGATGCTACAGGATGAGGAACTCTTATTAGTCAGCTTTGGACAGCATGAAATTCAAGACTTGGACTGGGGATTTCTTCGTTCCTAGAATTACACTTTTGCATCTGCTCCAAGTCCTTCTGCTATCTGCAAAGAGCATCTCTCCCAGACAGCTGGCTGTGCCTTAAAGCCTTGTTGTTCACTTGTTATGGAAACTCTTCCTCACATTTTTCCAGCATTTCTCACAACTTCAGAGAGCGCTGTTTAGGTTTTGGAATTTCAGTCTCCTCTTAGTGAATGATCTATGATATTCCTTTGACAGTGCCAGTTCCCAGAGACGTGGAGCTTTTATAAAGATGTGTGAGACCATGGTCCAGAAAGTCTGATTCAACCAGTTGGCTGGGTGGGGGAACAAACACAACTCCGTGGCCATTTCAGTACTTGTATCCCAAGTTTAAGGCAGCTGGGCAAGTTCAAGCCACAAAAATAAAATCTAAAAATCATGGAGTCCAACACTACAAAAATTCAAGGATCACTTTGCTTTACCATGTAAGCTCCAAAGTGAAACCAGACAGACATGGCTTTGTCTGGGTTCCCTTATCCGAGCTGCCCATGACTAAGTTGCTGATTTTTATCATGGCACAAATTACAAGGCAGCTCAGAGGCACAGGATCCCCACCCTGGGCCTTTGCTGCAGCACTGCTACACATCAAACCCCACACCACCTAAACCTGCAGGAGAGCTCCACTGCTAAAGCAGGATCAAGTTGTCTCCAAACTGAGCAACAGACGTGCTGCCACTCCCTTGTCTGAGTAAATAAAGCAACTTCAAAGGGTAGTAAGACTGTTCTTTTTATTAAATTTATCTTGGGCCTTTCCTACCAAAATTGTAGAGAGGAAGACAATCAGAGGAATAGAGCAGTAACTGTATCAAATGTCACTGGGCACATGTGAAGGGATTTTGAGCAAAGCTGACTGTCAACACGTAGGCAAGAGTGTCACAGGTTCAATTCTTATTCCAACTTTCAAACGGGGATATGTATTCTCTTGTTGTTCAGGAAGTTAGTCTCAAGTTCTCAGAATAAAACCAGAAAGTCTTAGGAAAGCTCAGGAGTGACTGAAATTATTAAATCATGTAAATAAATAAAAGCAATTAATATAATAGGCAAAGCCATATGTACCTTCAATACTGAAACAAGAGCACAAAGCAAACTCTCCTGGGAGCTGACCTGTAATGTTTACTCAGTAAAGCTTTCAAGAACAAGGAGCTTATCCCTGGAATTCCTGACAAATTCCCTCTCAAGTACTATTACTCATTGAAAACTCCTACCACACTTGTAACCACAAAGAGAACCCTTTCAAGTTCTACACGCACAGAAGACACACCACGGTCTTAAAGGTCCCTTCCAACCCCAACCATTCCCTGATTCCATGTTTTATCCTGGATGTTGGCTACCACGATACAACAGGCAGCAAAAGAGTGCTCTGCAAGTCAAGTGTGGGTATCCAGCCATCATCTGGCTACAGGAAACCAAACAGAACAACTCCTAAGAAACCTCCCAGTATTTTAGTTATCTCTTTGAAGGATGGTTATGTTTTCCTCCCTCTCCCAGGTCCTTGGGATACTGGCAGCTTGCCACTTGCTAGCCCTTTTCTCAGTGTTGATCCCATTCTCCACATCTGAAGACTGCAGCATTAAGTGAATATTTTCCTTGGATGGCAGGGAGTATTATTTTCCAAGCTCTTTCAATGTTTTGTCATCGTCAATCAGTGTTTTTCATCCAAGCATCCCCATTTAGACATTGATTTGGAACATGTGCCTCCTTCCTGAATTATGCCCTTCCCCAAATTCACTGCAGTCTGTCTCTTCTAAAGGAGTCCTTTCGGGTATCACATCACAGTTTGCCTAGTTAAAATTACAATATAAGGCATGACTAAGATCCAATCACAACACGGAAAGCAACATCTCCCTGTGAGATATTATAAATACATACAGTCTGCACTGGCAGTTGAAGCAACAACAAACAGCTGAAAGGAATCCAAGTGATCCCACACACGTATGCCTGTCAGATACGCTTTTTTTTTTGCTGATTGATTAAATCTGAACATTAAGTTCTTTTCCCTCAGTGCTGTTATCAGCCCCTTTTTGGCAACAGGCCCATGAATTGCAGATCTGTGTGTTTATAAGCAATTTAGTTGCAGGTCAGCCCAGTTGCATCAGATAAGAACAATAAAATTCTTATATTAATACAGCTTGGGGAAACATTCATTAGACAAATCTTGCATATAGATAAGAATAAACCAGAAGAACCTATCAAATCTTTCACTCAGGAACAAAACTTAGTGCTTTGTTCCTCAAAAATTTAACATTTTCTACAACAGCAGTTGTAGATGAGTCCCTCTGATTCCCAGTACCATTTGGTCTAACTTGAAGTTGGAAAAGCTGTAATTCAGAGTACAGCATTCCCACGGCAACATCAGACTATAGTAAGTGTGTGTATATAAAAATATTTGAAAAACTCAGCTAGTGACTAAGTTTTACACTTAAATCAAAGAATGGACCAAAGTTCCTAAATAAAGAACTTTGAAATGAAGCTGCAAAACTCTTTACCCAATTGTTCTGGGGAAGAAAACCAAACCATTCCAAACTCAAGTGGCACTGGATTCAAAAGACCACCAGAAATCCAGCACTGAAAGAGAGTTTAGCAGTTCATTAAAGCAAGTGTAGTTCTCCTCCTGAGTGCAGGTCTTATAACTCCATAGCAAATCCTAATTCAGAGAGCAAGTGCTGGAGTTCCCAAGCCAGAGGTCTGGGAATCGCCTGCGTTCCACACCAGTGCTCCGGTCAGAACGACGACAGCTCAAAGCAGAGAAACAGCCTGGATTAAAATCAAATTTTTATCTGTTAAAGGCAAAAAGAAAAA
Organism: Myiotriccus ornatus; assembly: GCA_036023395.1. NCBI lineage: Eukaryota > Metazoa > Chordata > Aves > Passeriformes > Tyrannidae > Myiotriccus > Myiotriccus ornatus. The sequence continues at coordinate 2,557,395 of JAYRBT010000043.1, forward strand.
TTAAATTAAGCATGATGTAACAGGGCTCAACTGAAGTGGTTTGGATTCCTTCAGTTGTTAGCCATCAGCTGGAAATGACCATGGAGAAACTGCCTCCCCATGGAGTTCAGGCACCATCCCATTTTAAAGGCAGTTTTTCCATATGTCATTCCTGCAATACACAATCCAGGATATCAGTGTACAACTTCATTATTCAAGCAATAACTAACAGTTCTATTAAAAAAGTATTCTAAAGAAATGTCAGCTTTTTCCTCAGAGAAGAGATTTTGTTCTTTAGTGAATGGATACTACTGACCTGTGACTGATTTAACTCAGTGTTCCTTAATGGGTATCATTTAGTGTTGAAGGGCTACTTTAACAGTCTTCTGACTACAATAATTTGTAACTTGTTTTTTGCTCAATTTTGACAGAACTTTTATTTCCAGAAAGTCTCCTGGCCCTTGCACTGCCCCATGTTTTTGACATGTCAGTGATGAACTGCTGAGATAATGCAACAGTCAAAGTTAACTAAAGTTATTAGACACTGATTACATTTCATCTACTTAAAACCCAGAGATCACAAAGACAACTTAAAACTCAAGACTGGAAAGAAAAATAAAAAAAGAACTTACTTGTTCTCCAAGTTTATCCAAGTTGTCCAAGAAATACTTTACAGATTCCCCCTAAAAACAAATCAAACAGTTATTTAAATAAGCGACGTACTTGATCCCAATAGTTTACATTCTGAAGTCTAGATAATTTACCAAAATCTACATTCAAGTGTTGTAAGCTTTAATCACTGCCATTTTTAAAAGCAGCTAAACTAAGAACCCAACTGATGATTTATTCTTAGGCCAGTTAATATTTAAGCTTAAAAGCATAAGAAGGCACAGTTATAATAGTTACATTCTTTCCAAGTTTAGACTTGATAAATAAATCCAAGTGTTATCCACAGGGAGCATCAATGAAGCAGCCACACCTTCGTTATGAAAAGAAACATTCAATCCCTCTAAGGCTTTGCAGAGTGTGCACACACAGACATTCAGGTATGGCGATTAATCACTGGAGAAAGTTAATTTATAACTGCAGTGCCACACGATCCATTCCCACAGGTACTTCCCCGGAGCACAGGGAATGACGAGCACAACAGAGGAGGAGAAACCACAACACACGAAGCCTTTTACTCAAGTTTCCCATCAGACACCAGGCTGCACCAGAATTCCTTCCTCTGGGAGTAACAAGCAGAGCTCCAGGGTGCTGTACTGCATGGGATCCCATCTACTGTGCAGGTATTCCAGGTTATCTTCTGGATCCAAGCCAGCACTGTCCTGGCAAACCGTAACTGCAGTTTGTAATCCCTCCACTAATGTGGAACTGAAGAGTTTTCCATGCTAAGCCTGAACTACAGTCAACCCTGCAGGACTCCACTAGGGTGCTGGGATGAGAGAGGAATCCTTGCATGGATACTGCTGCACCTCTTTAGGGTTCTCAGCATCCTCACAGAAGCACAAACTGCTTCCTTTTGAAAGCTCCTGATGACCAGCTGTAACTTATTTACTTCACAGTAAGTGCAGAAAAGAAACCACCTGTGTTTTCACTCTGCAGATGGGAGAGCAAGAATTCTGATTGAGTTTTCTTGATGAGAAATTCAAGCAGCATCTGAAACTGGGGTCATACATCTAATCCAGACAAGTGAATTAGGACAGCAGTTACACCCTGATAACGACTTCCCCTCACTTCAATCTGAACTCTGCAAACTTATCTGGGATGAGTATCAAACCTCACTATTAAATCGTGCCATCTAAACATCTACCCTACCTAACTAGGGGAGGGTAAATAACAGGCCAAAAAGGGTTCTGGCAGACACATAAGCAAGGTATTTTTGCAAGTTTTCCAGGTACTAAAATAAGTTACATAACACAAGTAGATACCACACCTTGAAGTGTGCAATTTGAACATCAACTTTTAATGAGGCAAGACTGGGGCTCTGGTTGAAACATGCCTCGTGCTCGACACACCTGCAGGGAAAGAGTCCAACACACCTCTACTACCTTATTTTACCTTCTGTTTGGCTCAGCTGTCCCAGTTTTCTCTGGGATGACAAACTGCAGCAGTTTAGAGGCACTCAGCAACTACTGCTTGCCATGACAGCAGTATTGTACAACTACATCTTTTTCAGCACCCATTCTAGCCTCAATCCTGCAAGGAAAGTGTACAGGGAAGAGCATTCTTATTTCACAGAAAATAAACAACCTTGATGCACAAATCCATCAAGTTTCCCAAGCAGGAGTAACAGGATCAGAATTCAGGGCTTCCAAGTGCTAAAACCACTGTCTGTAAATGAGTATTAAGGTAAAATAAAATTTAAGGTCAGATTTAATTTCTTTTTTAGGTGCCAGTAGGAGCTGGCAACCTGCCCTTCCCCACAGGGCTACATACAAATCAGCCAGATTTCAGACTCATTAGTGGAGGTATTTATTCTAGAATACCTGAGCCTCAGAGGCTGTAAGTATTTGTGTGTGTAGGCAGATGTATTTTCATCTCAGACAGCTCTTTTTTACACTACTTACAGCAATGTCTACTCCCTAAAGAAGCATTCACTCCACAGCACTGGAATATGTAAGTCACTACCCTTCCTTTAAGTCCCAGGGCTCACTGCTACTGCAATGGCTTGAGTACTTGGGACAGACAAGTAAACTACAGCCTGGAAAGGTCAGAAAACACCCCCCAAGAAGTAGCTTCCTAAAAGAGGGGATTTCCTGAAACCACAAATGCAAAATACAGGGGCCTGCAGCGACAGCCACGCTCCAGAGCCACGTGTCCCACAGCAAAGTCACTGCCGGGAGGAACGGCGAGAAACCGGCTCTGCTTCCCGGGCTGTCACCAACCAGAGCCAGCTGCAGACAAACACCAGGGTGGCCACGCTGGAACTCAAGAGACTGAACTACAAAATCAATCAGTCACAAGGATAACACAGCTAATACAGCAGTGACATACCAGCTTCCTGCCTGCACAGCATCAGCTCCATCACGGGGTTCTCACCTCAGGACAATCTACTCAGGCAACAAACCCAGCGCACCAAGTGCCATCAACATGACTCAACTCTGTATCTAAGGACAACAGCTGTTCAGACATTGGATATTACCAATTTGAACAGCACCCAGAACCTTGAACAGCTTCAAACTCATCATCTGTTCTTCTACCCCACTCCAGCCACCCTTTCACACCACAGCTACAAGGCAGAACCCTGACTAGTGGGGATTTTCTGTCTGCCCTGGCCACGCTGGTATCAGCAGGCTGAGCCCTGCTAACTACAGACACTGCCAAGCAGCAAACCACCTCGGTGAACTGATCCTTATCAGAATGCACTGCCACAGAACCAAAGAGTTCTGACCCATTTAAACAAGCTTCAAAAAGGCAGCGTCACAAAGCAGACAAATAAGACTTCCAATCCTTTTCCAGAGGGTGAACCTATGTATTTTATGTCAAAATTAAGAGAAAACACTGAAAAACTCAGAGCACAACAAGCAGGAAAGTCTTAATGCCACTAGTTTTTAAAAACTGGTAAGAAAATTATCCCTGTGAAATAGAACCAAAGACTACTTTTTCTTGGTAGATACATAACTAGATCTCCCTCAGTAAATTCATGTTGGTGAGTGCATTTAAATGTCTGTATTCAACAGACACTTGTCACACCGAAAATTTCCCTTTAGACAAACTGCAAACTCTCTGGTTTACCCAAGATCTGGGTTTCCCCACTCTGACCCATTAACTCCAGTGTGGCTCACCACGTCCAGCCCTGCCATGTGGCTGCCCCTCAGTCAACCTGTGTCTGTCACACCACAAAGGAGCCACACCAAGGACAAAATCTACACAGAACTGAGAAACTGCAAGATCTGCCCCCAAGAAAAAACTGCAGTTCTCCATCACATTGCTGTTGTCTTCACACCCACGTTCTGTGAGGACATAGGACGGAAATCTAAAGATTAGCTAAAAATACATAGTGATGTCCCCAGAACAGGAAAGACCTTGACCTGTTGGAGCTAGTCCAGAGGAGGCCACCAAGATGATCAGAGGGATGGAGCACCTCTGCTGTGAGGAAAGGCTGAGGGAATTGGGATTGTTCAGCCTGGAAAAAAGAAGGCTTTGGGATGACCTAATTGTGGCCTTCCAGCACCTGAAGGAGCCAACACGAAAGATGGAGAGGAATTATCTACAAAGAACCTGGAGTGACAGGACAGGGGGGAATGGCTTCCCACTGACAAAGTAGATTTAGATTAGATATCAGGAAAAAAATCTTGCCTGTGAGGGTGGTGAGGCTCTGATAAGAAACTGTAGCTGCCCCATCCCTGGAAGTGTTTAAGGCTGGGTTGGATGGGGCTTGGAGCAACCTGGTCTTGTGTAAGGTGTCCCTCCAAACCCTTCTATGATTCCATGTGATAGTCTTTAACTAGTCACAGGTGAACTTTTTTTTTTTTTTAAATGCAGGTGAACCCTTTAATTTTTACAGTTGAGCAGCTCTGAACTGCAAACCTCTGCGCCTTGGCTGAAGGTCAGCAGTGACTTGTGACACTGCAGACACCACCCGTGTCAGGGCATCCGACTCGTCCCCTGCTCTGCATTTAAAGCACAGCCCAAAGATGCCAATACAAATGACAAAACCAAACACAGGCTTGAGCACATGAATACTGATGTACTGCAATAAAGCAAAGTTCTTGAACACACCCCAGTACAACAGAATGAACCACCTACACATCAGCTCCAAAGACCTTCCGGTGTTACATGAGTTGTGCTTTGGCTGTTTTAAACATTATTGTATCACATTGGGATATCAGATTTTAAGCAGTCCCTTTGACTACTTGTAGCAGATGCCCTTTTTTGTTCAGATGGAATATACACATCTCAGCTGCAGCCCCTCAGCCTCCTCCTGATTCAGAAATGCATGTAAACCACAGGAAGTTGACTGTTAAATAGCTTTATTCATAACTGTCAAGTATTCCATTTTCAGAAAGGTTTGAGTCAAACCACCCTGTGTGCCTCCTGGAGCCTTGTGATCCTCACTGAGAGAGCCAAGGCAGTTCATCATGAATGTGATTTACAAGAAAACACACCTAAATCATGCTCCTATCAAGGTGCTGTTACCACAACAGCTTCCCTTACAACGCTGCATTTATCGTAGCTACTTGCCAGTGCCTGTACAAGGAAATATCTCCAGTTTTATAACTCACTTTCTCTCCAAAGACATGGTTACAGCCCAGTTGGTGATTTACCTGCTGGTAAAACCAGAGCAGGTATATTTTACAACCAAACCACGGCACAAAGATCACTGTCTAGTCAGCGCGTCAAGCAAAGTAACCACAAAAATATTTTTTGGGGAGGGGTAAAAAAAAAAAAAATGACTACATGAAATACACACCAGATGAACACATCTTTTAAACCCAGGAAGTGGCACCAATTTATTTGGTTTCCATGAAAACAATGTCAGCAATCTAAATATGATTTGCTGAAACCTTAGCACAGCCAAATGGCTTCTGAGCTGTTTGAGGGGAACAGGGACACTGCATTTTTTCCAAGAGCAATTGCTTAAAAAAGAAAAGGAGAGAGAAAAAAAAGCACCAAATAAAAGATTAAGTCATCACAAGGTTTAAAGAAAGAAACACAATTTATCAAGCCATCTACGTTTGGCTGCAAGTTCAGTGGAACATACTGAACTGACAAGGCTTATTAAGTGTCTGAGATAATAAATCAGGTATTTTGAGAAAACAGAAGATATAACTTAGTAACTCTAGATTAGAGTTGTTAGAGCCACCAAACATTTTCTCTTCCTGACCTTACTTGAATTTCTTAGAAAAGAGAAACAAATATTTCCTATTTTATTTAATTAAAAAAACAAATAAACACAAACAAACAAAAACAGAACACACAAAAAAAGCTTTTTTACAAGCCTAGTTTAGACTAAGAACAGGCACCTACAATGTTTTTAGGCTGGTGTGTACATGCCTAAATTGACACACAAACCAACACATCCGTAACATGGGAAAAGCAGCTGGAAGGAAGATGATGGAGAAATAACCAGAGCCTGGAAATTCTGCCCCTTACAGCACCCAGTAATGTTCAGAGCATACACTCTATTATGGACAGGTTTTTTCTCTTAGAGGCTTAATCCAGAAAAATCCATAGCTGAGGATTTTGGCAAAGAAACTCCAACAACCTTTATCTTCTTGCCACCCCAGCCCAAGCTGACTCAAAAGAAGACTGCAAATCAGTAGTGCTGCCCCTGAAGCTGCAGCAGATGTCTTCTGAAATGTCAGTAAGAAACAGAGCTACGGAGTGGAGAAACATTTCAGTCAAATCAATGCAGATTTCCAGTGGGAGAGAGATTAGAGAGCACAACCTCCTCCCCCCCAGACAGGGGATGCCTGTAACGTTATACAAAAGAGGGAGATGATCCAGATGATATATTTATGCCATGAATGCATATCCTAATTATGTTAATGAGCTCAAATCCACAATTGTCTTGATTGTTAGACCAGCAAAAGTTTAACCAAGTCTCATGTCGAGACATTGGACTGGTTTGGTTTCTTTTACTGGTCTCAGACTTGGAGGTAAATAAAACAATCTTGGTTCCTTCACAGCTCTCAGGTTTCTATAAATTAATTTCTTACCAGTCCCTCCTCCCAGTGCTTTCTAATGAGGATTCCTCTTTCAAACATGCCCCACTCAACAGACTAGGACAAAACTCCACAATCATACCTTGTTTACTAAAGGAACTAAATTTTAAAAATATACTTTCCCTATTTCATAGCAGCAATCCAGCAATTTGTTTGGAATCTCCTATGATGAGGGGAAACAATTTGTTTCTAAATTGCCACTCTGTGCTCCAACACTTGATATAGCACTCTCTCTTCAAGCAGCATACTAGCAGTGTTTTGGGAGTTTACAATAAGCACGTACATTAACTAATTTTTAATAAGGGTGCTGAAGGTATTTAGGGAAAAGTGTGGAGGTAAGCAACAGTATACTTACTTACCAAACTGCAAATCTGGGTCAAAATATTCGAGTGTGCTAACACAAAACACATTTCCTGGCGAGATGTTTCCTTTCTCTAAGTGTTAATTATGGCCAAAGTCATGTTAAAACCAGGACAAACTGGCACTCCCACCAAAGCAGAGCAGTCCCCATTTATTCCCACATGAGCATTACTGTGGCCATGAGCAGAGCAGCCAATTGCTCCATATGAAACTAATCCCCAGCTCCCCAAAAAGGAAGGGCAAACTGCTGGGAAATGGCACTGCTGCCCGTGGAAGCACGAATGGCCCAGCCTTAAAAGGGCTGGAGCACAGACAGAGTAGTGTCAAGACCACACATCTCAGATCTCCCAGCATCTTTCTCTCCACCTCAACCATCCGAATAAGTTGCTTAAACCTGATCTGCCCATTTCAAAGATAAAATTCAGTGCCCTGGAATTAATTCCTGTTTCTTTGCAAGACTGGAGAGTTCAGACACTTGCTGATCCAGGAGCACAGAATAATGCTGCTCTCCACCAATACACATCACAAATGCGTCACAGCTCGCTCCACCTCCAAGAGCACAAACCTATTTCCTCTTTCCAGCCCTCGAGCTGCGGCTCGAGCGGGGTTTGACTCTTTTCAAAGCCATCAGAACTGCGTCACGCCGGGTAGAAGTGAAACCTGTCTTGTGCTCGGTCACACAAATTGAGTATCAGCCCTAAAAGAAGGAAAGGCCCAAGTCCTGACTCACAGAGGCAATCTTTTGTAAAACCTTGTGGCAGCAGAGCAGAATGTGTTCAGAACAGCTGGACCACAGCGGGTGGAAGGTGCTCATTTCCAAAAGCACCGAAGGGAGGAGTCACATCAAGTTTATTTTGTGGCTGACATTTTTATCTTGCATAACAGTATTAACAAAGAAAGGTGAAGGGGTTTAAGAAGGGGTTTAAACCAATAATATCCCTTTAATCTATTATCCCCTATTTACCGTGTAATCCAATTAATCCATAATTCTCAAAATGTGGATAACAAATGGATGAAGACAGAGCACGCCAACCTGGGCTCCTGTGCCTCGATTCCCCAGCAGCATCTGCCACATCCTGGGAGCTAGGAGGGACAGAGCCTGGAACTAAATAATCCAAACATGCCTCCAGCATCAGCTGCTGCTCCTTCTTGCACCCAGTTCAGCACTGCTCTCCCTTCCAAGTTCCCCTCACTCAGCCCACATTCACATTTCCTCCCATCAGAACAGCATTTCCACAGTTTCACATGCAACGTGCCATCCTAATTAAACTAATTAAAATACTAAGAAGAATTCTAATCTGCACAGTAGTGTATCACAGAGCAAACTGTTTCAGTTTTCAATTACTGTCCTAAGAGGGAAGAAATCCAGTTTCATTTTCCTTAGCTAGGTATCATCCCCCCTCTCCTAAAGGAATTTAACCGACAGATTCTTAACAAGACTTGCTTCAAAATATGCAAATTCACTACAGCTTTCAGGTATGAAAGAGCATTCCATTAAAGCCTACCAAACTACAATTTCCTCCATGCCAGGCACTCCGTTACCATGCTGCTAACTCCGAAAGACTTCTTGGAAACCAGGATGTGCCATATTCTAGAAACAGCTGAAAAATTTAAGAAGCTGCTGAGACTCTTTCCAACAATTAAAAGCCCTAGGAACGCACAGCATTTTATCCTGGAGTGAAGAAATTCTTTACTGTGAGGATGCTGAGGCACTGGAACAGTGGAAGTGTTCAAGGCCAGGCTGGATAGGACCTGGAGCAATCTATGCTGGTGGAAAGTGCCCCTGCCCAAGTAAGGGGTTGGAACAAGGTGATCTTTAAGGTCCCTTCCAATCCAAACCATTCTGGGATTCTCTGGTATCCCTTGGGATCACCAATGCTTCCAAACAGGAAGCAAACTCAAGGCTGCTGCAACCCCTTCTGGAGATCAGAGCCAGGATAAGGAACACAGTAACTGGCACATGGGACACACCACAGCACCAGAGCATCTAACCAAGAGGCTGCTGTCTGCCAGAACTTCAACAGAAATTAATCCATGGAAGCAAATTAGGATATGCTGTCCACAAGGATCAGGTGCACTTTCTCCAAAGATCTTTTTACTCTCATCCTAAGTATTTACAATCCAAACTCCTCTACCAGAAAGTTTACTTTAGGAAAGACACTGATACTGCAATAGATATTCAAATTTCATTGATGAAACCCATCTTCCAAGTCAGAGAACACACAGTCCCAGAAATCCTATGAAAACACGCACCGACCAAGGCGAAAGAGCCACCTCCCAGTTACTATTTACACTCTGGGAAGCATCTATATAAACCTCAAGATGTTTTGCACACAAAACAGACTGGAACCAGACTGTAAACATTTGCTCTTCTTTCAGAGCACTGACCCACTGGCTCCATGACTTCATGTGTTTGCAACTCAAACTGCATTTAATCTAACACTGGAGCAGTGGTGAGTCTGCAAATCTGCCATCCATCACCGAGAGCTTTACTTGCCTCCAAGTTGTACAAGGCCAGCAAAGGCTCCCAAAAACATGACAAATATTTGGCATGTGGAAGCGTATCAGCACTAAAATTGGCCATACTGAACTTTAGGATGTTTGAAAAGTCCATTATTGCATAAACTCTGCACTAAATCACAGCATTTCAAAAGCAGAACCCTGAACTGGATCCCAGTGCATTTCTCTAGGATTCAGTTGTAAAGTACATTTGGTTCCTATTTCAGCCTCATGAGAAATCCAGATGACCAAATGCTTTTTAGTTCCTTCCTCTGCCTCAATTAGCAGAATCCATTTCAATTAAGTTCTGGTATTTCTGTTGGCAAATGGTGATGTGCTAATAAACCAGCTCTTATTACAAGACATCTGACAAAACTCAGTGGTAATTTATTGGATCATGTGAAAGATCTACCTGTACCATCAGCTGAATGTTGGCATCATTAAAAATTACTAATAAAAGCTGTGTCTAAAGAGCTCAAAGTAACAGTAAAGTACATAAGAATTCCTAAACAGCAACAACATCTAAGAGGCTGCAAACATGTCCTGTCACTCACAGAATTTCATACTGTAAATTAACTAAAACTAGAAAGAGTAGAAATTAGAAATTAGAGCAACTATGTAAGTGTTTGCTAGTGGAAGTCAAAGGTCCTGATACCACCCACATGTAAAATTTTAGTAATCACTCTGCCCTGAGTTTTTTTAACCACAATTTTGGGTAGATATTTTGCAACACAGCTGGTGTCAGTGCACTGTGTTTCCACGCCTGGAAATTCTGCATTCCCTTTATCTGGTCACCAGTGGGTGATCAAATACCATCATGTGCCCAGAGAGAGAAGTGCTCCTGGCACGCTGCCGAGATCCCATCATCCATCTGTTCAACATTATTTCTCTATATCATTAAACAAAGGAAAAAGATACTGAAACTCACGTGTGATCACACACTCCTGCACCCCTCATCCAGAAAATTGGGGGTCTTTTCAGGTCCTTGGTTAAGTCACTGAAGAGGAGCGAGACATTCCATATGCTGTAACTGAGGAGGCTCTGAAGTACTGGGAAATTCAAGGCATGAATGACCATGATGGAGAGATGTGTGCAACATGGTACAGTGACTGGAGTGCTGGGAAAGGCAGCTCACTGCCTATTATAACCCCAAAACTTCCTTCTCTGTAATAGCTGAAGTTGTCAGTTATTGTGATGATAAAGGATTCAAGGTGTTTTCTCTATTTGAAATTTCTCAGCTTCTCCAGCTGTATTACCTGATGTTTCTGGTTAACACAGACATGCAAGTGGAGAAGATATTGCAAGTAATTAGGACTTCTTTTAGCTGCTGCTGAAGCCTTAAACATTTTCTTAATCACTGTTTAAATTCAACCCATCAGGCTACTTTGGCGTAAAATATAAGGATTAGCCTCCAAGATTATTCACATTTTTATTTGGATTAAATACCTTTATAGTTTGAGGCTGATGAGTTAACTAATAATGTGTTCCATGACCCATTCATTCACCTTAAGATATATCAAAGGCTCCATATTCCAGAGCAATACAAGATACCACTCGGTATCAAGTGGCCTCCATCACCCTGCCATCCTGTAAAAGGGCAGGCTCTGCACCTCTGAAATTATTTGTGATGAATGTGGACATCAACAAAGAAAAAAGTGCCACAATACTGGAGATTAACTTGCTTTCCACATGAAGCACTAGTAGAGTTACTCTATTGCTTTTCTTACACAGTCAGCTGGGCTGCAGTCGGGTTTTCTCACATTTTCTTAAGCAACTTCCTCAGCTGCCGCAAGCTGAAGTTTCCTACCCCTTCGCTACTTCTGTGTGAGAGGTGCAGCATGAACCCAGAGCATATAAATAACATTTAGCATTAACTGAAGTTTAAGGACAATAAAGAGCCAAAACCATCACCCAAAATAGCCCGAGTGCAATATGTGCTCCGTGAGATCAGACTTAACGAGCCTCTCAGGCTGAAGTCTTACAGTAAACTCAAATTAGGGAACAACAGCACAAACCAACATTGCACCTGGCACGGCACCCTAATCCTGAAGGATCCCATATTTACATATGAAAAAGAGCACCCCATATTCTTTGCCCCGGGTGCAAAATACAGAGATGGAAGATCACAGATGCGTTTGCACCACACGTTTTGCCAGCACAGAGATTTGCTGACAGCCACGAATGCTGGGACTGTGCAGGGTTTGTGTTTGGGAAGTCATTCCTAAACGGACAGAGAACGGTGCAGCCACTGCTGTGCTGAAATTCCAAAGTCTGTAATGAGGCAGTTCCACAGGCACCAACATGCAGCACCTTGCAGGTGAGTAGCCAGCACGGAAATGAGCTCGGAATGAATGTTTGTACCAAGGTCTCACGTTACACTGTACACACCAGGAACAGCAAAAGCTCCTCTAACACATTTGCACCCATTTAAAAGAATCTACTGGGAAGAAGTTCACACACTCAAGATGTGAATGTTCATATTCAGACGAGCGTTTATATTTTTTACTGATTTAATCAAGGCTCAGTTACAGAAATCAAATTTTTTGCAAGAAGTAGGTGACCTTTTAGGCTTCTGCAATAAAATGTTTAGGAAACTAAAGCACATGACTATCAACAGGACACAGCTTGTTGGAGACAGAGTATGTACAAGAACACATCTCTCTGCTCCCACACTGCAATTCTTCATTTTAAAAGCAATAATTCTCCTTAAAAAGATCACAGAATCCCACAACGGTTTGGGGTCAAAAGGACCTTAAGGATTATATCATTTCAACCCCTCTGCCACAGTCAGGGACATCTTCCAGTAGACCAGGTTGTTCGATATCTGAAATGAGTTTGAATTAGGAATCCCAGCCTCACAGAGACTGCACTGAAACCAGGCAGAAAAGGCACACAGGACTCCAAAAGGTTGCTAGCAATCCTGGTTGGAAAACAGCTCATCATGCTTCTGTCTGGCACGTGTGTGCTGGGATGACATATCCACACCAAGACAGCTCCTACTGAGACCTCTCAATCAAGAGCCACATCTGGGCTTAAAAATACAAGTAACAAAAAATAAAAATATAAACAAGAAATATAGTAATATTAAGAAAAAAACATGGCAAAGATGTTCTTCAGTAAAACCAGACCAGCATCAACTGACAATACAAGACCAGCCCACTCTCCAAACACTTCAATATTTTGTTGCTGACAAGAAAAGTCAGCAGACAGGAAAGGAGGAGCGGTGGAAAAGGAAGAAGGCAGTCCCAGAAAAAGCCTTTCTAGGCACAGGAACTCACAGAGGCTGAAACAGAAATCCTAATCCCAATTCGGAAAATGATAAAAAAATGACACTTCGTGTTAAAAGTTCACCTGAAGATCATTTAGCTAAACTGAAATACTACAGTGAATTCCCACTACCAAAGCACTGGCACACACTGAAGGGGTTTTGGCCACAAACCCTGAAGAAGGACACTCAAGTCTCTATTGTTGGACTCCAGAGTTAATCCCTCCATGGAGTCTTATTAATACCAACTCAAAGGCAGCATTATCTTGTCAAAGGGGCAGGAAAAACAGCAATTCCTCCAAGAACTCCAAGTCTTTTCTGAGGATTTAAATGACTCATTTTTAAGTATAAATTTGTAAAGCACTTTTCTTTCCACAGTTAAGGCAATGATCTTCCATAAATCCTTTTCACATAAAGACCAAAAGACGGCAAGTAGCCCTTTCCAAGGGCTTTAAGGAGTCATGCTCGCTGTTCACATGCCATCCTGTGATCTGATCTTTGGCAGAGCTACTGATTAAGGAAAGAGGGGAAAATATTTCAACACATAAAAGCAGCAGCTTTTTGGGTTTCCACATACAAATTTAAGCAATATTCGACATAATTACAACACTGTATTTCACTAAAATAACTCTGAATTATGTGATTAAGTGCCCAAATGGTCAATGCACATGTTTACAGAAAGGCTTCTGAAAGTCAGTATCACACACATGGTGCAGACACATCAAAGAATGACAAGATACTCTTTTTGCAGGCCCTACACTTGGGACTTGAGAGAGATGCTGGACCCTCACCTCACAGCTGTTCCACAGGATGGGCATCCACCCTCCAAACAGGGAAGATCTCAGCATCTGGAAACCTAGTCTGGCTTCACACACAACTGACCTCTGCAGGATCCTGCTCTATAATCAAGCACATTTCAAGGATGTGCTGCTCGTGCACCTGAAAGAACATTAAACTTCAGTGTCCCTTTGAGGACTCGTTATTTCAGCAGAGCAAATTTACTGTTCCCGTGCCCAGCAACACTCCAGGGGCAGAACACAGAAAAGCCCAAGCAGAAATAGAAAAAATACAATACAATCTCCCAGTAAACTGAACAACACTTGCCAAAAACACTAATCTGCAACAGCAGAACGCTACAGGGAAGCTGCAGCAAAGCTACCAGTACAACTTCAAGCGGAACACGCCTTTTCCTGTCTTCTATAATCTGATCTAGCACTTGCAGACATGTCACAGAAGCAGCTGTGATCCAGAGGTAAGTACATATTGCTGTACCACCTATGGATGATCTGTGCAGTTCTAACATGGACAAAATAAAGGGTCACCCCCGCCCTCGCATAACAAAAACCCCAGCAACATTCAACATAATCTGCAAGTAGTGCAAAAAGTATCTGTCTGACGGTCAACAGCTGCTGGTAGCAAACATCCAAACCCACCCAAAAGTTATCTGTTACAAGAACAAACCTAGAAAACATCCAAAGCTTATCATGCATCTGAGTAACTCGGCTCTCATCCCGCTTTTCCGTTCTCGGAGGACGAGGAGACTCCTGGAGACTACTTCAAAAGACTTCTCCGTGAACAGCTCTCACAGCAAATTCAAGAAATGCCTGATGTGAGAGGGGCTGTACAAGGCTGCTCTTACTCACCAGTGGTTTCCTCGGTGTTACAAAGCACCAAACACTGCTGGGCTGCCACAGTGTCACACAAACCTCCGTGAGAACAGCAAACCCTCCCAGCCACACACCCAGCAGCTCACCGGGATGAGCGGCAAAGCTGGGCAGTGCCCAGGTAAGTCAGTTTGCATGCTGCAGAAGTAAGATAATGGGGATGTTTATCCAAGTCATTTCGGGAGATTTTTACCGGAAATCAAGCAGCGATGAGAAAGGTGAAATGTTAATTAGGTGTCAGAAAGCGTTGGGCTGGTTCACATTAATTCTGTAACTCATCCGTGTCAGCCACCTGACGAGAGGCCACAGGAGAAAGAAGCTCAGCAGATGAAGGAGAGAAAGCCTGAGATGAGTAGCATCTCCAATGTAAGCTACAGAACCAGGACAGCCTGTAGCTAACTGTGTTAGTAGAACAATCACCTGAATGACTTCAGTTTGTAATAAAATGTGTGGGATTATAACATTAACCACCTGGGAAGTACTGAAGTGGCACATATTGCACTAAGCTGTAATTAGCTCTTTCCAGTTTTAAAGCACTACACAAGCATGACCTAATGAATTTTCATAAATACTGTTACAAGTGGCCAGAAGGTCCCTATTTTTATACCAAGGAAAATAAATCATACTGACAATCCCATGACCACTTGAGTTAACAAAATGAGGAAGGACACTCCAGTGAACTAGGCATGGAAATGCTGATTTCTGATTCCATTAAAATTTAACCAAGTTCTGTTTTTTCCCTTCTCATGCTGCTATAAAAAGACCACATTGTTTCTTCAGGCTCCCACCATCATCTCTGGCATTGTCAGTGAAAGATGGTGGGGAAAAACCAAAAAAACCAAGAACAGCTCAGTGATCTCTCACAAACGTACAGGTATCTTGAAGTTTTAACAATATACATGCAGAAACTTCAATCTTAAACCTCCTTCCTCTGTACTTCCTATCTGCCCAAGCTACAAATGGTTTCAACGCTATGCACTCTTGCTTCCTTTCCTCCAGAATGTCTACGTAAATTTTGACATTTTTCACACCTTACCCATCAATTTTCATTTGCTCACCTCTAGCTCTGCCCCAAAGTGTCCTATTGCCATGACAAACAACACCTCCCCAACACTCCTGCCTGTGCTCTCTTAGTACGAAACATGTTTTTCAGTGCAGTGTCAAACCTGGATCAGTGAAAAAAGTTAAACTCATTCAGCAGCCTGAAAAGAAGCTGGAGCATATACAGTCCAGTAATATTCCTCCACCCTGCTCACTGTCAGCACTTTACACTGGTTTTGTGGCACTTTTCCCTCTCCTACCCATCTAATGATTGCTGGTATCTCTCCTTCGCTACTTTTGCCATAAGCAGTTGAACTGGAAGCAGAACAGTATTTTCCCTTTATTCCCTATTCTACAGTGTTAACACTTTTCAGTTTTGAGCCTTTACTTGAGGAGTCAGCACTGGACACGACCAATCTGTCTGCGATCTGTCTGCATCTCTCCCAACTTCCTCCTGCTCTATCTCCTGACTGGGACACGCCTGTCACTCCCTCCTTAACCATTTGTGTCCTGCTTCCTTCTTACTGCACAGCCCTGAACTCTCTGAACACTCTCCTGCAAAGCCTGACAGCAAGTACAGCAAAACCCCACACTGCTTCCAGGAGCTTCCCACCGCCCTGCCGTCCACACGGAGCTCGGGCAGAACTTAAGCTGCAGCTCACTGGGGTAAAACTGAGACTTCATGCTTGGCCAGCACAGATCACACTGCCTGCACTCAACACAATGACATCATTCAGCTGCCTTTTTTTTTTTTATCATGTTTATAACTTGGCATAAATATGTCCGGCTGAGATTTTGAAAAGATTTAGGAAATAAAGCAATGTTTAAGTATAAATAAAGCAGTTACCTTGCTTTCAAAAATTATTAGGACAGCACTCAATTATTAAGAGCACTTAAAAAATAGTCTTGGGTTCTGTCTGGAGCACAAAACTATCCGTACATATTTTTGCAGAGAATTGCACAAATTTAGGGATTCCCAGAAAAAAGCAATAGCTTTTTTTTTTCATAAGATTCAGAAGAACACATTCTTCACATCCCACTCAAAGTGAAACTCTGCACATGTTTCAGTTATGGAAAGAACCTACTTCTCAGAGACTCAAGGCGACAGAACAGTAATAGTTCCCTCTCCTTTGCTACACAGCCTCCAGTCACTAAACATGTTTAATCAAAGGCAAAACTGTTTTATTTAACAGATTTTAGAGCAGATCCCTCCAGCACAGCAATTACACCACTAGAATTCACATCTGCACCCGAACTGGATGTTGACTACAGCGGAGTAATTACCCTTTTATGATCCCTTCACAAGGAGCAACAGGTCTCATTAGAAACTTATTTACAGAGCTGAGCACTGGGCTGAGCAGGTGATAGGCCACCAGAGCACCTGCCCATGCTGCAACCTCCAGAAGACATTCCATAATCAGGGCAATACATATTTATAGCATATTTACACAGCCTCTTTAAGTCAAGAGTATGATTACACAACCATTCATAATAGCTCTACAGGAGACATCATGAGCTATTGTTCAGATTCACACTAACACAAAGGTTATTTTTAAGACATAAAAACACAAAGCCACTTAGGTTTGAGAGACCTACAGGAACAGATTTAATCTATTTTAAGGTTCTCAACCCCCACCCCCACAAAACTCTATGCCACTGGCATACACAATTCTATGAACCAACAAACAACAAATTAAAGTTTAATTTTTCATTTCCTTTTGCAGTATTTGTATGGAAATGGAGCAAAAGGACTTCAGCTGTCATGGAGAGTTAAAGCTCCAGCTCAAGAACGAAGAGGTTTCTTTTTCCTCTCCAGCCCCACTACTGAATTGTGTACTCCACATCCCAACCCTGCTCTTAAATTGTATATTCCATCTTCAGCTGAGAACTTCAATGTAACAAAAATCTCATTACATGAGTATTAACACAGACATTCAAAATTAAACAGGAAGTATACAGAGGGAATGTTTGCTAGATTGCTCAGACTGGAATAGAGAAGGGAGTGGTTTTTAAATTCTTCTCATTAACCCATGCATATCTTTTCTTAAAAAATGACATTACTATTAAGCCTGCCTTTATTGCAAACCATCTTTTTTTTGGTTTGGTTTTTTAAGTCGATGCACTAGTTAACAAAGGCTGGTAACAAACACACGGTGAAAACACCATGCAGGTACCAGCTTTGTTAGAGAACATAAAAGCCCTCAGTACCTGGGCTTTCCCACATATGAAATGAGGACAATTACGTCAGAATCTCTTTTTTTATTATTATTAAAAGAAAGGGGGAGGGGAAGTAGCTAATTTCATCTGTGTGCAATACCACAGAGGAACAGCCAGACACAGAGGAACGCTTCAGATCCTCGAGGAGGCGGCTCGGTGTTCTAGGGGGAAAAGCAACACAGGAACAAGGATCACACGGACCCAATGAAAGGCAGCGAGCCCCAAATCTTACCAGCTGGAACTCCCTGCGCCGGTCGTACGCGTGCTGGATGCCACTGTCTGCCCACAGGGCCCGGATGGCCGGCAGGTAGTCCAAGAAAACGTTGGTCTCCACCATGCCCTGCACCACGGTGACCGCGCGGGTGTCGAAAGCCATCACCTTGTCTCCGTTACTCTGGTTGGCAGGATCTCCCCAGGGGATATGGAGTTTCTCTCTGGCATCCACGAGGACTCTCACACCTTGAATGACAAGGAAGAGCACCGAGATTAGAGTTTCTCAGCATCTACTGTTTCACCAGCCTGCAGATCCGCACAGAGTCAAACAATGCACTCCCTCTGCACAAACCTCGGTAGGAACATCCAGTCCCTACTGGACTGACTCAAACCACTGCATCTGCAGGGAATATCAAAACTCAGACATTTGCTATCTGAAGAACATCACCGCAATCAACAGGATGATATCCATAGTGCGAGTTTAACTCTCGAAAAAGCGCTATTTTTAAACACTAATTCCCCAATCTCTGCTACCAAGCTCTTCCACCTGGCACAAAGACAAATGAACTGTGTTTAAGAGTTTATTTCAAAATATGTTAAACCACCTGTTGGTTTATTTTAAAGTTCCCTAATCTTTGTGTTATCAACCTAACATCTAGTTATATCAAATTATAGAGTGTATCTCTATCACTGAGAGTATTTCCATCACTGCTTTGAACATTTTCAGAGATATGAAGACATTTACTAAAATCACTGCACTTTATAATGTTTTTACAATTTAAGTGCAGAAGGAGTTGTATCACCTAAAGACTTTCCCACACTTTTGTGGCTGTTTTGGTAAATATTCTCCAGGAGAAAAGGAGTATTTTAAACTTCCTTCTAAAGGACTTAAACCCACTGTGCTCATACTGATAAGGGAAATGAAAGGAAACGACTTATAGTAGTAAATTACCAGATGAAAAAACAGAAAGAAAATTCCAGAAAGAATCGGCAACTGCAAAGGCATGGGGAGAGATATAAGGAAATCAAGATGTGGTAACAAATGACTGTATAGTAAGATGCCAGAGTGTCTCTTTCGATGATTTTTCTACCTGTCAAAGGCAGCTATTTGTCAAATCTATCTGTGACTGCAGGAAAACAGCTTCCAAAACAGACCTGCAGTTTTTACGTGTATACTCTCACAGAGTTCGAAGTACCTTTATTAATAAACTTTAACCTGGCCAACACATATTCCCGTGACTTCCACTGCCTTGCTATTTATAGTTTTTTCCAGGCTTGATTCATAATCAGGTTTGTAAAACAATTCTCTCTGAGAATCATTGGATTTTCAGGGGCTGAAGTCTGACAAGGCTCTGCAGTTTTGAGAAGGCTCATGAAGACTTTGTCCAGCTATTAAAGGGTCCAAACTGAAAACCTGACGGGCAATTTGGATAAGAGATGGATAGGTGGATGGATAAGTGAGGATGACAGCAGTGAAATCAAGTGTGTGCTCCCAAAACATGTGCGGAGGTTTTGGCAGAGCATCTATGACAAGCGGCTCTGCCTCTGGGTTCCTGTTAATTGATGTGTCAGCCGAGTTTCCAACAAGACTGCGGCGATTCTTCCAGTGCCGTGAATCGCTGAGAGCGCAGGGCACGGCTCCTCCTCACGCACTTCCAGGTGCATCTTCCCCCCCATCCATTACCGTTCATTACCGCGATGGCATTACCGGGAAATCACAGAATCATTTACGTTGGAAAAGACCGCTGAGATCACTGAGTCCAGCCTATGACCGAACATTAACCTTGTCAACCAGGCCACAGCACTGAGTGCCACATCCAGTCTTTCATTAAGCACCTCCAGGGATGGGGACTCCACCGCCTTCCTGGGCGGTCTATTCCAATGTCTATTCACCACAAATTCTTCCTGATGTCCAACCTAACCCTCCCTTGGGAGGGTTAAGCCTATGTCCCCTCATCCTGTCACTTGTTACCAGAGCCCGATCCCCACCTTGCTACATTCTTTCAGGTGTCTGTGGAGAGCGATAAGGTCACCCCTAAGCCTCCCCTCCTGCAGGCTGAGCCCCCCTCGCCCCCAGTCGCTCCTTGTGCTCCAGACCTTCCCTGGAGCTGCTCCAGCCAAGGAGCAAATCCCGGGACCTCCCGGGCTCGACCCGCTGCTCCCGGGGCCGCCCCGCGGGCCGCACCCGGGCGGTGACACCCGGCGGGCCCGCGCCCCGACCCCGGGGGGAAAGGACGAAGCGCCGGGACAGCGCGGGACGAACAGGAGGAGGAGGAGGAGGAGGAGGAGGAGAAGCGCTCCCCCGGCCCGTGGGACCCGCCCGAGCCGCCTCCCCCCGCCCCGGCCCGGCCGGGCCCGGCGCTCGCCGGGCAGGGCAGGGCAGGGCAGGGCGGCCCCAGCCCCGCCGCCCTCGCCCACCACCCACCCTTGATCACGTTGCTGTAGATGGTGGCGCGGAACTCCTCGCGGGCCGCGCGGTCCCAGTCCTGCCCGTGGATGATCCGCATCTGCTTCAGGAAGGTGGACTTGCCGCTCTCGCCCGCGCCCAGCAGCAGGATCTTGACGAGGCGCTTCACGTAGGTCTTCTCGCGGTTGAGGCACTTGTCGATCTCCTTGGACTTGCGCTGCTGCTCGGCCTCGCCGCTGGTGAGGAGGCAGCCGGGGAAGCAGCCGGACAGCGCGGAGCGGGACGGCAGGAAATCCGCCATCTTAGCGAGCGCTGCCAGCCAGGGGAGCGCCCGCCCGCCCGCCGCCCGCGCCGCGCGCGCCCCGCGCCGCGCATGCGCCCCGCCCCGGCC